>OY720458.1:47619322-48224679 GCA_963082715.1 Harpalus rubripes | reverse complement strand
AATTGTAATATTGACTGCTAATCCGAAACTTTATTAATTCCATTGTTTTTTATATATGCGTGCAAGAAAATATTAGTTTTCACACCATATTAAAACCAAATTTACACTATTTTTAGGATAATTTTTTTCGATATGGCGATAATGTTTTGCTAACTTCAGTACTTTCTACCAAATCTAAAAAGAATGTCAAAAATTATACACTGCATTGTTTATCATTAAACAAAATGAATGAGAAAAAAGAAAATTAATAAAAGTTGTTTCGTGCAATACACTGTTAAAACATAATTATCAGCTGACTGTAAAATCGCAATTATTACGTTAGGAAATTATTATTCTAAACAGTATTCGATCCAAGGTTTAAAATTTTCTTTCTATTTCGACGTCATCACTTTCATAGTACGTTGTTTTGTATTTGTAGTACTTACACGTAATAGTGAATGAGTCACAAACACAGATCAGCAAGGAATCCACATGTTTTCAAACGTTTCCCTAGTTTTTCAACATCTATTCCAATCGCGAATATGTGACACGTATGTTACTCGCTAGATAACTACTGTTTTGTCAACATGAGTTTTTGCAGCAATTATTTTCAGTTTTGTTTGTCAGTCGTGATCCTCTATTGTCTATTGGTTTAACTGGTAATGAAGTTGAAAAGTTTTTGAGGTTATTAAAACTTCAATGTAACATGTGCGTAATAAATGAAATTAAACTACGTATGAGTGATATTTAAAATAACGAATTTCGTGTTTTAAATATGAAGTGTCTAGGGACACATTAATGTGTACCTAATATGTAGGTACTAGGTACACACTAAAGCGTTATCACCGCTTATCACGTAGGTATTTAACGTGTACCGTTATTGGTAACGAAAATGACCGATAGAGGCAGCACCAATTTTAGAAAATGGCCGGCGAGAAGAGTAATTGTCAAAACTTGTGCAGTGTTAGACAGGGGTATAAACAAATAAAGTTCATATATTTTTAAATGTAAATTGATTTGAAGTGCAATATATAAGGGCAGTATGTCAACCGTAAACACAACAGTTTGATTACTTTTTTGACAAGTTCATAATATTGCCACCAGGCGGCTACGAGTTCATTTTCTTCGCCTACAAAATTTACACCAGCATCTATAGCGTTTTCAGCTTACAAGTCGAGTGCGCACTTTTTTGCACTGAGCGTTTTCAGCTTGTCATTGAGTGCATAATTTAGTCAGTTGATGCGTTTTCAGCTTAAGAAAAAATTGCACCGTGCACTGGCTCAGTGCGACTTTTGTGCACTCACTCCCTAGGCAAGTGCAATAGTGTCAGTGCAAATATGGCGGCTAAACTAGCACTGCCACCGGATGAGGGCAGAACTCGTTCAGTGTGGTCACGTGATATGTTGCACTCAGTGCGCACTTGCACTGTGTAAGCCGAAAACGCAATAAGTTTTCCACAACGATCACAAAATACACTAGATATAACTTCAAAGCATTTGTTTTGTGTTCGGCCGGACAGAAAGAAACAACTAAGGATAGAGATATGTTAAGTTTCCTCACGGAGTATTCGCTAGATGTCACTGCTTGTTCTATTAACATGAACTGTGCTATATATTTGAAACATTTGAATTATTATTAACGAAAAGCAATTATAAAATGTATGAAACAAATTGATATTAGTATTAGGAAAGGATACTAAAAAATGTATATAATTATTTATATTATTCTATTGATTTTTAAACAATATTGTTTTTGTGTACATGCTTATTATTCTATTTAGTTTTTTATAAATTTATTTTTGTGGTGGATCCGGATTTTGAAATAAATGTCTAAAATAAAATTGACCAATTGAATGCCATGATTATTTAATGGATCCTGGTCCAGGATTTGGATATGAATACAGTCCAAAATTCCCGTAGGTAATTTACTCATGGTAGTATTAATTGAGTTTTTAGAATTACGCACATTTTATTTCAAAATTGACTTGAAAAAGGCACATTTATAGAGAATAATGAAACTGTAAAACTTTGAACAAACAAAACTGGGCCTCGATTTTGTAACTTTAAATTCTGTCTGATTTCAAATTCTGTCGGAATTGGGTTTTCCCCACACGAATTCTACTGCTCCAGACCAGTAGAATTTGAAATCTGACAGAATTGCGATTCTTCCAATTCTCAGGATAGATTACAAATTTGAAATCTGACAGAATTGAGATTTCCCCAATTCTTTCTCCGGATAGATTTCAAATTCTACTGGTCTGGAGCAGGGAATACCTAATTCTGACAGAATTTGAAATCTAGGCCCGAACGACTTCACAACTTCCAAACAAAGGAACAAAATGGCACAAATACATTATAAGGACCGTAGAGACATCTCTCGACAAACTTTAGAGTAGACTTTGTATATCTCTATCTCTAGTTATCTCTTTCTGTCCAGCCGAGAACGTAACAAACAATAGTGAGGTATATGGTATGTTTTATCTAGTATATTTGTGGTCGTTGGTTTTCCAAACGTGACTTTTGTGCGTTAGGTTAGGATATCGTTATATTTTTAGAGAAATATACTAGCCAGATTGTAAAATATCGCTAAGTCAACGAAGGTTTGACAATATGGCCACGTTTAATTAAATGCAAGATCAATTTGCAACTGCATTACTACGTTTTAACACCCAAACATAACCTCATTTATTTAACGTACACTTTTTAATAAGTTAGATGTTAGTTGCCTACGTTTACGTCATAAGCGGTGATGACGTTTTAACGCTTATCTACATTTCATATTAGGTAAACCTTAGCGTGACCCTAGATACTTCCAATTATAGAACATATTTAAATTATTAATGAGGTATGTGACCAAATTTTTATTTTTACATAATATGATGCTAGACAAAAAAATAAAATACCCGTGTTTTTTACATCGATTAATTATTCATACTTTACGAGAAAATAATTATTAAAAATTTGGGGAAGGGATTTGTGACGTGACAATTGTAGAAGCGTGAAAAAGGACGGTTAGACTGGGAGGGAAAGAGATAGTTATAGCCAGATGTGATCATGCCACACCCTGCCACATCTACCACAACATAAACGCGACGCTGATAGGCTGATTTATAATTGTCTCTTTCCTTCCCGCAGTCTATCTGTCTTCGTCCACCATTCTAACATACTTACGGCATATATCCCTTCTCCAAAACTAAATTGTTAATAACAAGATTATTACAAATTAATGTTTAGTTTTTATTATTATAATGAGAAGCTACAGTGGTTAGTTTTTATATTTTATGACATATATATTGAAATTCGAATATGGTCACATACCCCATTGTTATTATAAACTGTGAAATATTAATTCTTTATTATTTAGGATTAATTTGGGGTTGAATATCCCCATTTTAGTGATGTGGTACTCTGAAAAGCACGCTACAGCATATATTAGATTTCGAAGTTCTTGAACGCACATTTATTTTTGGTTTGTAGTGGGATTCGAACAAAGTTCATTTATTATGAATACACCGTGTTACTAACTACTCGTTAATACATTGTAACATTAACAGTAAAATTAATAAATTTTAAATGAGTATAAATATATTTGATAATTAATTTAATAATATACAGACTGTTCATTATAATAGTAACGCATTGAAAATTTCAAACTAACAAATATCAAAGATTATGGAACATTTCACAAATTTTGAAATAATTCCAAATGTTTTTAATACAATATTAAATAAATTCTTGTTGAAGAAAGTGTGTAATGTAAACCGAGCATGCAATATGAACCCTGTATTGTATATTCATCTATATAAAACTTTATTATGTCTATATTATGACTTTTTTATTCGTACTCTCGAATAATTTATGAGCCACTGCCACTATTAATAAATCAATTTGAATTCATGACAACTAATATTATTTCTATAAAACTTACATCGTTTTGATTTTGTGTCAGGTCTTTTATTTTTGTTCGTTTTTGTATTTGTTTCGATAAATGTTTTTATTTACAATAATTGGGATAAATAATAAATATAACATACTTTATAATTTTTTTATTTAATTTATTACTACTGAATTAAATTTGAAACCTAGTATAGTTAGGACACATGATTTATGGCACCGATAAGTTTGCCAATTTGCTTTTATTCACAGTTTTCGGCAATTCATTCAGAGCATTGTATACTCATCCGACAGCGCGACATACTTGCTATATTCTCCTAAAAAACACTAGTGACTAGCATTAAATACATATGTAAAATTTACGGACTTCAAGGGGATTTTATAGATTAGTTGGTAGAGCATCCTACCCCTACTAGACATAGGAAGGTCCTGGGTTGTTCAAATTCCGGTAAAGTCCATGAATTTTCCACAAAAATTGTGTAAATTTCGTTGACTTAGTAATGTTTTACAATCTGGCTAATCGTCTAGGGTCTAGACGTTTTATAAAACGACGAACAGCTTATTTAACTTAACCTAACGCACAAAAGTCACGCTTGAAAAATTCGGGCCAAGTTTTGTGCGTTAGGTTATTATTATATATAGACAAAAGTACCATTTCTATAGTCACAAATAAGACGTAATAACTAAAGTCGGGACTGGACTGCGGTTCCTTTATTAGTTTATTGGGACGTTAAGCACTAAGGCACTTCGGTTATAAAATCACTATAGTCAGAAAAATGACTTTCGGGTCCAGCAATTAATCTATAAATATCGTATAATTATGACAAAGCGGCATATCGCTCCCTGTTTGCTTTATCATTGGTTGCTAACGGGCCGTTATTTGCGCCGCTCTGTTGAAAAGAAGACATGCATTGATGTTTCCTCTACCTCAATGGTGGCCAACCTTTTATATACCATGCGTCAATGGGGACTTATAATTCTGACGTCATCCGCGGCGAATCGGCGGTGGTCCTCCCTACACACAGTTTAGAAAAGGACAACAAATATTTAGAAAGAGCGAGGTGATATACCATGGCCGAGTCGATCAAATGCTCTCCCCTTCAGCACTTCTCGTTGATCCCGTCATTTGTTATTTAGTCAGCAAAGTTTGGTTATGTTATTTTGTGTAGTGCCTGTTATTAATTATCTCTTGTACAAAAGTCAAGTGATCCTTGGAATATCAGTAAAAAAAAACAAATTCACAAATAAATAACGAGTTTAACACAAGATGATGCACCGGGGGCACGATTTGTGTTTAAAAAATTGAGGACCATTCAGTCTTACAGTTGAAAAGATGGTTAGAATGCCGGGGTTTGAAGAAAAGTGAAAATAAACACGTGGTGGATTACGTGTTAAATGCCGAATTGTAAAGCTAAATCTTGCTCACTACATAACTACTTATTAAATACTTTTATATTCACTAGATGGCCACCGAATTTTCTTATCAACTCTCTAGATGGCGTCCGAAAAATGTGAATTATATAAATCCCCATTTGTTTCACATAAGAGTTAAAATGCGCTATACAAGCATACAACTCAAGCACATTTTCTACCTTTCGTTCATGGTGGGGTTGGAAAATAGGAATACCAGGTAGAGTCTACCTGCTGTAGTAAAATAAATCTTACTGTTTCTTTAACATAAATGTTATTTTTGTTTGAAACGAATGGGAATGAAAACTGCAGTTTCAAACATCATTTCAAACAAAAATAGCATTTTTCTTCAAGCGTATTATAATATTCATATTATGCTCCTGTATACACACTATAGAAGATGTTCATTGTGTTACTAGTACAAAAATGTTGTTATTGTTGTACTAGTAAAAAAATGTTAGTGTCTTAGTTCACCGCTGGCGGCGGCAGTTGTCACAGCAACACATATTGAAAATTGTTATTTGACAGTTGTGTCGTTTTTGTTTTGTAGTGTACACAGCCAGCTTTGGCTGAAATTGCAAACACTACAATTAAAAAATTCCAAAAAATGTCAAAAAATTCTTTGAAACACTTGAAGAAAAAATAGTATATGTCATTCGGACTAGAACGCCCTTTTTGTGTTTTACCCAGCTTGCCTAGCCTCGGCTAGCGCCTCGGCCGCAATAGCTGGGTTCAACACAAAAAGACCGCTTTCTACTCCTATTAACATAATATACTATTATGTTACAAGGAACCTTCTAGCATGCATAGGGCGGCGCAAACTGTGAGCGATGTGCCGTTTTGATAATAACAATATTTATAGTTCTATTTCTAGACCCGACAGTCAGTTTTTCTGATTATAGGCGGATTTTACAACTTGACTACCTACGATATATACAAACAATCAATTCACTTTCATGCTATGAAAATTGAAACCTCAGGTCGCTGAAACTCCGAAGCCCAGACATCAAATATAAAATGTTGTGGTGTGCAACGGACTTGGCGAGTTGGCTCAGTGTAAGCCCGTCTCACATTTTGAGAGCGCATGGCTGGTTGAACGCCAACCGTTGCTAGCTGGCTGGTTGTGGCGTGGTGGCTCCTCTCTCGAACGCTGAGCGCTGAACGGTCGACGATCGTGCAGCGTTGCTTGCCTCGTTGGCGTAGCTCGTAGCTGGGTGGGCCGGCGCTAGCATAGCGAACAATCGATGGATCGAATCTCGAATACTACGTCGTACTACATGGACCTATCAACGTTTTAAACTGAATTGATGCTGGTGCTGCTACGTTGTTAGGGCGTAGATAAAACAAATTTTGGGGTTGCTTCATTTTGACCCTTTCATTTTAAATTAAAAATGTTTTCATGATCTCAATATCACTATAGTTCATCTAAAAATTAGTTTATATATAATTGAAGCTTTAAGGCAGCGTTTTTTAACCTTTTGAAGGCGCGACCCAAATTTAACTATTATTTTGGTCTCGCGACCCACTATATAGAAAATTATTAAGAAAAATAAAAACACATTTATTATTATAAACAATAATCTATTTTTCAGAATAAGAAAATGAATATGTACGAATATACCACATACCTATTTGGAAACAAAATAATATAAATTTAACACCATATCAGCAAATTCAAATAAAATGAACCTTATTACAATTTGGTACATGATTTTGATACAATTTTAATCTTGTCTGATTTGACTTACGAACATGATTGAAAATGTATATCTGTAAAATTTAAAATCAAAAATACGAATATCTTAAAAAATTATGTTAATTAATGTAATCCCTGACTTTGCATAGTTTTGAAAGTTCTTCAAATCGCGCTTTTATTTGAAAGACAGCATTCATTTTCTTGTTGGAGGCGGTTCCTAAAATTTAATTTTAGTAATTATATAGCCACAGATCTCATAACTGTAGTATATACCGTGTATCTATCTTAAAGGTGTACATAGGAGATTAACATGGGAAATCAGTTTTTTGCAAAGTCCTGCTCGCCTAATTATTTTAAGCAAAAGAGCGTCAAATAAAAGTTTTAGGGCATAAAATTCTGCATCTAATTCAATAAACAGAATTACCTTTACAAGTTTTGTAATGACAGTAATTAAATATGAAAATGTCGAAAATTACGTTGAATATATCGACAGCCATGAAATTGAACAAAAAATAAGTAAATGCTTGACGTTTTATCTGTCACAACGTATAACTTATTTGACGTTTCTGACAATTTGACTTGAAAAATATCGTTAATTATGATAATAAGAGAAATATTAGACTAATAAATAAAGTTAAAAAATACAGTTTTGTTTAAATAATATGAATTTATTAAAAATTAAACTGCGTAACAAAATTATGTATGATGCTGTGATGTACTCCCAACTCATTTCCAATACATCTAGTAATACAGAAGGGGACTACACTTATTCCTAATACTCTTTCTTCCAGGAACGCACGTTTTCCTGCTCGTCCTATATTCTCATTACGCGGCTAACGTGTATTTTTTTAAGACACAGCAGTCTTTAAATTTTGTCACGAATTTAGCAATTGTGAAATCACGCTCTTCATTAGTATAAATATTCATTTTCTAATAATTTCAGACAATAAAACTAGAGACGAATTCAAATTGTCAGAAACGTCAAATAAGTTACGTTGTGACAGATAAAACGTGAAGCATTTATTTATTTTTTGTTCAATTCCATGGCTGTCGATATTTTCAAAGTAATTTTCGACATTTTCATATTTATGTACTGTCGTTACAAAGCATGTAAAGGTAATACTGTTTATTGATTTAGATGCAGAATTTTATGTCCTAAAACTTTTATTTGACGCGTTTTTGGTTAAAATAATTAGGCGAGCAGGAAATTGCAAAAAACTGATTTCCCATGTTAATCTCCTATGTACACCTTTAGGATAGACACACGGTATAACTATATAGTATATAGTATAACTATATAGTTATGAGATCTGTGGTATAGCAAAAGGTAATATTTTCAACTTTTTATTTTCCAAGATTGGTTTTTCTTTTTTTAACCAAAATAAACTCAAGGTCTCGGTAGGGTTATTAGCAGTAGCGATTGTAGTATTGCTAACATTGATATTAGTAACATTTCAGTGAGATTTTCGAGAAAAATTTATAAACATTTTAGAAAAATATGATTGGCATTTTGTAAACAAAATTATAAAATTTTGAATGTTTCCGCGACCCACTACAATCCCTTCGCGACCCATAGGTTAAGAAACGCTGCTTTAAGGGGATTAAATTAAAAAAAATATAACATTTTGTGAACCATTGTTTAAAAATTATACAAGTGTTATAAAATTCCAGACCTAGGGCCTCGATTTTGTAACTTTAAGGTGATTCTATCATTATAAACATTTACGACAGTTTTTAATTAAATTTTTAGTACGTTAAAAAATCGAGACCCCATAGATATAATTATACCGGGTGTCTTAGGCCTACCGACACATAGGAGATTAACATGTGAAATAACTTAACTGTGAATAGTATCTCCCCAGTGTAAGATATTAAGTTGAAAATTTGTGGACTTATTGGGGGATATTAATTCTATAAATAAATAAATAAATATATCATCACGGCTTATTACCCATTGCTGGGTGTGTCAATCTGCTTTGTACACAGATATCGGTAATGATGATGACATATTTGTACCGTGCGGGCGTTTATCCATTCTATGGATCACCGTCCAAATTAGGAAATTTAAATGTGTAATATTAGAAAAAAATAAAGATATTTGTAGAATATCCAGGATTGTTGCACATATCCCGGAAAAAATGGTTACCAAGTAACAGCTTAAATAGCATAGTGGTAACGTGTGCGTTTGGTAATAAACAAAACTCGGAAGGACTGGGTTCGGAACCATCCAGTAGAAAAATTTAATTTTAAATTTTTACTTCTCAAAATAATTATTATTGTTAATATAATTTTAATTTTTTATTGACATTTAATAAAATGGTTACGTTATTTTTTATTATAAATATTTATTGTAATTATTTAAATGTATGTAATGTGATTCAGGTTTTACAGAATACGCATAATTTTTGCTTTAAATAATGTTTATATTAAAAGTCAATAAAAAATTAAAAATATATAAATAATAAAAATGATTTTGAATAGTAAAAACTATAAATTCAATTTTGTTGCTGGCTGGTTCCGAACCCAGTCCCTCTGAGTTTTATTTATTACCAAGCGCACACGTTACCACTATTCTATTTGTACTGTTACTTAGTAACCATTTTATCTGGTATACGAACAATAATCCTGTAAATTCTACAAATTTTCTTAATTTTTTCTAATATTACACATTTAAATTGACTAATTTCAACTGTAGTCCGTAAAATGAATATCCTCCAATGAGTATACAAAATTTCATCTTAATATCTTATACTGGGGAGATGCTATTCACAATTAACTGATTTCACATGTTAATCTCCCATGTGTCGATCGGCCTAAGACACCCGGTATGAACAATGGGTCGTATAGGTAAACAAATACAATAGGGCCAAAAGTAAATTTTATTAATTGTCCAGGAAAATATTCTTTGTTTTTTTGTGTAGAGAGAAATAAATTAAACAATTTTGATAATTGATATGCAACTGTTTTTCTTTACCCTTTACTTTTTTAAATCACTGTGCCCAGCATTCCGACAAAGGGACCGCAGTCTGGTCCCGACTTCAGTTATGACGTCTCATTTGCGACGACAGAAACGTATTACAAACTAATTAGAAAAATATAGTTTCTGCCAATTCTTTTCTGATTGGTTAGAACGCAGTTATTTATAAAGTTTTCAAACTAATTAAAGTATCAGTTAAATATAATTTTCAAATCAAAAAAATGTAACAATGTACACTGGATTTATAAATTAAAAATACATTTCATATTGTAGTTAAAATGAAAGCACAAAGTTCTGCAAATTCGAAAATAAAGCAATTTCATAATCAGTACATATTTTGTTAAATGTTGTAATTCTGGAAAATGAACTATAAAATGCGAGTAGAAGCCACTGAAAATTACACGTTTCAATAATGTAAAAAAAAACTTTATAAATTATATAAAAAGTGAATTATAAAAGAAAAATTTGTAAACAGTTTTTATATGAAAGAATTATGAAATCGTTTAATTTGCTTTGCTACAAATTCGAGCGAGTAAAATTCTTTTTATTCATCACTTCTGAATAAAATTGGATTAAATTTCCCACTAAAATAAAGTTACGATTTATAGATCAATAAACATTTTATTTCAAGTAAAGAACACTACCAACCATAATGTACGACATCCTTAAAAACAAACCCTAAACCACATTTGGGTAGGAATGGAATAAATTGTTATTTTAAAATTTACTATAAGTAATATACAATAACTTATTAAAATGAGTAAAAACATCTCCGAGTAAGCTATGAACAAATCAATTTGCCAGAAGATATTGTCAAAAATGTTACAGAAATCAAAGCTTTTTTTCTTGAATTTTATTTTAGAAATGGAAATAAATTAGAAAACGGCTAATGGCAATATGTTTTTGCTGTCTGGTACAATGAATTTAAGAAAAATTACATTTAAAAATCAATTTTGACAACTTCACTTTTGAATGGGGACTTATGATTTTAGAATTTTACTGTTGCCATCTAATGAGTTCTGAAGTAACCTTTTAGACAAAGACGACAAGCTCGAAGAAAGAGATAGCAAAGCACTACCATGACCTCTTGGATAGAATCTAAAACAGTATTTAATTGGGTTGAATAATTTTGTGTTTCGGTATTATTATTTTTTGAATTTATGATCAGGTAACAAATCATTATTATAACAAAACTGATTACTCTTACATATGTCAAACACCACCGCAAAATAAAACAGCAAATATCAAATCGGATTAGAACAATACGTTGAGAAGACAAGAGTCCATGGTAATACAAAACTGTCTCTTTCTTCGAGCCTGCCGTCTTTTTCTAAAGACATGTAGTACTGGAGGAGAGAATGTGTGTTGTGTGACGTTAATTTCATAAGTCCCCATTGAATAATGATCAAACATACGTTAACGTTTCTCTGTTCTCCGAGTTAGTTTTTGTACTATCAACGTATATAAAAAATAAGAAAACGCTAATTAAAGGCGAATATTAGAACTACAAACAGTGGTACAAATTTGACATTTACATGAAACTACAACTATATGACAACAAAAACTCTATTATACATACTTGAATTATAAATAAAAAATACTAATAAATGAGAAAATAATACAAAAACTAAAGAAAACACAATTGACAGCAATGCTACGCTTACAAATGTCAACAAAAAATGTACCATTGTTTAATACGATCAGCGCCATCTCTGATACTTGAAAATCCCAATACAGGGTGTTGGTCAGCTGCGAACATGGGGATTTAACATGGGATTTTGTTTTATGCAATTTCCTGTTCTAACTTTGTTAGTTCGTAGCAATAGCCATGACATTTTTTTCTAGTTTTCACAAGAATCAGGGTTGGCCTGATTTAAATCATGATTTAAATCAACTGATTTTTTTAAATCATTGATTTAAATCAAATTTTATAAAACAATACACAATTTTTTGTCGAAAAATCAATTATTTTTTAAATTATTTTAGATACCTACAGAGTTAACAAAAAGAAAATTCTACTCTGGTAATGTAATATAACAATATATACATATATACCGGGTGTAAAATTTTCATATATTTGTAAATTCTGCCTTATTAATTTTAGTACTACAATGTAAATACAAAAAATGTTCAGAATTAAATACTGCATGTAATGAGCCTAAATTTATTGATATAATAGCTTCTTGTCATGAGATAAATCTAAAATAAAATATCCGTTTTTAAGAGTGCCATGCAAGATGTGTTTTGACCTGTTTAATTTAGGTAGGCATGTTTAAATTTTAAACAGGCTCGCGTGGTCGGGGTATATACTACGTATAAGCAAAAATTCAAATGCATTCTTTGGGGTTTTATTACAGATTTCATTTTCGTTTATGAAATAAAATATTTATATTGCTTTTAACACAATTAAAAAGTGCAATAACACCAACAGGTCTTTAAAAATAAAAAAATCATGATTTATTTGATTTTTAAAAATAAATCAATGATTTTTGAGTTTTTTAAATAAATCATGATTTTTGCTAACCCTGCTCAAGATATTAATAAACGTCAAACGTTAATCTGACTTATGGTAAATAAATCCCGTATTTATCGATTATTTCTAACACAATATTTCTTTATAATAATGACAAGTATCTTATTTAATTTACTTTTTACAAAAAAAAAAATAATTTTCTTTTCTACAATGTCATGACTATTGCTACTAATTAACAAAATTTTTGTAATTTTTGTTTAAATAAGAAACTAAAACCATAATAAAAATGTAAGAACAGTTTTTTACAACTTTGCACTCTCCAGTTTTTACCGTAAAATGAATAAAAGAGCAGGAAATTGCATAAAACAAAAATCCCATGTTAAATCCCTTGTTCGCACCTGACCGTCAACATCCTTTATATACTACAAATATATGGTATTTAATGAAAAATATGTGTAATTTTATTAGATAAAGTGAAAATATAAAAATTATTTTCTTGTAATACGTATCATCATCTACTATATCCACTCATATTTTTTGGTAGGTACGGTGTATATTTTTGAACATAAAATAATAAAATAAAAAATAAATATATCATCACGGCTTATTACCCATTGCTGGGTGTGCCAATCTGCTTTGTACACAGATATCCGTAATGATGAAATATTTGCACCGTGCGGGCGCTTACCAGGCGTCACCTAACGGGCACTCATTGCTGGCGTGGAGAGTGCACCACAGTGGTCAATTTTGTGCCATTTAAAATTCGAAAATAATACATATTGAAATATATCAAACAGCCTCGGAAACAGCTGACATACATAAACATTTATAAAAATATGAAATAGAGAGTTGACAAACCGGTATTCAAGTTCAAGATCATATCATATTCTGTATTCATTATTAATTAATTATACAATTTTACAACAGTTCATAATATGTAGTTTTTGATAAAATATAACTATCAGCTGGCAAATCATCTATACAGTGTTTCACAACTTCGATACATACTTTAAGGGAGTGAGGTGAAATAGCAAAACAATTTCGCCATAACAAAAAAAAAAAATCTTAAAAAACGATGTTTTGCTAACTACGGCAAGTTAGAACACATGTGAAAAAAATTAAAAATTGATGTAAAGCGAATTTAGTTTACACAATAATTTGATGTGGGTCCATCAGAACTAGTATTGATCCAGTTAAAACCGCTGTTAATGTAATTCTTGCCGTCCCTGAAAAGTTAGGGATGTTATATTAAGCATTTTTTAATGTTTGCAATAAAATATTGGTTTTCACACCATGTTAGCACCAAATTTACACAATTTTTTAAGATAATTTATTTTTCGATTTGGCGGAAGTGTTTTGCTAAATTTTACCTCACTCTTTAAGGGCATATAGTACAAGTATTCACCAAATACACCATTTCAGAAATTCAAAGCGCATACGCCAAGTGTTAGACTGCGACAAAAAGTTAGTGCCGATTGCCGTATACCCGTCCTTGTTTATATGACAGTTCTGTCAATTTTACAGTTTTGTTTTTGTTTTGTTGGTTTCGTTTTTCAAATAATTATGACGGGTACTAAACTTCTGGTCCATAAAATATTGCCATTTGAAATGTTTTGTCTGGTTTAGAAAATAAAACTTAGGTTAGGTATAGTAATACAATTTTTATAATTGATTGATGAATGTACTTCATTTTTTCACGTAGTAAAATAAGTTTTTATTTGTCAAATAAGAATTGAAATCATATCTTATCCTCAAATTCATATTAACAAGTTCTGTGTAGTTCTAAAATTTAAAACAGAATACCGGGGTCACGTATAAATTTGAAATGCCGCCATTTAACGGCACTAACTTTTTAGTTCAAAAAGTAAATGTAGTGGTCGCTCAAATTTCTGAAATGGTCTATTGAGCAAAACAAGCTTCACTATCGCCCGGCGTCATCGCGCAGTATGAAACAGAAGCAAAAAAGTTCGTTCATATTATTCTAATGAATCATATATTATTGTTTTACAAACGTTAATATAATTAAATTCATTTATGTTTGCTTGGGCTATGTGTAATATTTACGATAATGTTCGTAGAAATTCGTTATCAAATGAATTCATTGAATGGTAATAAAAAAATCATAAGGTTACTAAATTCATATTCTGAGTGTGTAATTGAGATTTATTGCACTAAAGGTTTATTATCATTTTTTGTACATATGTAGTTTTGATTTACATATGTTATGGTGTGGGTGCATAGTCTTGATTTTAAAATTAGGGTAAAGTCGGGTGAGATGGCGCAGGTGAATTACTTCTAAACTAAGTACAAATATCATGTAAGGGATGACGAGGGATTGAGTTTTGTGTTAGTAGAGTTTCCCGTTTACTGTAAAAATATGTTTTTCATTTTAATTATTTTCCTATGCCTTGGATATTTTCATGCCTTTATCGAATGTTTTGACAAATAATACATAGCAGGGTTGGCAAAAATCATGATTTATATAAAAAAAATAAAAAATCATTTATTTTTTTTGATTTTTTTCGTTTTACATACCTCTTGGTGTTACTGCACTTTTTAGTTGGTTTAAAAGCAATATAAATTTTTATTTCATAAATGAAAACGTAATCTGTAATAAAACCCCAAAGAATGCATTTGAATTTGTGCTTATACGTAGTATATTACACGTCCAAGCGCGCCTATTTAAACTTTAAACCTTTAGACCATGCCTACCTATCTAAATAAAACATGCCTTGCATGGCACTCTGTAAAAAGCTTAAAACGGATATTTTATTTTACGTTTATCTCATAACAAAAACCTATTATATCAATAAATTTAGGCTCATTTTATGCAGTATTTAATTCTGAACATTTTTTGTATTTATACTTAAGTTCTAAAATTAATAGGGCAGAATTTACAAATATATGAAAATTTTACCATTGTATTTCCTAGTCCATAAAAAAGTAGACACCGGTATATATGTATATAGTATTTTTGTATTATATTACCATAGTAGAATACTTTTTGTTAACTCCGTAGGTATCTAAAATAATAACATTTTTTGTATTTACATTTTAGTTCTAAAATTAATAAGGGAAAATTTACAAATATATGAAAATTTTACTATTGTACTGCGTACAAAGCAGATTGGCACACCCAACAATGGGTAATATGTCGTGATGATATACTTATTTATTTATTTTTATTTCCTATGGTCCATAAAAAAGTAAACCCGATGTATATATATATATATATATATATATATATATATATATATATATATATATATATATATATATATATATATATATATATATATTATATTACAATAGTAGAATTGCGTATCGTAATGACCTTCATTTCGATACGCAACTTTTGTTTTAGACGGTTGGTACTGGATGACGTTTCTTTAACCCATTTTTACCTAATTTATTTTTAGTTAATTGACAATTCATTTTAATAATATAATGTCGAAATTATTATTATTATTTTTTTTATTTAGGGAAGATTATTTACATGAAAATGTACAAATGGTTACAAATATAATCACAAATTGAGTAAGTAAATGTTATTGTAGAAGGTGCAAAATATAAAAAATAGTATAAAGAACTCATTTTATAAGACTTTCTTTCGCACTTGTCAATTAGAAAACTCGATGACGCTCGTTTTCTAAATTTTGACGCATGCGAAAAAAACATGTCTTATAAAACACGTTCTTTAATATACTATTTTGTTAACTCTGCATTTAAGGTATCTAAAATAATTTGAAAAACAATTCATTTTGTCTACAAAAAACCAAATGATTTAAATCAAATGATTTGAATCAGACCAACCCTGTTTAGAAAGAAAAACTCCTTCGTCCATATATGGCGAAAGGTTTTTTTTTTGACAAGATATGTATTATTATATTTTTTAGTTATATTAGCATTGAATAATTTTTGTTAACAGTATGCTATTAATATATATGCAAAGTTTACCTAGTGTATGAATTTAACAGTTGTATACATAAAAATAAATTTAGAGAGCATACAAAAAAAATGTGACATCTCCACCGACTTTACCCTATCATAATTTCAATGTTAGATGTGTGGTTCTCGTTATTACGCATTTATTTTGAGGCCCGCATAACACGAAATATTAAAAATATGCAAAATTACGAAACGTGGACACTCGTTTTTCTTGCATTAATCCACACATTTATTCGGACTAATAACAGACATTTCATAAAAAAATAAACCATTTAAACATTCTATGAGCCTAATGTATGTTTATAGATAATGTAATATTTTTTGTCGCTTGGTGGCAGCACCATCCTCGTTTCATAATTTTTATAAATAAAATTAATTATTAAATAAATAGTGCATTTTTGCTTTTCAATACGCGTTAACATTATGGTGTAGCAGACTTGCACAAACCAATAGTTATTGTGAATAGAACCCTATTGTGAAATGCAAGAGGCTTTAAATAATTCAACTTTTAAATTGAAATAGTGTTTGTTTATGAAATGAAATTTTCAATAAATTGTATGTTAAAATACTTTATAAAATAAAATATATATGTATTATTAAGCCGATACGAGCATTAAATAAATTGTATGATGAATTTTTCATATCATTCTCAGTTTCAGAATAAAAATAGACAAAATTTTAATTTACAAAGAGAATTATATATTTTTATTTATTTGAAAGCTCTACTTTTAACTTTTTAAATATTTAATTTACTGTTTACATTTTATATCAACAAACTACATGAAAATTAATATTACTATTATTTAGGTAAACTCTCTCAATGCACAGATATAATAATAATAATAATAATAATAATAATAATAATAATAATAATAATAATAATAATAATAATAATAATAATAATAATAATAATAATAATAATAATAATAATAATAATAATAATAATAATAATAATAATAATAATAATAATAATAATAATAATAATAATAATAATAATAATAATAATAATAATAATAATAATAATAATAATAATAATAATAATAATAATAATAATAATAATAATAATAATAATAATAATAATAATAATAATAATAATAATAATAATAATAATAATAATAATAATAATAATAATAATAATAATAATAATAATAATAATAATAATAATAATAATAATAATAATAATAATAATAATAATAATAATAATAATAATAATAATAATAATAATAATAATAATAATAATAATAATAATAATAATAATAATAATAATAATAATAATAATAATAATAATAATAATAATAATAATAATAATAATAATAATAATAATAATAATAATAATAATAACAATAAAAATAATAATAATACTGTTTATATAGTTAATTTTTTTAAAATACCGGTGAAAGATTCATCGGGACTTGAACCCAGGACCTTCCTATAGCTAGTAATATGCTCTACCAACTAAGCTATGAAATTCCCTAGAAGTCGGTGAATTGGTAGAGCATCCTACTACTAGACATAGGAATGTTTCGGTGAAGTCCATAATTTTCTTACACAAATAATACATTTATTATACATCCGTTACTCGATAATTTATTTCACATATTATAAATCACCATTAACACTGGACTGTTGAGTTATAGCTATATAAATCAATGTACAATCTGCCAATCACAAAATTCTAACCATAACACACTTTTGAACAGTTAAAAATCACGTTTCACTGCCATTAAATATTGTAACTATGGTGACATTTACGGCCAGTCATATTAAAGTGTCAAAATTCGCGAAAAACGTACATTTTTATATTTAAAAATGGGGTATATGACCATAATGGAATTTCGATATACAGGGTGATTCATAACGGGTGTTCCAAGATGAAACCATATTTTGGGGGCGCCATTTTGAGTAAAAAATATTATATGAAGATATGGTCGGAAACGTTTCGTTACAAAGTTACAGCCCTTTGAAGGTGCGCCTCACCAGACACATTTTTATTAATAACACTATAATACTATAGTTACGCTAAAATTTTGAAACTTGGTACGACGATACTACTTATTTAGATGCATGTTTATACATTCTTTATTTGTTTTTGTATATCGCAACCAAAAGCGTCTTATACGGTGAACCCCTGAACATTTTTCATCGTTATTATTTTACCTATTAACATTTTTTCATGCTCCCAATACAGGGTGTAACAGCTAAACGAGCTACCTCAAATAATTTCTATATTATTAAAGATACAATGAAATGCTATAAGACAATCTTATAGATGACCAAGGGGGACATCCGAATAGAGGAGGAAATCTTTTTTTAAACCAGTGGTTCTCAAGTTACATACAAAAGTTATATTTTCTTAAATGGGATGATATATATTTTTAGGCCCATTCAATAGAGTATTTTTTTCTAAATTTAACCATGTGATTATTTTATATCCTTAAATAACAAAAATATTGAGAAAAATTTAATTGAAATTTATATAAATTTGATATTCATAGCTATTTATCAGTTGGCTATGTATGAAAAACAATTGATGTTAAATTAAAATGAAACAAATATTTGCTAATAACGTTATAAACAGTGTTCTATTTGATTTCTATCCTAAATAATTCAAATTAAAAAATAAAAGTTTTTGTTTTTCGTACACAGCCTACTGAAAAATGCCTATAAAAATGTTATTAGGAGTAGAAAGTGGTCTGTTTGTGTTGAACCCAGCTATTGCGGCCGAGGCGCTAGCCGAGGCTAGGCAAGCTAGATAAAACACAAAAAGAGCGTTCTACTCCGAATAACATATACTATTTTTTCTTCAAGTGTTTCAAAGATTTTTTTGAGAAATATTCGTTTTCCGGGAATGGACTGTGTCATATTTTGAGTCAGAGCTCAACGTTTCGCCCGCAGTCGTATGGGGCATCTTCAGGAGCAAGGGGGATAGTACTGTCTTAAACAAGGTTACCTGACGTGTCAACCACGCTAGAGGCCGAGTTTAAGCAACAAGAGGGGGAGACTCAGTTTACAAGGTTAGCCGACGTGTAAACCACGCTAGAGGCCAAATAAACCAAGTGATTTTTTTGACATTTTTTTTGGTATTTTTTCATTGTAGTGTTTGCAATTTCAGCCAAAGCTGGCTGTGTACACTACAAAACAAAAACGATACAACTGTCAAATAACAATTTTCAATATAATCTGTGTTGCTGTGAAAACTGCCGCCGCCAGCGGTGAACAAAGAAACTAACATTTTTTAAAAAATTATAACATTGTCTTGTAACTTGAGAACCACTGATTTAAAAAAAATATTTTCTTCTCTAGGATGTCCCCCTTGGTCTTCTATAAAATTGCCTTGCAGTATTTTTTTGTATCTTTAATAATGTAGAAATTATTTAAGGTAACTCGTTTAGCTGTTACACCCTGTATATGGTTAACTTTAGCTTGTATGATTAAAAAAATATATTTTTTTTCACTTATACTCATTAATATATGTTTATTTTTAGTTCTATTGCTGAAAATTCGTACATATTATATGTATAGCAACCGTTTCGTTAATTGTATTGTATTGTCTACCAATGAGTGTAAAATAAAGAACGTGACTTTTTAAATAATATTGGCTGCTGAATAAAAATAAGCTTATTATTATTAACTACTATAATCAGAAAATAAAAGTACTTATATTATGAATGAGTATTAAGTAACTTACAACCAAACATATCGTCATACCGATTATGTTTAAGAAGAAAAAAAAAATCATACAAACGTGAGTGTTAATGTCAACATCGCCAAGACGACAAGAGAGTAAATATAAATTGGGATTACTCAACATGTCCAGCGGACCCTTTTCAGAGACTGATTAAGATCGCTCAATATGTGCACCATTCCAGAGGATTTAACAAAATATATTAAGGGTGGTTGACCATTACTAATTGAATAACGTGTCTTCATCTCACAGTCGCGTCAAAAATGTGATGAGATCGACTGTGTACAATCTCCAACGGTAATTTCTTGGAAGCGGTAAACCGCAAAGTTCCACTTGAATGCTCTTAAAAATTATTGTTAAGTAACAAGTGGAATTCTTGGTTCACACTCCACTTATTAGGGACTTGTTAAAAATTATTATTTAAATTATTACTTACATAATTAATTCGTTAATTATATGGCATTTAAATTCAAAGGGATCTGAATACCAAAAAAAAAAGTTATAATATCAGTGTGGGAAAATTTCTCAACTGTGCGGTGTAGATTAGGATTAGATGTTAACAAATACTCGAAATGTCGATCATACAGCATTTACACAGTATCCTGAAGAAGGTATGATATGACTAGCGAATGAAAGTTGACGTTTAAATTATTTTATAGATGTGGTTTCTTTTGAATCCCTAGAGAAGAAAAGAATTGTACGAAATATTTAGGTATAAATTTTTTGCATAAACCCATTTAAACACTAGACTAGGAAAGCACAGAAATACATTACTATGTGTGGCTGAAAATAGATGGCCGATTAGGGTAACTGAATATCAAAACAGGGGTGCGTTTAAAATATTTTAAACATTTTTCGTTTATGTTCATTATAACAAAACATTTTGATCTTTAAACTATTTAGTTGGCAATTCTATAAAATATGATTATTTTTAATTTCCTCTAACCCGACTCGATGGTTGCTTACACCTGAGACGAACGAAGTAGAATTTGCGGTATTAATTTTTTTAAATACATCCCTGAATCCTGTTACTAAGGTCATTTTAAATGCCTCCTGGTATTGAGTACAATTCTAATCTTCTGTAACGGCATACATAAGGGTCAGTTTCCTTTCAAATCAAATATAGGGGAATGTTTTCAAAAGAATCCACATATCTATTAAATAATATAAACGTCTACTTTCATTCGCTAGTCACACTATATAACTATATGGTATGACTAGCGAATGAAAGTTGACGTTTAAATTATTTTATAGATGTGATTTCTTTTGAAACCCTAGAGAAGAATAGAATTGTACGAAATATTCAGGTATGAAATTTTTGCATGAACCCATTTAAATACTGGACTAGGAAAGCACAGAAATACATTACTATGTCTGACTGAAAATAGATAGCCGACAAGAGTATCTGAATATCAAAACAGGGGTGCGTTTAAATCATTATAAACATTTTTCGTTTGTGTTGATTATAACAAAATATTTTGATCTTTAAACTATTTAGTTTAGCAATTATATGAAATAGGATTATTTTTAATTTCCTCTAACAGTAATTCCGACTCGAGGGTTGCTTACACCTGAGACGAACGAACTAGAATTTGCGGTATTAAATTTTTTAAATACATCCCTGAATCCTGTTGCTAAGGTCATTTTAAATGCTTCCTGGTATTGAGTGCAATTCTAATGTTCTGTTACGGAATACATAAGGGTCAGTTTCCTTTCAAATCAAATATCGGGAAATGTTTTCAAAAGAAACCACATATCTATTAAATAATCTAAACGTCAACTTTCATTCGCTAGTCATACTTATATAACTGTATATGGTATGACTAGCGAATGAAAGTTGACGTTTAAATTATTTTATAGATGTGGTTAAGAATAGAATTGTACGAAATATTCAGGTATAAATTTTTTGTATGAACCCATATAAATACTGGACTAGGAAAGCACAGAAATACATTACTATGTCTGGCTGAAAATAGATGACCGACTAGGGTAACTGAATATCAAAACAGGGGTGCGTATAAAATTTTAAAAATTTTTCTTTTATGTTGATTATAAAAATATTTTGATCTTTAAACTATTTAGTTTAGCAATTCTATGAAATAGATTATTTTTAATTTCCTCTAACAGTAATTCCGACTCGAGGGTTGCTCACACCTGAGACGAACGAAGTAGAATTTGCGGTATTACATTTTTAAAATACAACCCTGAATCCTGTGGCTAAGGTTATTTTAAATGCCTCCTGGTTCTGGTATTGAGTACAATTCTAATCTTCTGTAACGGAATACATAAGGGTCAGTTTCCTTTCAAATCAAATATAGGGAAATGTTTTCAAAAGAAACCACATCTATTAAATAATCTAAACGTCAACTTTCATTCGCTAGTCATACTATACCGAAACGTCGGTTTTGTGAGAATAAATGCTGTATGACTGAAATTTAATATATTAGTTAAAATTTGCTTGCAGTGCCCATAACCTGTTATCAGAGCCTAAAATACAAAACGTTTTATGAGCCTCGTTCAATGTTTTACAATTTGTAAATATAGAAATAATATTTAGGTCTTTTTGAAATTAATGCGTAATTTTTCATTTCATTTAAACTGCGTCACTCGTTCCCCCAATTGTAAAATTATTAAATACAAAAGCGAATTAAATATCAATATTGTTGGACAATTATTTTTTTATATTCACTGTCAATATGTGAATATAATATCACATAATTCCATAAATTATATATGAAAATCATATTTCACAATTTATTTTGGTTGATATTTAATTTCTCTATGACAAATTAATTAATATTTCATTTATTTACAATTATTAAATATAATAAAATATGTAATAGGCTATCGATTCAATCATACACAAACAACTTTTTTTGCCATTTGTCATGAGGAAAATTCTCCTCATTGTAATCCTATGCTTTTTTGAATTGATGAGCTTTTAGTCCATTTTTTAAATTTGAGATTATCAAAGAAAACCGAAAAGAAAACCTTCTAGCTCCCTTTTTTTTATTGATTTTTGTAACTTAATTTAACTCAGGATCGTGTTTATGGGGTCTCGTGCGTGAGTGTCTGGTCGCGAATCTGGGGAACGGGGTTCGATCCCGACCGACGCCAAATATTTCGAATTTTAAATGGCACAAAATTGACCCCTGTGGTGCACTCTCCACGCCAGCAATGAGTGCCCGTGAGGTGACGCCTGGTAAACGCCCGCACGGTATAAATATGTCATCATCATTACCGATATCTGCGTACAAAGCAGATTGGCACACCCATCAATGTATAATATGCCGTGATGATATATTTATTTATTTAGGATCATGTTTAAGTATCAGAAAATTATTTACTGGATGTTAAGAAATAGATAAATAAACATTGATGAGTAATTACATAATTATTAGACATTTTATAGGACGTTGTTGTAGAAACACTCAAACTTTACATGTAAATATTTGAACTACGGTTGTTTTTGCCAAAAGCTCTTCAATTGACAACACTATTTCGAGCCCCTACTCATAAAGGCCAACGCGCACTTGAGTGACCGAAGCGAAGCGCGGCGAAGAGAAGTCATTCAATGTATTATACACCTAAGAATATATAGAATGAAAAAATTTCCCTTCTCCGCTCTTCGTGTCGCTCAAGTGCGGGACGGCCGTAATAGTTCGGCCGGTTTACATTTTCAACAAATTATAAAACATACACAAATGGTTAAAAATTTGTACAAAATCCTTTCGGCTACTTTAAAGGCCAACGCGCTCTTGGGCGACCGAAGTGAAGCGCGGCAAGAGAAGTTATTTCATTCAGTGTATTATTATGTGTCTACGCGCACTTTGGAGAAGCGAAGAGCAGAGTAACGAGACGACTAAACACGCTCTTCGCCTCGCTCAAGTGCGCGACGGCCTTAAATATAGACCTAAAACTTTAAAAATCTGTGGGCCAAATGACGGGTGATAATAGTTCGACCGGCGTTTTAAGGGTCATCTTATATTCCAGATTTAGCTTCTATCCAAACCCTTTAGTTTTGACACAGTGAAAAACAACTTCGTAAAAATCCAGTGTTTATACAGGATGTTCATTTTAAATGGGCCGCCATTGTTATCTCGAGAACTATAAGATAGTTAAATGGGTAAACAATTTCTATTTCACAAGACAAATTTAAATAAAAGAAAAAAATAATTTTTCGACCAGTGTTTCTTAAAATACGGTACCTAACTTTTTAATTTTAAATGAGAATATATTTATTTTTTATTTGCTCATTCGTTAGAGAATTTAATTTTGAATTCAGTGATATATTTTTATACCCTTATATAACGATTTTTTTTGAGAAAAATTTGATTAAAATAAGAGTGCCATCATGAATGGAAAAAATGACTACATGTCATTTTTATTACATAATTAGAGTACCCTGACCGAAAAACGTGAATGTTTTATTCTTGTAAGTAATCATAAATGTCAACATAAACAAAATATTCACGTATTTCTTTCATGGCATTCTAATTCTATGTCAAAAAAAATTAACACGTATTCGTTTTTTCCATTCATGACACTCTTATTATAGCCATGTTTTAATCAAATTAATATGAAACTTTACATGCATTTTTCTCAAACAAATCGTTATATAAGGGAATAAAAACATTATATCACTGAATTCAGAATTAAATTCTCTAACGAATGAGCAAATATAAAATATAGATCCCATTTAAAATTAAAAAGTTATGTCCCGTATTTTGAAAACCACTGGTCAAAAAAAAAAATTTTTTTCTTTTCTTTAAATTTGTCTTGTGAAATAGAAATTGTTTGCCCATTTAACCGTCTTTGTAGCTCTTATAGTTCTGGAGATAGCAATGGTGGCCTATTTAAAATGAACACCCTGTATACCGTAAAACCTACCTTGCAAGACATAATAGGACAATACTCACAGAAAAATATGCAGGGCTTATGGATACAATGCCAAATAGAATTTAAGGTGGTATTACTAATAAAGGCGATGTAACCCAATATTAAGTGGCGGAATACTTAAATAACATTTTCAGTTTTTGTAAGTTCAAAATCTATATTGTAAACTAGTCGTAAGAAATTTTTCACCATTTGCCTAGGTTAAAGGTGCATTCAAAATGAAAATTAGGTTTAGATTTCTGGTTTATACTTTTAGATTTAAACACTTTGGCCCCATATTATGTAATGATTCCATTCACACTTCAAAATTTGCTGTCTCTAAACCCAAATCATAAAGCTAAACATTGCAAGGTCCAAACTTTAGGTTTATGATTTAGTTTGACGTCACAAACTTCACCAATGAGAACGAGTCTGAAATGATATAGATATATACACCCATCTTTATTTAGTATCCACTGGGTGGATTCGGCTTTTGAAACAAATGCGAGAAGAACATGGAGACTGTCATAACTTAATTGCTGAAATATAACCAACAATGCCAATGACAGTTTCACGGCGCACAGGTGTCTTGTTTAGTACTGCTCTACCGATATTTTAATCTTGTTTTTGAAGCATTTACACAGATGTCTGCACATATCAAAACTAATTTTTAGGTAACTTAAACTTACATTTATTAATGACTTACTTAAACCTAAACAAAAACCATAAACCTAATTTTCATTTGTGAATGCACCTTTATAATTTGTAAATGTAAACCGGTATAATTTTTATGAGTTTGAACTCGTATATGAAAATGAAATTACGTTTACGTTGGAAAAAGAACTCCGTGCACTTTCTTCTCGGAGTGTACCTGTTTGCCGACAAAGAGCAGCACATTACATATCAATTGAGGACATATCCGGTGTGAGCTTATTTTTAAATTTCATTCATAAGTTCAAAGAAATTCCCGCCTAAATAAACTTGAGTTGAGTTATATAATAAGTGATAAAAATAACAATTACAGTTTATCATTTTTATGCATGTCAACAATAAAATGATAATATTTAATTAATTTAGTAGTATAAGAATGTAAACAAATAGTAATTTATCAAATTCAAATAAAGTAGTTTGTTACTGTGATATAGTGATTGATTTAACTGTTATGAGATAATAAGCTAAGTTCAAGGACAATCAAACTGATGACCGATAAAGTTGTGTTGTGTCCATGAAAATGCAATACTTTTCAATGCAAATTACAATGAATTATAATATATTATCACGGCTTATTATTATTATTACCCATTGTTGGGTTTACCATTCTGCTTTTATTTGCAAATATAATTATAAAATCTGCACGAATGGTTAGAAATTTCTACAAAATCTACTCGGGTACTTTAAATAAAGACTTAAAACTTGAAAAAACTGGTGATATTAGTTCAGCCGGTATTTTAAGGGAAAACTTCTAGTCCAGATTTAGCTTCTCTACTTTTGGCACAATGAAAAACAATTTCGTAATAATTCAATGCGTACAGTAAAACCTACCTTGCAAGGCATATGGTACAATGCACACAGAAAAATGTGCAGGGCTTCAGGATACAATGCCGAATAGAATTAATGCTGGTATTACTAATAAAGGCGATGTAACCCAATATTAAATGGTGGAATACTTAAATAACATATTCAGTTTTTGTATGTTTAAAATTTTTAAACTAGTTGAAAGAAATTAGTAGAAATTTCT
This sequence comes from Harpalus rubripes, assembly GCA_963082715.1. NCBI lineage: Eukaryota > Metazoa > Arthropoda > Insecta > Coleoptera > Carabidae > Harpalus > Harpalus rubripes. Next base: position 48,198,005 of record OY720458.1, on the reverse strand, counting down.
CACCATTTGAGTAGGTTTTATAATTTTGGGCTCGTAAATTTAAGTATCATTTTTGTGAAATTATTTCTAATTTTTAAATATAATTTGCTGAACATTCACGATACTCCGACGTTTAAGTCAAAGCATTTTGGTATAGTATGACTATAGCGAATAAAAGTTGACGTTTAGAGTATTTAATAAATGTGGTTTTTTTTGAAAACATTTCCCTATATTTGATTTGAAAGGAAACACTGACCCTTATGTATTCCGTTACAGAAGATTACAATTGTACTCAATACCAGGAGGCATTTAAAATGATCTTAGCAACAGGATTCATGGATTTATTTAAAAAAATTAATACCGCAAATTCTAGTTCGTTCGTCTCAGGTGTATGCAACCCTCGAGTCGGAATTACTGTTAGAGGAAATTAAAAATAATCCTATTTCATAAAACTGCCAAACTAAATAGTTTAAAGATCAAAATATTTTGTTATAATCAACATAAACGTAAAATGTTTAAAATATTTTAAACGCATCCCTGTTTTGATATTCAGTTACCCTAGTCGGCCATCTATTTTCAGCCAGTCCAGTATTTAAATGGGTTCATGCAAAAATTTCATATTTGAATATTTCGTACAATTCTATTCTTCTCTAGGGTTTCAAAAGAAACCACATCTATAAAATAATTTAAACGTCAACTTTCATTGGCTATAAGTTATACCATATACTTGTATTCTTTACTTATGAAAAATTCAGTGGATGAAAATGATTCATGGACATAACTATAGTCAAGTTTTTGTAACATTCTGTATATGTACATTTTGCAATAATGTAGTTATAATAAGGGTACCTATGTAGATTATACTCGCATCAACTTTTTCATTCTAAATAAATTGTGGTGCAACTAATGTCAAATTTACAGAGTGTTCATAAAAGAACAGGTTATGGAAAACATCTTTTATAATATTTTCTTTATATTGCAATAAATTATTTTTTTTAAATTACTCTCGTTGTTAAAATGTCTACGCCTTTCCAAATGAACGCAAAGAGGTTCTACATTTTTACTAATTATGCAAAATCTATTAATTAATTTATTAAGAATTAAGATATTATGGCTGTAACTTTTTACTTTTGCAATATCATTGTTCTTATATCCGTGACAAAGCTCTAAAATTGTTGATTTTTAGTTAATTTTGATGTTAATTTTTCGAAGAAAGAATTAATTTTTTAAAATTTTAAAAAGTATCGTACCTAATTTCATGTTTCCTAAGAGAGAGGGTTTAAATTTCATTACAAATGAATGACAAATACAGTCATTAGTAAAAACCTGAGCCGTGTTTTGTGTGTTTTCAATGCTAAAGTATAAATAAAAACGTACAGACATAATATCAAGTTTTTTTTTTTTTAATAACAAAATAAGTTATATATTCGTAACAGATTTTGCATAATTAATAAAAATTTAGAACCTCTTTTTTTCATTTGGAAAAGCGTAGACTGAGGCGCAGACGTAATGGTTTTCATGGCTCTCAAAAACATCTTAATCACAATTTAACAAGCTGTGAGGATCGTATTGGACACGGCGTGAAGCTAGCAACAGATAATTCAAAACTACGGGGTGAAGTTAGTTTATATAACTGCTAGTGTTTATTATGTTAAAATACATATAAAGTGTTTCTGTATTTCTGCTGTCTTAATTTATAGTCGTAGAAAAGGTATAGTATGTGACTCGTTTTATAAAAACTCTTTAGACATTTGTTTTTTTTAAACTTGATTGAAACGGCTTTTATAAAACTTATAACCTAGTTATATTTCAGAATTTCATATAGACTCCAAATTAAAAAATGATTTAGGGTTCTATTTAAAATAAGTACCCATAATAAAATTATAAAATTTTGTGTAAATTTAGGGACATCCAGTATATTTTTGCAATATTTGTATTGCAACGATTCATTTGTTATGCATTTTTGAAGCCATAATATCCACTAATTAAAATTATTTATTTTGATTTCAATTATCAGTAATTACATTTTACTAATTTATGGTTTAATAAAAGCGCGAGCAAATTAAATAAATAAAATATTGAAATTTTAATTAAAGGATTAAATATTTTAATAATAAAAGTATTTATTTTTGTTTGAAGTTTGAATACAATGTACATACTTATATTTAAATAAATAATATCACGGCATATTACCCGTTGCTGGTTGTGCTAATCTGCTTTACACGCAGATATCGGTAATGATGATGACATATTCGTACCGTGCGGACGTTTACCAGGCGTCACCACACAGCATTCATTACTGTCATGGAGAGTATACAGCAGGGGTTGCTTTTGTGCCATTTAAAATTTTCGCGTCGCTCAGGATCGAACCCGGCTTCCCAAATTCGCGACCAGACACTCGTATAAATTTGGTTAGGTATAAAGCGGATCAGTTATAGACATTTGTAGATATACGTTATGTCTCACCATTTACGTAGGTTTTATATCAGAGTCGGCCTGATTTAAATCATTTGATTTAAATAATGATTTAAATTGTGATTTAAATAATGATTTAAATCGTGATTTAAATCAATTGATATTTTGATAAAAATATATTTATTTGCAACAAAAATATGTTTTGTATATAATAATATCTAAAAAATAATAGTATATTAAAGAACATGTTTTATACATGTTTTTTTCGCACGCGTCAAAATTTAGAAAACGAGCGTTAGCGAAAGAAAGTCTTATAAAATGAGTTCTTTGTACTATTTTTTATATTTTGCGCCTTCTACAATAACATTTACTTACTCAATTTGTGATTATATTTGTAACCATTTGTACATTTTCATGTAAATAATCTTCCCTAAATAAAAAAAAAATAAAAAAATAATAATAATTTCGACATTATATTATTAAAATGAATTGTCAATTAACTAAAAATAAATTAGGTAAAAATGGGTTAAAGAAACGTCATCTAGTACCAACCGTCTAAAACAAAAAATTGCATATCGAAATGAAGGTCATTACGATACGCAATTGCGTATCGTAATGACTTCATTATGAACGCAAAATATAAAAATAATATTTTATCATTTTAATGTGTTAAGAAAAAATTCAAATACATTCTTTGGGGTTTTATTAAAGATTTCGTTTTTGTTTATAAAATAAAATATTTATATTGCTTCTAAAACAATTAAAAAAGAGCAATAACACCAACAGATCTTTCAAAATAAAAAATGATTTATTTGTTTTTTAAATCAATGATTTTTGATTTTTTTAAATAAATGATTTTTGCCAACTCAGGTTTCTATGAGCCTGGTTTGAAATGCAACATTAATAAACAAGGCAAAACGAAAATTGTGTACACACGTCCACCAACATAGCAAACAAATTAGGGTGTACACTGTAGTGTACAGTGTGAAAGTGGGTTAAACTGACCCCAACCTACCATTTAGTCTGACCGGGTGACCTATGTTGAATTAGACGCAGACTCGAAATCATATAAATCTTATCAAAGCCTTTGTAGTCGTAACATAAACGAACTCATAATTAAAACATTTCCTTTGCATTGTTTTCTGATATGCTTGTTTGTAATGTAAACTGGTATTCCGTCCCGTCCATGAATCATAAATGAAATATTTTTCAACAGGGAAAATAATTTTGATGAGAAATAGGCGTTAAATTTATTAATTTGTTGCAAAAATAAATGAATAGTGAATATAAATTGGTAGCAATAAAGTATAAAATGTTCTTTTTACGAGTGTAGTGTATTAATACGGTGTGTTCTTAGCTCTTGCGCTGCACTGTCCGGTCCGTTTTATTGACGTTTTACGTTAGAACAGTTCATTCTAGAACTGTAAACGAAACTACGTACATATACCATTTCTTCCAACCGACTACATTTCATAATTTAACAATTACAACATAGAAGCAGCAAGAAATTCAATTAAAACTTATCTTAGAGACGCTTAGAGATATTCGAAAAATGTTATTGGGTACGAGATACGACCCAGACTCATATAATATTTCAACAAATTATAAAAATGGTTAGAAATTTCTGAAAAATTATTTCGACTAGTTTAAATATAGACTTGCACCTTGCAAAAACTGTGGACCAAATGACGGGAGATAATAGTTCGACCGGAATTTAAAGGGTCATCTTCTACTCCAGATTTATCTTCATCCGACACCATTTACTTTTGACACAATATGAAAAACTTCGGAAAAAAAATCAGTACCTACAGTGAAACCTACCTCGCTAGACATATGGAACAGTACTGTAACAGAAGAATGTGCAGGGCTTGTGGATACAATACCTAATAGAATGGGGTCCTGCATTATGATTTTTTTTTTTTGTTATTTTAAATGAAAGTTCTCTTAATTTTGAGGTAATTAATAGTATTACAAAGTCTAAAGGTACATTCACAAATGAAAATTAGGTTTAGATTTATGTTTTATACTTTAAATTTAAAGACCTTGGCCGCATATTATGACTCCATTCACACTTCAGAATTTAGTGTCTCTAAATCCAAATCATAAAACTAAACATTGCAAGGTCCAAACTTTAGCTTTATTATTTAGTTTGACGTCACATACTTCACCAATGAGAACGAGTCTGAAATGATATAGATATATACACCCATCTTTATTTATTATCCACTTGGTGGATTCGGCTTTTTAAACAAATGCGAGAAGAACATGGAGACTGTCATAACTTATTTGCTGAAATATAACCAATAATGCCAAGCGAAGGACAGTTTCACGGCGCATGGGTATCTATTAAGTATTGCTCTACCGATATTTTAATCTTGTTTTTGAAGCATTTACATAGATGTCAATACAATCAAAACTAAATTAGAGTTACATTAAACTTGCATTTATGAATGACTTACTTAAATCTAAACAAAAACCATGAACCTAAAGGTGCATTCACAAATGAAAATTAGGTTTATGGTTTTTGTTTAGGTTTAAGTAAGTCATTCATAAGTGTAAGTTTAAATTACCTGAAAATTAGTTTTGATATGTACAGACATCTGTGCAAATGCTTCAAAAACAAGATTAAAATATCGGTAGAGCAGTACTCAACAAGACACATGTGTGCCGTGAACTGTCATTCGCTTGACATTATTGGTTATATTTCAGCAATTAAGTTATGACAGTCTCCATGTTCTTCATGCATTTATTTAAAAAGCCGAATCCACCAAGTGGATACTAAATAAAGATGGGTGCTGTATATATCTATATCATTTCTGACTCGTTCTCATTGGTGAAGTTTGTGACGTCAAATTAAATCATAAACTAAAGTTTGGATCTTGCAATGTTTAGCTGTATGATTTGAATTTAGAGACACTAAATTCTGAAGTGTGAATGGAGTCATTACATAATATGCGGCCAAAGTTTTTAAATCTAAAGTATAAACCATAAACCTAAACCTAATTTTCATTTGTGAATGCACCTTTATTGTTTTTAGTTTGACTGCATTTGATTTTTAATGTCAACATGACGTCACGGTGACACCTACAGCTACTAGATAATATATAGCTGACTCGTCCGCCATATTGGTGCCAAAATGATAGCAGTAAATTATTAAATAAAAGTGCATTTCTTACAAGATTATGTAGTAACTGTTTTTCATAATTAACTATAACTTCCATATTATATTTATTTAAAATAATAAAATGAGAAAAAATACGGTTCGTTAAGATTTTTGAGGTTAAAGAAAAATATATCTATTGCATAATTACCTGTAAAAATTAAAACCATTTCTCAAATGATTTACACAATTTGGAGCAGAACATTCTGTCATTACGGATAATTTCTATGATTAATAATACAAAGCAGATTGGCACACCCAGCAATGGGTAATATGTCGTGATGATATATTTATTTATTTTATTTATTTATTAATAATACTGTAACGCTGATATTGAATGATTTAAGTGGCTCCAAAATGGTGGACGAGTCAGCTGTAATTTATCTAATAGCTATGGTGACACCTATTGCTATATCTTTCTCTTGCACAAGTTCTATAGTAGACAGCGAGAGAAAGGTAATACTAATGTGACGTCACAGTGATACTGACAACAAACCTCAAATATCTCGCAAAGTAATTATTAAAAAAATGTTTTTTTGCGTCTGTTAAAAAAGTACTCTTTTTTTCATTAAAGGGTTTATAAAGTATGCCTTTTTTAATGCATGAAAGTGTGACAAAAGGGCACTTTTTTTAACGCTGCGGAGTGAAATAATTACTTCGTTTACATGCAGTTTTGAAAATGGTTTCAGTTTTCAGTCAAAATTATGCAAAACTGTTTACATGCAGTTTTCAAAACAAGTTTAAAAATTTATTTGAAATCGGTTTCGGCGCATGCGCATTTAGCTGATGTAAGTGACAGATCCTCTTCACTGCAAATACTTCGTTTTGCTATTATTCCAATTATTTTTTATACTTCGTACCACTACGCACTAAAACTACACAACTGTCAGTATATTTGAAGGTTAGTAACACAAAACTATAAAAACGTTCTGCTCTGTACGCATGCGCAGTATCGAAACTGAATTTTAAGTGTTTACATGAGTAGTTTTGAAACTAGTTTTCAAGTCCAACCCATGAATTTTAGTTTTGGTTTGAGATAATTCAAAACCGTTTTGACACTATACATGGCGTTTTCAAAACTAAAAACGATTTCAAAACTGCATGTAAACTCAGTAACGTTGCGGCACGTTTTTTACGCTTCCATTGCAGACGTAAATAAAAATTGTATGCAACTCGTGAGTAAATTATATATTTTTTCACTCGAAGGATTTGCGCACTCCTTTCGGCTTGTTCGGCAAATTTTCCTTCTCGTGAAAAAAAGATATACTTTACTCACTTGGTACATAAATAATATTAACAATGAGTTAACAGTTTGTATATTTGAAATAAATTGTGAAAAATTGTCAGCCATCGGGATTCGAACCTGAGACACCTATCTTGCTGGGATAGCTTAATTGGTAGAGCGCTATCCCAGCAAGATAGGTGTCTCGGGTTCGAATTTCGATGGCTGACAATTTTTCACAATTTATTTCAAATGGTACATAAATAACTATTTTCACCTTAATCGCTAGTAATACTGTATAAAGTATACATTTTATTATTTTTTGTTATGGTGCAGGACCCCATTAAAGCTGTTGTTACTAATAATGGCGATGTAACCCAATTGATAAACATTCAGTTATTGTAATTTTAAAATCTATATTTTAAACTAGTTTACTGAAATTTGTAGACATTTCTCACCATTTGCGAATTTGTTTATTGGTAATATAAACCGGCCAAACTATAATGAGCCTGGGTTCGTATATACGACGAATAATTTGCGGCTAGCAATATTGTACAATAACGCATAGTCAACCTGACCGCGTTTTGTGACGATATATCTGTAACGTTCAGAGCGTTTATCAGGCCCTCCAATGTCTCAATGCCCTCAAAGAACAATAAATGTACATAAAATAAATAAATAAATATATCATCACGGCATATTACCCATTGCTGGGTGTGCCAATCTGCTTTGTACGCAGATATCGGTAATGATGATGACATATTTGTACCGTGTGGGCGTTTACCAGGCGTCACCTCGCGGGCACTCATTGCTGGCGTGCAGAGTGCACCATAGGGGTCATTTTTATGCCATTTAAAATTCGAAATATTTGGCGTCGGTCGGGATCGAACCCGGTTCCCCAGATTCGCGACCAGACACTCTGGCACTCGGCCACGAGACCCCATAAATGTACATGTGTCTCATTTTCGATGTTTTTTTAAAGATATCTCTGGTAATATTAACGATAGAGCAAAACAATTTGCACATTCCAGGGTCAACTTTTTGAGAAAAGTTTAATAGTCACCACAGGAATTTTCAATCTTCTTTTGTTTTTGAACTACAGGCAAAAACTCGTTTTTCGCTCATTTCGAAAATATCTTATTAATTATGATAGAGAAAAATTGTTCTAACAAATTTTCAACTGTTTTTTAGGTAAAATAAAATTGCGTAATTAGATTTTTTGAAAAGTTAATAATTATCGAGATATCACATAAACTTATGATTTTTTAAATGGGAACCTATGTTAAAAATAGTCTCGTCGTTTTGTTTATTTCATAAGCTTTTCAATGCTATATAAGAAGTCTACATTCTTTTGTTTTAAATATGAATAAAAGATAAATTATTAATTTATTGGGGTGAAAAAAATTAAAAAGTATTAAGGAACAAATGAAAAAATCAATTAAAAATCATCATTTGTTTATTTTGATTCTATAATTATTAATTATGTTCTCAAAATTATTCTTAACTAATTATTTTCGGGTTAGTTAAATTATAATTTATCGACGTTACAGTTGGCTTTGAAAAAAATGGTTTAATATGCTTTTGAAGTATATAAATTGAAAAAATAAGTAAAACTGAAACAAATAATATTAGAAATAAACAATTGATAATTTATAATTTATTTCTTTCATTTGTTTCTTAATAATTTTCAATTTTTTCACCCTAAAAGTTAATAATTTAACTTTTCTTCATGTTTAAAATAAAAGAATGTAGGCTTGTTATATATCATTGAAAAGGTTGTAAAATAAGCAAAACGATGAGACTATTTTCAATATAGGTTTCCTTTTAAAAAATCATAAGTTTGTTTTATATCTCGAGAATTATTAAGTTTTCAAAAAATCTAATTACGCCATTTTATTCAACCTAAAAAACAGTTGAAAGTTTGTTAAAACAATTTTTCTCTTACTATCATAATAAATAAGATATGAGATATTTTCGAAATGAGCGAAAAACGAGTTTTTGCCTGTAGTTCAAAAACAAAAGAAGATTGAAAATTCCTGTAATGACTGTTAAACTTTTCTCGAAAAGTTGACCCTGGAATGTGCAAATTGTTTTGCTCCGTTAATATTACCCGAGATACCTTAAAAAATCATCGAAAATGAGATACCTGTACAAAGTACAATTGCGACCCTTGGTGAAACTGTTCCAATATAATATTTAAAAATTGCAGTTGCCACCTTTCACAAGATGTCAGTCTCTGAATTAACCTCTCGATCATTTATTAGAGACTGGCTTACTCAACCAGGACTACGGACACGTTTCGCTCTTATTGGAGCTCATCAGTGTGGTACACTAAAGCCTCTAGGAGTAGAAGGCACAGATGTTTAAACATCCGTCCACAACCTAGTCAGTGCCTCCTAGAGGCTTTAGTGCACCACATTGATGAGCTCCGATAAGAGCGAAACGCGTCTGTGATCCTGGTTAGTGGGCCAGTCTCTGATAAATGACAAACACCGAAATCATGTGAAACGTGGCAGTCAAATAACTTTCAACCAAAATATGTTTAAAAAAGAAATGAATCTACGACTACATTTTGGTCTTTTTAAAAGTGTTCCACTTTCTCAATCAAGAATGACTAGGAAATACCTACTTAAATAAATTTCTCATGTTCAAGCATTGTCAAAATTCTCGAAATACGGGAAAAAAATCTATCTTTAATACTACCCGTATTTGGTCAAAGAAATTTCTGCGAAGAAAAGAATTTATTTGTTCTTTTTATTTTTCATAAAAGTTACTTGTGTAGTAGTGTTTTGTATTATTAAATTCTTGTTTTAATAATATCAATGATAAATAATGAAAGCCATATTTAAGTTTTGAAATTATTCGTTAAAAAATGTTTTGTACGAAACAATAATAACTGCAACGTCTTCGTTTATTGATTATCCATTTTGTTTAAATATTTTAGTATTTGTACTTATTTACCTATTCAACCCTTTGTTCATATAGTTCCATCTTTACATTTCAACCATTTTTAGATATTTTTGACATTTGTACCATTTGATAATAAATAAATATATAATCACGGCATATTACCCATTGCTGGGTGTGCCAATCTGCTTTGTACGCAGATATCGGTAATGATGATGACATATTTGTACCATGCGGGCGTTTACCAGGCGTCACCTCATGGGCACTCATTGCTGGCGTGGAGAGTGCACCACAGGGGTCAATTTTGTTCCATTTAAAATTCGAAATATTTGTCGTCGGATCGAACCCGGTTCCCTAGATTCGCGACCAGACACTCAGGCACGCGGCCACGAGACCCCATTTGATAATAAAATTAAAAATTATCGCTAATATTAAAATTAAGTGAAAATAAAAACGACAGCTTTCTGTTTTAAAACCAATTACTCGACCAACTATTATGGTTTGTTTTCTAATTAATTTTAACGAATACTTAACTAAATATGAAACAACCGGCCTTAAATGAAAAAAGATATATGTATATATAACTAAAGGAATAAATGTCCGTCATAATATCGTCCCGTGCCAATTTAACCTCAGCCAAATCGCCCAGTGCCAAAAATACCTCAACTTACAATATATGATTTCTGATGTGCAAGCTACAAAATCTTAATATTAACAATGAGTTAACAGTTTGTATATTTGAAATAAATTGTGAAAAATTGTCAGCCATCGGGATTCGAGAAGAGAGCAGCCAATAGCTTAGTTGGTAGAGCACTATCCTGGAAGATAGGTGTCTCGGGTTCGAATCCCGATGGCTGACAATTTTCACAATTTATTACAAAATCTTATAGATTTTTGTATATAGGGTGATTCATAACGGGTGTGCCAAAATTAAATCATTGGTCGAGTCATTTTGAGTAAAAAATGGTATATGAAGGTATATTACAGCCCTTTGAAGGTGCAGCTCATCAGACACATTTTTATTAATAACTCTGGTACCTACTAGTTAGTTACACTAAAATTTTGAAACTTGGTATAAGAATACTACTTATTTAGATGCATGTTTATACGTTGTTTTGTTTGTGTAGAGGCGTTTCATATGGGATCAAGACAATCAAATAAAACGGATTTTCCAATTCAATGAAATTTATTGAATTTTTACAATCAGAAACATATTTCTATAAATAAAAAGATCTTATTAGAAGTTTATTTTGAACTTCCTCAGGAAGTGAAGTTCAGTGAAGCAAAATAAGTTGAAGTGAAAACTGTAGTAAATAAATCGAAGAATAATGAGGAAATTAAATGGAGTTCTGAGATAAAAATATATTAAACGGAAGCTATATACGTGGCAACTTTAAAACGTAATTCGACGTGCAAATATGGAACGCACTAATGTATATACTTTTAACCATAACTACTTTCATTTTTTTGCAAATAAATTCAGATAATTTTCTTTAAGAGTTACACTGATTTTTGTCACGAATGTCTCAAGAGTTTATAGGATATACTATACTTTTTCTACGACTGCAAATTAAAACAGCAGAAATAAACTTTTTCGATTATTTTTACAGAATGACAGATGTAAACTACAGCATCTAACTTCACTCCGTGCTTTATGAATCAACTGATAGTCGTTGCTACTTCACGCCGTTTCTAATACAAGATACCTCGCAAGATACAATATAATAATATTGACTAGTTAACTTTTTAATTCCAAAATCGAATACATATTGTTTTTTAATTTTTTATACATAACAAACAAATATCATTTTATAAGACATTTGTAGTAGATTTTACGGTTTCTTCGTGTACTTTAAGAGCAATCTGTTTTGAAGTTGAAGAATTATTAGCATTAGTGCTCTTCACAACATTCTACATTCTCTTAAAGGAGGAAATCTTTAAGAATGTAAGTATTTACGTCATCCCAGACGTCAGCGAAATGGTTACGTTCACAGTGCTAATCTTAATATCTATATATGTATCTACCTACAAAACTGTCAAATTCACTACTTTAATTTAATTTGTTTCAGATTATTTTATGTAATCAGCTATTTCCTTTATTTTATTTCTTATTGCTTTATGCTACAAAACAGCTGTCAATGGAAAGTTTAAAAATAAAAATTATAAGGAGTATAAGTCACACCATCAATAAATGTCACATTTTTTTTAATAAACGTCAAAGATTTTACGAAGATTTACGTCAGTTTAAAAATTTGAATTAATAAACATAATATATTTTTAAGGTTTAAGCCGGCGTGCTACAATAGAATCCTCCACTATTTTTTTTATGAAACTTCATCTAAACTATAAGCGATTTGTAGTTTTAGAAAGTCTTTATTGTTATTCGGTAAGTCGTAATATTTTTTTTTAATATTCTGTGACGTAGATATAGATATGATTTTGTTCTCAAACAGTGGACTTCGTTAATAATTTGAGTCATATAAATTGATATTTTTTTAGCACTTCTAAAATTATATAAATATGTTAAAATTTGTTGCCAATAATTGGAAATATGCGTGGATAATAAACAATTTAATAAAATAATTAATATGGAACTACGTATATTGTACAAACAGTCCAAGTTTGAGTGCCACAGACAGCCTATGTCACTCAACATATTGTAAAGTAGAGTAAATATTAGACAATTATTATTAAATAAAATAAAGGTTTATTACTATAACTAAATATTAAAAAAGGTATTAAAAACGGTTACCAATATTGAACAAATATTAAAAACTAATTACGACTAAAACTATAATTAACTAGTTACACACTAACACTATTTATTTATTTCCACTATTTATATCACTTTTTTATATCACGTTCAACTGTCCGCCTAGCGACCTCCACAGCGTCTACATACTCAACAGCGTCTGTATATTCAACTGCTCGGACAGAAGTCACACTTTTCACCTCACTATCTGTCTATTTATGTAACTCTCTCTCTTCCACAGACTCCGTATCACCGACTCTCCGTATGCCACAATTCTTCAACACCACTGCCGAGTATCCACTTCCACTTGCCGTTGCTGTCCCCGTATACCTAGCTTCCCAATAGTCTTCAATACTACAGAGTATTCACTTCCACAGTTATCCCGGTATACCAGTAACTTCCCGACTCGCCGTTACTGTCTTTGTACACTATAGCTTCCCAATACTCGTCAACACTACCGAGTATTCACATCCACAGCTATCACAGTTAACCAGTAACTTCCCGAGTCCTCGACACTATACTGCATACATTCACCACGATACTGCTGTGCTTCACTAACACTCTATGTGAATGTCTCTATATGTCTCTCCATGCAACTAACTTCCGAGCATAGCTGCGTCCCTTTTATACAGCTGTCATTAACTTCCTGAGAGCTCTAGAATGTTGGACCGCATAATAACAATGAACACAAAAGGTTCAGGCGACCGGAAGTAATTAAACACGTCGCGGCTTATTTGTTTACGTAGCCCGTAGCGCGATGGCGTCATCGCTATACTTAGACGCTTGTTCGGCGTAGCAGCGGGGCTTACACGTTACAATATCTTACACTTTCATACAAACGCACGGAGTATCTATCTGGCATGGCATCATAAATTTAGACATGTGTTATTTTGTTAATTTCCATTATTTCGATATTTTCTGCATTCATATAGTTGAAAATGGAAAAGTTCAAAAAGGCGATAACAGTAGGCTTGAAAGTAGTGAGAATTCGGAATGGAGTAAATGTGTGTAAAAACATTATTTTAAAATCTAATAGATTGAGAAATATTCGTTTTCCGGGAATGGACTGTGTCATATTTTGAGTTAGAGCTCAACGTTTCGCCCGCAGTCATATGGGGCATCTTCAGGAGCAAGAGGGGGATAGTACTGTCTTAAAAACGATTACCCGACGTGTCAACCACGCTAGAGGCCGAGTTTAAGCAACAAGGAGGGAGACTCAGTTTACACGTCGGGTAACCTTGTAAACTGAGTCTCCCTCCTTGTTGCTTAAACTCGGCCTCTAGCGTGGTTGACACGTCGGGTAACCGTGTTTAAGACAGTACTATCCCCCTCTTGCTCCTGAAGATGCCCCATATGACTGCGGGCGAAACGTTGAGCTCTGACTCAAAATATGACACAGTCCATTCCCGGAAAACGAATATTTCTCATGACTCAGACTGTGGAAGCCTACGCAATTAACTAATAGATTTTTTAAACTTCGTTTTGGTAAAGTTTTAATATAAATGACTATTGTTTGTTAACAATGTCTTTCTTGTTTTAGCTATCGAGTCCGTATAGCAGTGGCCCACCACCGTCGAGCCCGTCAAGCTACGGGGGTGAGCAACCAGGTCCTGGTGGAGGCCAAGGGGTCGCTGGAGGAGGACCTGGTTCGGGGTCCGGCGGTGGGCAGTCGGGTGGTCGAGGAGCGTGGAACTCTGCGCCAGGGAGCCACCCGCCGTCCAGCCCCAGCCAGCCCGGGCTTTCGAGCGGGAACCGGCAGTCACCTCAACCTAGCGGCCACTCACCTGGACCGGGACCTGGTGGACCGGGGCCCGGACCTGGAGCGACGTCCAACATGCCGCCCAGCCCGCAGCAACCTCCAGCGCCGCCTCCGCCCCAGCTACAGGTACAGAGAACTTTGATAAAGCTGCGTGCAGAACAAAATAATTTCAATTCCCAATAGGGGATTCCACAATTTGTTTTATAATTTCATCTGAACGTATAAGTAAAACTAAGACTCTCGGTGAAAATCCGGTGAAAATTCCTATTAATAAGCGAGTTACAGTCGTCCAAAATTTGAAAATATAGATGTGACGTCACGTATATAAGTTTTTATATTAAACTATTTTCTTCGTGGACCTAAATGTTTTTGAAATATATGCTATTTCTAAATTACATTTATAAAAAATAAATGAATATTATTATACTGTACAAGTCGACATGATTTATATATAATTGGAAATGTATTTAAATGGGGTCATACCAAAAAGAAAAAATGTTGATTTTTCTTTCATAAATGAAAAATTTACCTAATATTATGCATATATACATCAAAAATATTTAATATTATTATACTTTTCATTCATGATTTTCTTTATAAAGATTCTGAGTTTGGTTTTGTGACGTCACAGTTTTGTACACAAATACACGATAGTGAGGCACACCCGCACTCGTGCTTTTACTGTACAGGAACAGATCTGTCACTTTTTTCTAACATAACCTTATATAACCAATATTTTGAAAGTAACGTCAACATCCTTACAAGTTATTTTTTTTTTAAAGTAAGTACAAATAACGAAATATGCTAAATAAAAATATAAATAAATACAATTTATGTTTGATTTAGATATTACAATGGTTGTACAATATTTTTCTGTGTCGTTTAAAAATTTATTACTGTAAAACTAGAAACTTATATGTCATAAAATATATATTTTCGTAAGTAGTTTTAAATGTACTTTCCGAAAAAAAAAAAAAAATGGAAAATGTGGTATGACCCCATTATTAAGTTTAATGAAAAATATTTATATTCAAATAAAAATTGTTTGAGAATTGCACCACTGGACTGATAGCCACGCCTGCGCTATTGGAATTTCTCTACTTCCATTGGTAGTAGGTTCCGCCCCTAACTCTGTATTCGTTATATATTTATAGGTGGTCTTTCAGTCGCCAATCAAAATAATATATATGGATTTCATATGAGTGACGAGCTACTAAAACAAAAACCCCCTTATTTCCGAAGTATTTCAATTATATCATTTTATTTCTTTATTAATATTCATTATTAAGCATATACTTTCACTATTTTTTACTAATTTCTCTTAATTCGATTGAGCTGTAATCCCCTATTTGAATATCTACTTTGAATTCGACGCATGCACAACAGCATTTCATTTTGATGCATGTGCAAACTATCAGATTCCGCTTGCGTATATTGTATTTCTTGTTACATTTCTGCACACATTTATTTAAATCGAGACTTTTGACAGAAGATAGCTGCAGTTGAAGAACCTTTTTCTCGGCTTTTTTGCAATTCTTTTCTAATGTTTCACAATAACCTCCAAATAATGACAGCTAAGCTTGACATTTTTTGACGTTCAGTAACACTATGCGCATGCGTTACATCAAATTGGAATTGAATGTTTGAACCTTGCAAGGTTGGAATTGGAAAGTGAAATTATGTTATCATGAACGCGTATACTCAGGTACATGCTTTGACGCAAAGTAGAAATTCAAATTGGAAATTAAAATTACAATGAGGTAAAGTTAACAGAACACTTTCGCCATATCGAAAAAAAATCTTAAAAATGGTCTAAATTTGGTGCTAATGGTGTGAAAACAAATATTTTCTTGCACGTATTAAAAAATGCTTAACGTAACATCCCTAACTTTTCAGGGACGGCAAGAACTACATTGACCGTGGTTTTAACTGGGATGAAGGAAAAAAACAAAAATTAGTTCTGTTGGATCCACACCAAATTATTATGCAACTAAAGTCATTGCACTTCAATTTTTCAAATTTTTCACATTTGTTCTGCTAACTTGACGTAAAGTTAGCAAAACATCGTTTTTTTAATATATGCGTGCAACAAAATATTGGTTTTCACACCACATTACCACCAAATTTACACCATTTTTGAAGATATCTTTTTCTATAAGTCGTCAGTGTTCTACTAACTTTACTATACTTATTTGCTTATCGCATCATTAGGGAGTCAAGTCTGTTCACTTTAAGTTGAGACAGACTTTAAATTTACACCAATCAGAATTCAAATTGCTAGATGACGTCATGACGTTTAAATTACATCTGGATGCAATAAAAGTTGTGACGATAGTTTTTTTATTGAATATTGATAACATAATTGTAGCAATAAATCATATACATAATAATTGTGGAGAAATGACTTCTGTTGAAATAATAATGAGATTTTTATCTATTGACGACCATATTTTGAGCTGGTGCTAATTTGGTTTATTTTTTTACAGTCGCAGTCCTTTCCGAACAGGCCGGCACAGCCAACAACTCCTAACCCACATGCCCCAGACACGGGGGTAAGTCTCTATATATTTTTATTTTTTTCACATCTTTTTTGTACATTATGTACATTCATAAGCAAAATTCGCATTTTTTAATGTCTATTAAAACATTTTGTATCGATTCGGGAAATGTATTGTCGTATACGACATCTATTTGTGAAAAATATAAGTCGTGTTTACATCGAATAGACCATATTACTTTCTCAATACGCATGCTCAGAATGCACCAATCATATGCTTGGGAGTAAAGCCGAAATGAAGGTTGTCTTATGGGAAAAATTGTATTTTTAAAGTAAAATATTACGTTATCTACACGTAAATGAACAATTATTTTTTTCATGCAAGCTTTATTTCATCTTTTACTGTAGTCAATAAAATAATATTAAAGTAGACATTAAAATTTGAAAAATTTATGCGCCTATGTACTCTTCTGTCATTCAGATAACCTCACTTATGTTTTGTAGTTTCTTTTGTGAAGTGCGAAATATTTTTATCTTTTCAATTTTTTCCCAAGGCTGTGTCCGATGTTGCACTTTTATACCCTAATATCTAAATCCTAAACTTATATGCCCTAAATGACATCATTGTTTAGGATTTTTGGAATTAGATTTTAGGGTTTTGTAGGAGCACACTATGCCTTGAAGTTGACGCGCACTAATTTGCTATAATTTGTGCAAAATGTTAAATTTACTGTCAAAGAATAGCTTCTATCTTAAGAAATATAATATTAACATTTAATCTTAATCTTCACATTAAATTGTTGTTCTGATGTGTTCCCATACAAATCAATAGATGTCATTAGTGTGCCATTCGAAGTTGTATTTATGTGAAATAGACCAAAATACTAAATGGCAAAATACGTCATCGGACACAGCTATAAATAGTAAAGAGAAAAAAGTTAATATTGCTAAGATATTTTTTAAAAAAATAAAAAACGATTTGCCACCCTGGCACGCTTTTTTAATTTCAAAATTCTGCCGGCAGAAGCGCTATAATTAGAAAATGGTCTGAGAGTAAATAAAAAAATATATATCTTAGTTCGTACGTTTGCAGAGGTCGCTATTGTTGTTTTCTCGTTTATATTTGTGTTGTATAATATTACATATTACTAATAGCACAAATGACGTCAATTTAGCTACATTACAAAGCTTTGAGTGTACATAGGGCTTACAATTACCTATTAGAAGGTTGAAGTCAGACGTATCAGTTGTACGTCACATCAAATGGTCTCATATCAAATCACAAATCAATTTAAAACTTCTGTAGAAGTTAATGCCCTATTAGCCTTATTTGTGTTGTGACAGTATTCGAGGCAATAATTGGACCAATTTAAACAAAAATAATTGTTAATTTTATCTTAAAATAATTCCCAATTAGAATTTTTTTCCGATTGGAAACTTTCTCTCCCTTAGTACTCTACTGATCACATCCATCCACTTATACATTGGACGTCCATTCGCCATTCTTTTAAATATAAACTTTCAAATACAAATTATAACGTGTTGCACGTTTTTTTAAAAAAAATTTTTTGATCAAAATGCATATTAATCTACATTAATGAAAATTTTAACTACATTTATTTCGTTATGAGTGGCCCGTTTTTCAGTGTCAGCCTGTATAATAGTGGGTACATAATACTACTTAATCTGTATGATATGTTTCTTCTCATTATCTGTCCAGTTCTATCATTGGCTAAAACTTTTTTGTCGTCACAGGTAGTGTAATTTGACAATTGAAACATAATATACTTTTGCCGTTGTTTCAGTTACTACTGCATTTGATATATACAGAAATTTGAACAGAAAATCATATTTAATAATATTATAGACAGTACTTATGAATTTCAGAAGAAGAAAGGTTGATAATTTTTTTGCAAAACCTTATTTTCAAAATGCTGTCTAGGGACCTGTTAATGTGTACCTAATACGAAATGTACGTTAAAACGTCATCACTGCTTATGACGTAGGTATTTAACATGTACCTTTACAATTGGGTACAAAATTTATACCATGCACGTTAATTCATAGGCTGAAGTGGTATATTTTTCTAAATATAACAATAATAATCTAACGCGCAAAATTAAAAGACTTGTTTTACAATATGGCTACGAGATATATAAAATTGCAAGACCAATGGGGACATAATTTTGACGTCATCCGCGGCGGACCTCCCTCCGCACAATTTAGAAAAGGACAACAAATTTTTAGAAAGAGCGAGGTGATATACCACGGCCGAGTCGATCAAATGCTTTCCCCTTCAGCATTTCTTCTCGTTGATCCCAGTCGGCTAAGTTTGGTTATGTTATTTTGTGGAGTGCCTGTTATTAATAATCTCTTGTACTAAAGTGTAGTGATCCTTGGAATATTAAACAAATAAATAATGAGTTTAACACAAGATGATGTACCGGGGGCATACGATTTGTGTTTAAAAACATTGACAACCATTCCGTCATACAGTTGAAAAGATTGTTAGAATGCCGGGGTTTGCTAAATCTTGCTCACTGCATAACTACTTATTAAATACTTTTTTACTCATTAGATGGCCATCGAATTTTCTCATTAACTCACTAGATGGCGTCCGAAAAATTCGAATTGTAAAAATCCTCATTTGAAGCTCCACTATTATGTTTTAACAATATACCTATAAAACTAAAATATACTGCCGATGCCCTATCTCTCACTTAAGAGGAGTCTGCTACAAACATTATTGTCTATCCTTGTCAGTTTATACTGCTGATGCCCTATCTCTCACTTTAGAAGAGTCTGCTACAAACATTATTGTCTGTCCTTGTCAGTTAGTGTAAGAATTTCCTTTCCGCTAGTTCCCCTTCTCCGTTCTAAACCAATAAAATCAAAGCAATCCGGCGCTTGCGCAGAGCTATTCTTACAGACAAGTGCAGCTACATAATATGCAGATATATATATATCTGCACTCGTCAGATGTCAATCTCATAAATCTCACTCACAGCAGTATATTTTAATTTTATAGGTATATTGTTTTAACAACCAAATATAACCTCATTTATTTATCGTGCACTTTTGGGTATTTTGGGCTCAAATTCGGTGCCCGTTAAATCCCTACGTCATCAGTGGCGATGAGGTTTCAGCGTGTACCACCTACATGCCCCTTCCTAAAATTGTATTAAGAAATGTTGAGAGAAAACTGACAAAATAAGAAGAAATGGTATATTTTTATATCACAAATAAAGTTGTTACAGAAAGTGGTACTGATTTATTCAAAATTAGCTTATTACAATCTGCAGTAAAGAGCAGCATTATACTTTTGTTCGTAATTGTAATTATTGGACTACTTTGTAAATATATGTCAACAAAATATGGAAAATTGTTTTTGAGCGACATCTGCTACTTACCTAACCTAAGATATAAATACAAGCGACGGCGTTCTCTGACCAGTTGCAGTTCTGACGTTTCGACGCGAAGTGGTCCTCTCTCCACAAACTTTTGAGTACCTCTGATGCACAATGCATCGACATTACGAAAATCTGCGTATAAGAATTGATTTGTGCTCGCGACAATGGGTAATAAAACGTGATGATTAATTTTATTCCCAAAATATGTCGAGAATTTATTTTTGGCCGATGTTTTTGGGTTATGAAAAAAAGATATTGGATACGAGAAAATTATTTTTTGTCCGTACCATGATCTTTCATTTGTGAAAATTGTGAGAGTTTTATTGCCTCTATGCCATTTACTTTTTATTATTTTGTAGTCACGAAATTGTCACTAAATTAGATATTTTTGTTTTTAAAATAAAATAAAAATATAATTTCTAGTTTAACAAAATATTTAAAATTAAATGATTATTGAAGTGTATGTAGGTAATGAAAATTGTTTCCATTCTTATTATAATTAATT
Organism: Harpalus rubripes; assembly: GCA_963082715.1. Classification (NCBI taxonomy): domain Eukaryota; kingdom Metazoa; phylum Arthropoda; class Insecta; order Coleoptera; family Carabidae; genus Harpalus; species Harpalus rubripes. Next base: position 48,177,399 of record OY720458.1, on the reverse strand, counting down.
ACAAGTGTGACAGGAATTGATTACAGAAATGAAAACATTAATTACAGTAATAAATTCATACAACAATTACTGTTTGTTTGATCTTAATAACAAAATACTCCCATATATTAAATACATATTTATGTATTGTGTTTTATTTTATTGTAAAACATATTGACACCTATTGTTTTTAAATTAATTAAATTAATTAACTAACTATATAATAATATAATCTATTAATAAAAAAATATAAATGCATTTTAAATTACAAGCTTATGCAATATAAACATCCCTATTGACAGTTATAAATACTAACACCGCTATCTATAAGTTAAATAAGGAAACACTTTTGCAACTGACAGTTGCGTAGTAGGCCGAGACAATGGAATTATGTTGAATTATTTTTAAAACCATTGATTTTATGTTGTAAACTGTCAAATGCAATATAGGTAATTTGTTTTTAAATGTAAACATACCTAACACAACATCAAAAAATGTTTTTTCGACATATCTATGTAGTGTCAGCTGATCCAATAGACCATTTTAAAAATGTCCGCGACCTCTACGTGTTTATTTTTTGAACTAAAAACTTAGTGCCGTTAAATGGCGGCGTACGAGAAATGTCAAAAAGAATTTAAATAAAAAGTAAAGGGGCTGTCCTTAAATTACGTAACGCTTCAAAGGGCTGGGGGGTCAAGAGTAGCGTTACGAGGGGGTGGGGGAGGGTTAATGTGTGCGTTACGTAACGATAACATATAAAAAATATTGCTAAACTTGCTTTAATAGTTTTGAAACATTCAAATTTCGCGGTGCTAATTCGTATATGCAGGCAGTCGTTTGTTTTCAATAACAGTCAACATAATATGTCGGGCACAGTTCAAATTCGGGCCAGTGGTCTTTCATTCGTGCAATGCAATTCATATTAAAACATGAATTCAAGTAGTGTTGATAAGGAAAAACTTTTCAATAGTTTGCTAAAAGCATATGGAAATGCATATGCTTTTAATTTCTGTGCTGTTATTCTTTCATCTTTATGTACATTAATTTAATTAGTTTCTGTTTCAAATTTTAACTGAATATCAAGGAGGCCATATACTTTTATATCCAGTAAAGAAATTGGGATGACAAGCCGTAGGACAAGAGTAGTACATTATTTTTCATTTTTATGTACATTAATTTAAATAGTTTCTGTTCTGTTCTGTTATTTTTCATCTTTATGTACATTAATTTAAATAGTTTCTGTTTCAAATTTTAACTGAATATTAAGGAGGCCATATACTTTTATATCCAGTAAAAAAATTGGGGAGGGGTCAAGTACTGCGTTACGTAATATATGGGGGGGGGGCAGGGTTCATGTTTGCGTTACGGGTGCGTTACAAAGGGGGGAGGGGGTATCAAAAATTTCCTAATTTTGCGTTACGTAATTTAAGGACAGCCCCTAAAATGTTTATGCTGAAAATTAAAATTTATCGAAATAAATAGAGTATATTCATCAGTTATTTATAAATTATGTTAATACGATAGATTTGATGTAGTAACCTATTTTTTTATTAGATTATTCGACCATCAGGAAAATATTTAGGATATATATCTTGCGATGATTTCTTTCCAGTAATATTAAAATAAATTCAATTTCCACATATTTTATCAATTTTTTTGGTATCCATTGCTGTCTATTTATTCTACGTAATCCACTCTTTTCTTCTGTTCATATTTTGAGAAAAAGAATGATACCATTTGTTTTTTTTTTTTCAATTACAACCCGGTACGCAACGTATAGTACCCGTCATAATTACTATTATTAATTACTTTTCCAATGAAGAAACAAATACTAACCAACAAAAATAATCGAACTGTCACCTGTCATATCGTAAACAAAGATGGGTAAACGGCACTTGGCACTAACTTTTGTTATCTTTGTCTAAAGTTTGCGCATGCGCCTTGAATTTTTGAAATGGTCTATTCTACCTGGTCTTTTGACTTTGAAGAAGTTGGTATGCTTTATTCACAGCGAGGGATCATAGATGTAGAATATATATTTTTTTATTTTAAACTATTTTTAGGTATATGGGATAAATATTAGTTAAAAATGCGTAAATATTTAATGAAATGGGGACTTATGATTTTAGAATTTTACTGTTGTCATCTACAGAGTGCTGAAGTAACCTTTTAGACAAAGACGACAAGCTTGAAGAAAGAGACAGCAAAGCACTACCATGACCTCTTAAATAGAATCTAAAACAGTATTTAAATGTGATGAATAATTTTGTTTCGGTATTATTTTTTTTTCAGAATTTATCTTCAACTAACAAATAATTATTATAACAAAAGTGATTACTAATATAAATACATCCTTCAAGCACCACCGCAAAATAAAACAGCAAATATCAAATCGGATTAGGACAATACGTTGAGAAGAAAAGAGAGGTCATGGTAATACAAAACTATCTCTTTCTTCGAGCCTGATGTCTTTTTCTAAAGATATATAGTACTGGAGGGGAGAAAGTGTGTTGTGTGACGTCAATTTCATAAGTCCCCATTGATTTCAATTTATTAATGTAAACAAAAGATATTTTTATTTTATAGATATATATTTTTTTTATTTTTACTTATCTACTTTTGTAATCTATGACCTCTCGCTTTTCGCTGTGAATGAAGCATACCTACTTCTTCGATGTCAAAGGCTCAGGTAGAAGTGGATCAATTAAGATTATACGTATACTTAACACTTCAATACACGTACCTACACGGTCTCCGGACCAACAATAGTAAAAATTTCTATTATTTTTATGACAAAAAGAATTTATTAATAATTTATAAAAACTAAAACATAATTTACAGTATATTTATAGTCTTTTACTAATTATTGGGCTTATTTTGTCGCTTGTGTGTTAAAATTGAGTGCGTGTTCTAGAGAGGGTTAACTAAGCCGTTTTTGCAATGGAACAATATACAGGGCCCGACAGAAGAAACGCATGGTTTTCAATTAAGCGTTACGCAGAAAGTAATTGGCTTTTTAAAAAATTATTTATATCAAAATGAACGTTAATCGTTATTATGTCATGTGCGGAAAATCACATTGTGAGATATCCCCTGAAGCTGCAAACTGCATCAGTTAACATCTGACTTTTTTCTTTGGGGTTACCTTAAATCACGCGTTTACGTTAATAATCCGCGCACACTGCAACAAATGAAGAAAGAAATTTAATTTCAAAAATGTGCGCGACCTCTACGTGTTTATTTTTTGAACTAAAAACTTAGTGCCGTTAAATGGCGGCGTACGAGAAATGTCCAAAAGAATTTAAATAAAAAGTCAGTAAAATGTTTATGCTGAAAATTAAAATTTGTCGAAATAAATAGAGTATATTCATCAGTTATTTATAAATTATGTTAATATGATAGGTTTGATGTAGTAAGCTATTTTTTTTTATTTTAGATTATTCGACCATCAGGATAATATTTAGGATATTTATCTTGCGATGATTTCTTTCCAGTAATATTAAAATAAATTCAATTTCCACATATTTTATCAATTTTTTTGGTATCCATTGCTGTCTATTTATTCTACGTGATCCACTCTTTTCTTCCGTTCATATTTGAGAAAAAGAATGATATCAAATGTTTTTTTCTTCAATTATTATTACAACCCAGTACGCAACGTATAGTACCCGTCATAATTACTAGTATTAATTACTTTTCCAATGAAGAAACAAATACAAACCAACAAAAATAATCGAACTGTCACCTGTCATACCGTAAACAAAGATGGGTATACAGCACTAACTTTTGTTATCTTTGTCTAAAGTTTGCACATGCGCATTGAATTTTTGAAATGGTCTATTGAAATCAACAAAATTCTGCGGCAAATGTTGTCTGATGTAGTTCGCACTTTTGGGATCGCCTGGGATAATGCATTGCAGAAAACGGGGGACATCTCAGCGATGTGATTTTCCGCACATAAGATAGTAATGTTTTTAATTTGTCATTGTATAACCAAACCAAATACTTTTTCTCTGCTGGACCCTGTATAAATTTAAGAATATACATACTTCCAAATAATACTTTTAAATATTTTCATTTTCATAATTACATGGTACCTTTCAGTTTTAGATTAGTAATTATTTGAAAGCTAAATTAAATGTATGCTCATATTTTCCTTTTTGAGTGAATTAAATTTTATAAATATTAACCCGCACCAAAACCAAAAAACAATCTATAGGTAAAACCATAATTCGAAGAGATATATATATAATTATTAAACTATTATCACTCATTTAAAAATAATAATAATAAAAAAAAATTAGCGAACTGAGAGTAAATTGATATTAGTTTGTTTATGCTGTTTTGCTACGCTATTATGAATAAATAAAATACCACGTGCAAACTTTTCATTGTAATTGATTCATTAAATTAGCATAACTGACCTAGCCCTACTTATTCATGCTTCTCCTATTTTGTTTTTATTGCTTGCTTCTACGATATCATACAAATTTAAATATTTTCTAACATTTTATGAAAATAAATATCAACATTCATCAATGAATTCTATTATTTTGTTAAACATACGTATTTATTTTTATAAGTGCTTTAAATAATCGGACGTCCCGGAATCAACTATAACCGACGTACGGTACAGAGATATATCGTCATTTATTTTTAAGTAAGATCAACACCATCTAGTGATCATTCCTGAACTAATATATCCATATTACATTTATTTTATAATAATATACAAAATTCCCGCTGAATCTCGTTCCCTCGCTTAAAAATTATTATACATATATAAATATTTTTCAAGCGATATAAAACAAATTTACTTGAATATTTGAAACAACAACCAACATTTTAAAAACAGAACTTTTGATTTATGCAAATCTAATTTTAACGCACGATGAAGAACACAAATGCAAAATTTTACTGATTTTTAATTTTATTTATAAATGTTATAAAACGAGGTGGTGCTGCCATCCGACGACAGACAAAAAGGTACATTTTTTTATAGGTATATTTAAAAAAGAAATAATTTAGGCTCATAGAATGTTTAAATGGTTTATTTTTTATGAAATGTCGGTATGGCGTAATGCAAGAACAGCTAGTGTCAACATTTTGTAATATTGTTTAGAGAATTAAATTATGCATCCATTTCAATAATCATATTTTATTTTGTACCACGTTTAGTAACCGAACAAATTTGATTTAAAATTGTATAAAAGTTATTCGTCAGCCGTTTCTCCGCGTTTTTTTTTTTTTGTACATACTAGGCTCATAGAATGTTTAAATCTGCGATTCAATGCAAAAACAAGCAATGTCATTATACTTTACTGATAGTATTTTTCATGTAAGAATTTCATTACGCAATATTATTTAGTTTATAGGTATGGTTTAATTCGCTCTATAATCTAATCTGCCACCTACTAGGAAACTGTCTTTTTCTGCATCAAGAAACGCACATGCAAGCAATACCATTACTCTAAGACATTTTCGATAGTTTTTATGGCATTGATAGATCACGTAAATCAATACGAGACACAAAAATGCTAAAATACACGCCAACGTATACCGAACTATGTTGACACTGACAGTTCCAAATTACGACATATGTCGGCTTACGAACAGATTCTATAACTAATGTGGCAAAAAGAAACTACTTCAATTATGTCGTTAAGAATCATACACTTTGTATTGCGCAGTGCCATTCTTACGTGAAGAATACTGAATAGTCTTAAAATTGTAGAATTATACGAAAAGGATTTTTCTAATTCCGTTGTAATTTGTAGGACCTAACTGGTCAGAATAGTAACGACAGTTCTGGAGGTCCTGCGCCGGGTACTCCCAACTCGCAAGGAATGAGGCCAACACCTTCACCAACAGGATCTACGGGGTCCAGATCACTGTCACCAGCAGTTGGTCAGTAGATCTATACTCAATTAATATTTGCATATGTGCAAGTTTTTAAATATATTTCTTCCCATGCACAGGTCAACAAAACATTCCTATGCCTCCTCGACCGTCCAGTAGTCAGTCAGATGGTAGCGGTCCAACACGGATGAGCCACTCGCCGATGTCTACCCCGGGAAACTACCAGCAACATTTGGGGCCCCATATGCACAATTACAAGAATCATCCAAGTATAGTTTCTGGTGGCGGAGTTGTAGGAGGCCAACAGGTACCAATGTACAATCAACAATACCCAGGGGGTGCTGGTGGTGTTTATTCAAGAGCGCAACAATATGGACCAAACCAAGGTTATGGTCCACCGGGGAGCAATGTAAATGTTGCCAACCAACAAGGTTCAGTAGGAAACAGCATGACTGTACCAATTTCTGTACCTGGAGGCGCTAACGCATCTGGGCAGTACCCTGGAAGACCTATTCCCAATCATGTGCCTCACTCGCAATTTCCTGGATACCAACAAAACTGGTCCCCCGGAGTAAACCAAGTGGGTCCTTCAACTTCGCCTTCAGGTGCGGCGGGGACGAGTGCGGGATCATCCCCCAATTCGTCTAGCCCGCGCCCTCCTCAATACTTAAAACAACATTTGCAACATAAAATTGGTTTTGGGAATTCATCTAACATGCCACCAAGTCCTGGTCCCCCTCAGGGTTACGTAGCAGGAGCACCGGGTATGGGCCCACCAGTACATCAGCATATGGGTCCGCCAGCAGCTGGACATCACCATAGTGGTATGGGCCCTCCCGCGTCAGCACCCGCCAACATGGGGCCCCCTAATATGGCACCACCATCTTCATCAACATCTACTACCACTGCGAATACAATGACAACAAGTTCAAATCAAATGTTATCAAATAGTTTGCATCAACAACATGAAGGTGCGTCAGGACCCGGGTCAGGAGGTGGTGGCTCTGGTCCCGGACCAATGCCCCCACCCAGTTCGACCCCAAACTCGCATTCAAGTGGTGGACAGGGTCAATCCCAACCAATTCACGTGATGAGCATGCACGGAGATGCCGATATGATGGACAGTAACACTACAAGTTCATCTGGTCCGACTATAATGACGACGCATGTGACGTCAGCCGTGGCTGGGGGAACCGGAGGTTCTGTAACCTCGGTTGTAACGACTGGACCTGATGGGACGACGCTAGATGAAGGCTCGCAGCAGTCTACTCTGTCGAACGCGTCGGCGGCGTCTGGTGAGGATCCTCAGTGTACGACCCCCAAGTCGCGCAAGAATGAAATGAGTGGGGCTGGCCACTACAGCCATCCCGCTACTCCGCAGAGCACAGTGCCTTCTCCTGGTGCAGCCAGCATGAATTCTATGCATGAGGAATATGATATGAGCAGTCCTAGTTGGCCGCGCACACCAGCAAGTCCGGTAAGTTACAAAATTGTAAAAAGTTTAACACTCAAAATCTTAATCGGTAATCAATATTGAAAATGTGGCAGCCAAAATATTTGTGCAACGAACGATAAAAATTGAAAATAGTTTTCGTTACATTTTCTAGCTAGTAAGCATTTACATATGCTATATCGTACTGTCGCCTCAGCAACAATAAGCGCATGTCTTACTAATATAACGTCGTTATGGTGTGTGTATTTTTGCAATGAAAATTCAGTATAAGCCAGTAATGGTATGTTCCGTAACACAACCAATACGAATGGTACGATTAGGTTTGTGGTTTAGCGTTCCTTAATTCCCGAAATATACTATTTACCGGTTTGTATTCGGATCGCAGTTCCTGAAAAATGCTGGTCTGCCTTTTTATCCCCACTATCACTTATGTTATTATTGGCATTAAATGTAATAAAATGTTCTTTTCGTTATTGTACAATTTGGTTAATGTTTATTTTTGATATGTTATTTACCCAAAATTTAGGTACTGGTTTTTTTTTTTTTTGTTCAGTTACGGAACGTACTATTAATTTCAATTATCCGTTTGATTTGTGCTATAATATTATAATAGATCTGCGTTTTTAATTACAACAATTTAAAAAAGCTTTACTTTTCCAAGTTGTAACATAAGAGATAACAGAAATAAGTTACTTGTAAATACCGGGTGTTATTATCGCGTTTTTTTATAAGTGAACATAGTGAGTGTATTATAATTATCAAAGTCGTCAAACTGTCATCTTTCAAAATGATGTATACAATTGAAGAAAAAGTACAGATCATAACATGGTATAATTCCAGTATGAGTCACAAGTTTCCGATATATTTGGTGCTATTTTTAATAAGCGACCCAGTCCAGCAACTATTAAAAACATCTTTAATAATTATAGAACTAACGAATGCGTCAATGGGCAGCATTAAAAGAAAATCAGAACAAGTAAGGTTATAGATCATTTCAGAAATTTGAGCGACATCTATATTTATTTTTTGAACTACATAATTTAGTGCCGTTAAACGGCGGCATTTCAAAATTATTCGCGACCCCTGCATCTAGTTTTAGATAAACTTGTTAAAATGAATTTGAGTATAAGGTATGGTTTAACAGCTAAGATGCAATATTTACTATTCTGTTATTAATGTATTACTATGGATACTAGTTATACATGCTGTATCGTTCCAGATAAAACGCAACATACGTTGTCAATGTCAGATGAACTTATCATCATAATTTACTGATTTATAAATAACTTAAGGAAGTAATATGAGCAGAATCAATAAAAAATCAATATATTTTAAATCATAAATTACATTTTCAAAAACTGCACCATTAACAATTAAATAAAATTTAATTGATTCACCAAAATTTTTGTAGACGGCAGATTATTTTCTTCTATTGCACATAGTAATTTTATTTCTTTCATTTCGCGCAATTTTTGTTATTGGCCTTTTCGTATGATTCTTATTTAAACACCCATCACTTTTAAATTTTGTAAATATTCTCGAAATTGTAGAAGGATTTGGTCTAGAACGTTCAGGATATAAATTCGCAAACATATCACATTTTTAAAACTATAATCAGCATTATATCAAGTAACCAACCATTCTAATTTTTTCTTCTTTAATAAACATCTTTAAAACATTTTGACAAGTTCATTTGACATTGACAACTTTGACAACCTATGTTGCATTTTATCTGGAACGATGCAGTATATGTAATGAGATCATGCAAAAAGAAATAATTGTTCCTTTTTCTTGTTTAAATCGTACAAGTATTGTCTATTTTATCGTTCTGTATGATTAAATTATTTTTTATATAAATTTTTTGTTGAATAAAATTGTTTTAAAGTATGATATTTTTAAAATGTTGCAAAAATCAGACATGTTGTAACGTCAGAGGTTCAGAACTGCAATTTCAGACTCATTTCATAGACATCATATGAACACAGAATTTCTAGAAGAAAAAATATATAGACTATAAATTGGGAATTGCATATTTAAATATTTGAAACAAACTCTATAATATATTAATATAACATCATTCTATTCATTTTTATAAATATAATTTTTATTATATACAAATCAGCTGTCAAGATTTGATGTTAAACTCTACAAGTTTGTGTAACTATATAAACTCAAGCGAGACATTGAATATATTGCAGAATATTTTATTCCTTATTTTAGTAAGTTATTAACGTTTCACCGACAAGTTTACATTCTTAAATTTCAGGTTATCTTTAAATGTCACTTTGACGTTTAGAACCTAGTGTGAAAATCAAAATGGCCGTTGATGAGCCACTTACGTTACTGGGCGAGGGACGAAGCGGGAAAAATCAGCTGCTTTATGAACAATATAATTTTATTAATTATTAAAGATCGATTTGAGGAAAAATGAAAAACACGGGTTTATTATATTTCATTACTTTATCGATTTATGTTAAAAATGAAATATCGTGCATGACCTCATTAGTAACCATAGTAATACATTAATGACAGCATAGTAAATATTGCATCTTAGCTGAAACTCACGGTATTATAATCTTACTTTTTATTTTCCAAACCAGACAAAATATTTCAAATGGCAGTATTTGTGAAAAGAAATTTACACAAAACAAAAAGAAAACTGCGACAGAACTGTCATATAAACAAGGATGGGTATACGGCAAACGGCACTAATATTTTGTTGCAGTCAGTTTAACAACATTTTTCGTATGTGCTTTGAATATCTGAAATGGTCTATTAATAATAAGAAACATTAAATTATACACAGTTAAATGAAAATTCGATTCGACAAAAAGAATTTCTGAAATTGACACAAAAGTTTGATGACTGACAACTCCCTATGTTTACTTTTATAAAAAAAAATGCGATAATACATTGCTGTCAATAATTTTATTTTAAATGTAACTATGGTTGTGGCATACGCCCATGTTTACTGATAAAAAAAAACTCCCGGTATTTAATCATATACAGGGTGTTGACGGTCAGGTGCGAACCTTGGGATTTATGTTTTGTGCAATTTCTTGCTGTCCTGTTCATTTTACGGCAAAGATATTGTATACATAACTGTTCTTACATTTTTTATTATGGTTTAAATTTCTTCTTAATTTTAAAAAGAAATTTCAAAAGTTCTTTTAATTAGTAGCAATTAGCCGTGATTTTTGACATTGTAGAAAACTATTATTTTATTTTTTAAAGTAAATTAAATGAGGAACGTCATTATTATAAAGAATTATTGTGGTGGAAATAGTTATAGAAGAATACGGGATTTATTTTCGATAAGTCAGATTGACGTTTTTAATAATTTGTGAAAACTAGAAAAAAAGAAAACAAATCTCATGGCTATTGCTACGAAATAACAGAAAGTATGAAATTTCTTTTTAAAATTAAGAAGAAACTAACACCATTATAAAAAAATGTAAGAAAAGTTTTGTATACAACATTTAATTCTGTACAACTTTGCACTGTACAGTTTTTGCCGTAAAATGAACAGAAGAGCAGGAAATTCCATAAAACAAAAATCCCATGTTCGCATCTGACCGTCAAATACCCTGAAGAACGTACGAACATATGATAATTTTTTTGCAAGATATTCAAGCGAATATTTATTTGTTACAACTGGGTAAAGTAATACAATTTTGCACCTCTAACCAAGTAACTTTAACAATCAGTTTTTATTGGGGAATGTATCCCTTTTCTAAGATACAATTAATAAATGGAAAATACTGTATCGTCATCAGATATCCATTAATGATGACTGTGTTCCATTTATTTATTTACAGGTATTTAACAGTCATGTTGCTCCGCCGGACACGTACAGATCTAAGGTTGATATTTCTTTACTTGTTACATAATTAGTATTATATTAGAAGTATCCTGCATTTTATTGCTTTACGCATGCAAAGTATCAACCTAGTCTAGTCTGGGACCTTTTATTTATCAAATTATAAACATACGTAAACATCTTCATATGCATGTTTGTCCCAGTAACATGTTTAGTTAACTATTTCAGTTATTATTAACAATTGGGGATAAATAGAACTGTAACAGTAACAAATGAATGGTTGTATTATTTTTAATAATTCATAAAATATCAAGTACATATAATGTAAATTGGCATGATTATTATTTGTGGGTATAAATACTGAAAGAAATATAATTACCATACTTTTTATTTTGAAAATAATATCGATAGTATATATTTGAAGCATTTAAAAAAATCATAAGGGATTTAATGCCATTTGTATGTTTCTATGTTTTAAGTTCCAACTTCTTCCTAGTATATTCCTAAAAGTAGGTAGCTCCATCTCTGGCTTTATATTTCAACTTATTTAGTACAGTTCATAATCATTTCTTTTACTTTTTAATATTTGGGTAACAATACAGAGAACAACTGATAACCTTAAAACAAAAGAAAATAGTCATTACGTAACTTATAAACTACAGTATAAAATATTGACCTGAAAATTTTACACCCTGCCTAAAGTGTATGTGATTATGAACCAGGATAAGTAACCGAAAAAATTATGGTTGATGGTTAACCGAAATCGAGAAGGTTATTTATAAAACGAGTTTTTTCCAAAAACCGGTTTTTTAATAGGTTAGATTAACCGGTTAAATAAACCGATTATTAAAATCAAGAAATACAAATACTTATTTATATAAATTGTTAAAATTCATTACTTTATTTAAAGTTAAAAAGTACACATTCTTTTTACATACGGTTATAAAAACGATTTCAATTTCGGTTAAAATTATGGTAAACCGATTTTTAAACTCTGTTTAAAATCCTGTTTCTTGCTGTGTTATAAACTCAAACATCACTCTTTTTACAAACGGTTAGGAAATTATTATTAATGTATTTCAGTTAATAGTTACCGGTTTTTTATTAAATAAATTAACGGTTTTGGTTTTGATTAAAACTATGGTTAACTTGATTTTAAACCTGGTTTGTGTTCTTACGAATAAACCAAAACTTTTGTCCCTCTTTTTACAAACGATTAGAAAATTATTACTAATTTATTTCGGTTAATGGTTGCCGGTTTTTTATTAAATAAATTAACGGTATCAGTTTCGGTTAAAACTATGGTTAACCGGTTTTTAAACCAGATTTTTTGCCCTGTTAGATACCCAAATATTTACCCTTTTTAATAAACAGTTAGGAAACTAGTTTTAATTTGTTTTGGGTAATGATTACCGGTTTTCATTTTAAAAAAATATCGGTTTAAGTGTCGGTTTTTAATCCCGATTTGAAAACCCAAACAGTTTGTAAGTAATGACTATTTTCTTTTACTATATGCAAGTTTTTAAATTATGGTTTTCTGTAATGATATCCTACCATTTGTAAAACATCGGGCTTGGCTCTTAATTTTAAATGCTTTAATTAATAAAATGGTATTTATATTTCATGTAGGTATTTTATTTAGCGTTTTTCATTGAATAAATGTAAAGAGAGCATGTGATATTTACATATCTGTTTAGTGGTCGATTTAATATAATTTTAATGTTTTGTGATAATGTGTTGTAGAAAACGGATAGCCTGAGCAAACTGTACGAAATGGATGATAGTCCAGACCGAAGGGTGTGGCTAGATAAGTTGCTAGCGTTCATGGAGGAAAGGCGCACCCCTATTACGACGTGTCCGACCATCTCCAAGAACCCCCTCGATCTTTTTCGGTTGTACGTGTATGTCAAGGAAAGGGGGGGATTCATGGAGGTATGCAAGGTGCAGTCTAGTTCCATTGTAGATCAACGGGGTCATCCCAAAAATAAAAAAGTATTGATATTTTTTCATCAATCAAATATTTACCTCATATTCATAAAAATATTTCAAATTATGCTTTTCATCCTTCATAAACATTCACGGGTCTGATTCTGTTGGTTGCAAACGCCACTAACTCCATTTTTATTTTTGAATTTGTGAGTTTATAATAAAATCGTTGTATTTGTTGCTATTTATTGTTGTTAATAATATTAAAAATTCACAAAGCTCATTAAAAAGTTGCTGCAGTTGTTCTGCGATTCTGAAAATTTACTAAAGTGGATTTAAGGGATTTTAATTAATTAATTAAATGGAAAATGTGGGATGACCTTATTAGAACCTTATCAGACCTACACATCCTGCTTGTATTTTTGCGTGCGAACTCTTTGTGAAATAAATACTTTGTCGTAGGTGACGAAGAACAAAACGTGGAAAGATATCGCTGGAATGTTGGGGATTGGAGCTTCGTCAAGTGCCGCGTATACTCTTCGTAAACATTACACTAAGAATTTGCTAGCGTACGAATGTCAATTTGATCGAGGAGGCATTGATCCACAACCAATAATAAATCAAGTAGAAGCTAGTTCGAAGAAAAAAGGCGCTAAGGCGGCGTCTGTCCCATCGCCTGGTTCTTCTAATTCGCAGGATTCTTTCCCTGCCCCCGGTTCAAGTGGGGCCTCCATGGACGGCTATGGGAGTTTTGGATATCCACCGGGACCTGGTTCTACGTCGGCTTCGGATTATAATTCGCCGCCTATGCAACGGCCGTCCTCGCAGTCCAATGCGCCATCTCCACATGCAGGTATGGGCAATCGGTATATACATACGTAGTTACATCATGTACGAGGATTGTTCAATAGAAACACGTTTAAAAACAGAAAAGCAATTCTTATTCAACAAATTTAAAGAAATTACATTATAATTAAGATAAAATTGTAAAATTCCTGCGTCTGTTTGCAAAACCATTTTCGAACAGCAAACTCTACTTCAACCGATACCCTTATATTTTTTCAATGGACCAAATACATGGAAATCGAACGCTGACTAGTCTCCATATTTGAGAAAGTTCTCTAAATTTAATGTCTCACATTTTCATCTGATGCTATTACCTATTTATCGTATCAAAACGATACATAACAAAGTTATTGAAAATACAAAATATACTAATACAAAATCGTCAATTTAGTAATAGTATAATTTGCTAGGCCTGATGTACCGCCCGGTATTGACAAGGACGGTGAACCCTGATAGAACAGCGGCTTAGTTAACTGTATTTTTTCAGAAAATAGTACATTTATAAAGCTGCAACATAAGCATGTCTTGGAAGGGCCAAATATAACCACTGCTGTATGAGAATAACTATAGAATAACCATATACAGTTTTCATTCTGGTATAAAATTCCGCACTTATGAGGCCAAAAATTGAATATCTTTGGACAAGCATGTCCTAGACGGGGCAAATCTAATGGATTATATTCTTTGTCGAAAATGATTGCACCATTCCACCATATGAGACGAATATAACTAAAGTTACCATCCATTTACAGTTTTCATTTTGTTTAAAATTTCGCACTTTTGAGGCCAAATTGAATATCTTTCATCACAACGCTTGACCCCTGTGGTGCACTCTCCACGCCAGCAATGAGTGCCCGTCAGGTGACGCCTGGTAAGCGCCCGCACGGTGCAAATATTTCATCATTACCGATATCTGTGTACAGAGCAGATTGGCACATTCAGAAATGGGTAATTAGAGGTGATGATATATTTATTTATTTTACAACGCTTAGAAAGGAGCAAACTGCAAATATTTTTGACTAGTACAAAAATAGTTGAATCTCGTGTTTCTATTGAAGAATGCTGGTAAATAGTAGAAGTAATAACATCTTTAGATGATTTGAATATCATGATTCGGTATATCGCTTTAATAAGTATAGAATGTATAATGTAATGTGTCTGTGTGTCGCTGCGCGGCGCCGGCGCTGCGCTGGTTACTATTACTCGTTCTCGTTGTTGTGAGTGTGGTGTGCATCAGGTGCGGGTGTGACGAACCATCATGGCGGCGCGGCGTCACTGGCGTCAGGGGGCCCGAGTCCAGCTGCTGGCGCCGGTGATAATATAAATGTCTCGAACCCGTTCGACGACGTTTCGCCCAGCCCGCCTCCGCGGCCTGCCGCCGGTGCTCACGGCACTCAATACGGCCCGGGCCCGGGGCCTCACCCGCCCTCGCCCTACCCACAGTCCGGCCCTCCGCGCCCCTCAGGTACGCACACTCTCATACGATACGTCTCAAGTATGTCTGAGTTGAGTTTATTACGCATATGTTACGCGACTTACACTAACACACACGGCCCCTGTTCTATAACTTTATTCACTAACTGATGGGACTAAAATGGGTATGATCGAGTTGGCGGCATCGTGGGATCTTTCTCTAAAACGGCTATCAAAATGAACCTAGTCAATTCATTACTGCTATAAATATACGTATAAAACTATGCAGCCTGAACACTAGTAACAGTGACATAGGCGTTTAAACATGGGAAAACAATTTTTCCCAAATATTAATTTAGAAAATTGAATTCTGAATTTTTGGGTGACAAAATTTTTAAATTTACACTTTTGACCTTGAAATGAAACTTATGCAAAAAAGCGTAAATTTAAAAATTTTAGCATCCAAAAATTCTGAATTTATTCTTTTAATATATTTTTATCTATAAAGTACTACATAATGTTTTTCGGGACAGATAATATTTGAGAAAAGAAAAATTGTTTTCCCGCTGTCACGATTTCTAGTGTTCATCCTGTATAGTTTTATACGTATATAATATTATTTAATAAATGACTACAGTTCATTTCAGATAAGAATGGACCATGATTTCTGCCTTATGATTGGTCAAAATGCATACCCACTTCACAATAACGAAAAAATGTCGGTTATTAGGTAGTATTGTCTTTGTCATTTTTAATGTTACCACGAATTGAAATTCATCATTTAAAAAACAGACGGCTCTCAAGCGCCATCTGGTCCATTCTTAACATAATTGTTATTTTATAGATGGTACGAACCTATTCGCGCTTAAGTTACTAGGTTTATGACGTCATCAACTACCACATCACTTAGTGAAAAGTTACAGAATAGGCCCCATTAACAACCATCACTGCTACATTTGACTCATCAAACATACTCATTTTAATTGATTATTTCTTGTTCTACTACTAAATATATTCTTGTATTATAGGCATGCAACAAAATTATGGCAGCCAGTCGGGCTATACCCAATATCCTGGCACTGGCTCGGGTCCTGGAACTTCACCCGATCAATACCAATCATACTCAGCCAATACTGGTTACCCACCAGCTACCAGACCGATGTATCCACCTTATGGGCCGGAAGGCGATCGGTAAGTATACTTATATTAGCCGTTTCGCAAATTCACCCGAACAAGGTTAAAAATTCTGTCCCTAAATTTTTGCAGAACGTACGCGCAAAGCGCGAACAGTTTGACAACAAGTACATCCACCCCTGGGGCAGCTCAGTGCACTGTTACCGGCAGCAACGCCAGCAGTACGACACAACACAATCAAGACCCCTACAACCGTTACGCGATGAATTCGAACCAAGTTGGTAATTATGGGCAACCAAGACCAACATATTGTTCACCGGGAGGTCCAGCTGCAGCCTCGCCTACTACTCAACCGCCTGCTGGACCATATCCGGCCCAGCCGGAATATTACAGATCTGATCAAGTATGTACACGTAGATTAAGTTAGGGGACGTGCATGAACTGGTTCGCGAACATTGAATTAGTTGCCAAGTTAATTTTTTTGCCCTTAAACTTTTTCTTTTTACTAATCGACTTTTTGAGGTTAAAGTTAACTTGGTCAATGTCCATTTTTTTTAAATTAGAAGGTGGTATTAATATTTTTTATTATTATTTTTGTGTTTGGGTAAGTTTAATCATAAATACAAACATAATACGGATCACTATTTTAATTTAGAAACTAAGTATTTAATGCTTAAATACTTGCAAAATTTAAAATCGGTGCAGGCAGAAAAATAAGTCGTAATTTCACGGACACGTGTAGAATTTATAATTGATGCTGAAAATGCACATTTTGATTGTTTTCATGGTGAAAACAAATTTGAATTTAATATTCAAAAGAAATTTTTAGATACAAGTGGCTACTTTTATCTAACTACAAGTGACAAATGCAATTTTGCTGTCAAATTATTGTGACGTTTTTCTCGTTATACTTACAAAGTTCTTGACGAAATCAATGGACCAAAAATTTTCTATCCAAAGGATGTTTGGCAAATATAGGAAAGAAGCACTGTCATAATTTGGAATCAAGATCGAAGAAAAACATCAAAAAAGGTTGAAGATTTTGACAGAACGAAGAATGAAAGAATAAAATTAATTTGTTAAAGAATACAGGGACCAAATTTTTTATTACTTAATGGATTCATTTATTTTTCGCCCGTCACATCATTCAGTACGATAACAGTACTGTTTCAATACACAATTGAATTACAGTCATATTCGTCCCAACAGCAGGGTCCACCACCAGTTTCTGGGCCTCCTAGTCAGATGTACCCAAATGGACCTCCAAATAAAACAATGCCCCCACCTGCACCTCAGCCGAAAAGACATCCAGACTTTGCCAAAGATCAGCAATCGTACCCGCCTTACGGACAGCAAAGACCTCAGCTTTATGGTAAGTAAACCCATAACCCTAAAAATTTAAATATTGCTTCATTGTTTATATTCAGCAGGTTGGCCGAACAACAGTCAATACAGGGGTACGTACCAAGCACCAACTTCTGGTCCATCATCATCGCAACAGTGGAATCAGGGGAACAACCGGTCGAGCGGTCCTCCACATAACAATCAGACTGTCAATAACCAATGGGAACATCGATACCCGGCGAATAGTTCTCAATCTGGGTATCAGGCCGGCGCAGGTGTGGGACCTGTTCAACAAAACCAACAATGGACACCTATTGCTACGCCCGGAATCGGGCAAAGCTCTCCTCTACGACCGCCTCTTGGGCCTAGGTCTTCGTTCCGAGCCGATGGCAAAACTTTCAATATGAGCCCTTCGCAGAACATGAAAGGGGTAAGAAAAAAAATCATCAAGAGTAATATTTGTCATATCTTTCCCTCCTTAAAATTTATCCAATTCGTATTTCTCTCAAAAATTTCCTCTTTCTTCGATAGTGAGGTTTTCTCTGTACTTTCTCTCTTTTCTATGGATAAGAAAAAAGTCATTATTTGTAAATTTGTCTTCGTCTTATCATTTTCCCTTCAATTGACCTTTTTCATTGTCGATATACGCATGTTTTCTGAGTTAGAGTGAGAGATCCTATGGTCGCCGTGAAGTGAAATATCAATCAGATCCAACTTCATTATAGTTGTTTATCAATTTATCTATTACGCATTTTGTCAGCAGTAGCTGTTAGCTCTCATCTTGAAATACTATAAATATAATGAATAAAACTAATGTCACATAATATTAGGGAGTTATTGCAACTTCTAAGATGAAAGAACGTAAACATTAACGTTATGTAGAAAACACCTTATTTTAAAAATAAGGGACTTCCATTTTCAATGTTTACCGCATTTAATTAGTGTATTCACGTTAACGCTAAAAGCAACACAAACAAAATTACATCCGTACTTTTCACCGAAACAACCTCAACATATACAGAACGTGTGACGTTAAACGCTCGCTATTTCATCGCACATAACGTAATACTTTATGCATTTAACGTAAACCTTATTAGTACGCATGCTCATTCGGTCTGTCACGTGACTAACGTGCAAGTTATTTTTGCGTTGAAGCTGCAACAACTCTATTAATTTATCCCATCAACGATAGTTCCGCAAAATATCACTAGATGTCTTATTGCTTATTTACAATCGCCATATCATTTCCACAGAATTTGTGGAAAACATTTTCGGACGAAAAAGGAAGCCACAATAAATACCCAATAAACCATCCAAAACATATTAATTTCAGAGAATCAATTTTCAGAACACTCAGAATAAACCCAATAGATGTCTCAATTTCAGTGAAAATGATCAATTATAATTATCTTCCTCCTTAAAATATGTCCAACCCAGTTGGCCTTCCACTATTTTATTTCTTTTAAAATTCTTGACTCTACATCCATTTTCTACAACCGTCGCCACAATCATATTCCAAATACTTTTTCTCCTTATTGCTTGTAGTTTTCTCTGTTCTTTCTTCCCTTTCTAGCTGTCTACAGAACTGAACAAGCCAGCATTTTCTTCAGTTCCGAAATCTTGCTATTATTTTCATATACTTCAGGGTAACCAACAATTAGAGAATTTTATTAGTTCAGGGAAAAAAGTTTTTTGTTTTGTTGAACGAAAAGAAATTTTACCTTTTCTCATATATTTTTGTTGGCTTATTATTTCTGTCCCAATTATATGAATTATGGAAAACTAAACCTCAGGTAAAATGTTGGAAAATTGCAATCTGAGATTGTCGGCTACATTGTTTTTTTCTTGTGAGATATATTGTGGTATATCTATTGATTTTATTTCGTTATACCTTGGATTACATGAAAATTCCTTAATTTTGTTTCCTTGCATTTATTCTAATAATTCCCATGGACTCGATTCATTTTGTTTTCTTTCCTTTTCTTTTGGAGAATAATCGTTTCTTTTATTTTTCCACTTTATTAGCTTGTTTTCTTGCCAAATTAAGTTTTCTGTTTTTCGTATCCTTTCTCTAGTCTCTCCTCAGTTCTGAATATTGTTTTTGTTCGCAGAATCAAAGTGGAACAGTGACTGGAAGCTCGTATCCACAACAGCCTTTACCGAAACGAGAAATCTCATTCCCACCAGACAGCGTTGAAGCGACGCTGCCAGTCTTATACCGACGCAAACGAATGTGCCGAATGGACCTTGGCAACGTGGACGCCTGGCGTATCATGATGTGCCTACGTTCGGGACTTCTCACCGAAACAACATTCGCCCTCGATACTTTGAACGTGTTACTATTTGATGACACAGCAGTACCATACTTCGGATTATCTCAGTGGCCTGGTTTACTTGACTTGTTACTTGAGCATTTTAGAAAAAGTTTGAGTGACATGTTTGACGCAGATACTCTGCATGAACCAGATCCTGAATTATACGTCCCACCATCAACCAGTGAGTTATCTTCATCTTCTCTTGATTTGGGCACGGTGACAAAGGATGATATTGAAGCAGAAAACAAAACTATTATTCTGAACAACACACCGAATTATACGCAAGTATCTCGAAAGGAACAAGTGATAAAACAAGTAGATCGAACCGATGATATTTTCGTTCGAGACAACCATAAAGAATGGGACGTGGAAGGTGATGCAGCTGGTTTTAATTCATGCATCGTGGCTCCTATTGATTCTTGGCAGCTCCCAAGTATAGAAGTCACACCAACCAAATACATTTTGCCTTGTTTCCAGTCTGAATTCACCAACATTTCATTTTGCAAACTCCTCGACAGCAAAACAAAGTCGAATAACCTTTTACCAGATCAATATTACTCGTCGAAATCGGAACTAAGTGCCGATAATTGTAGTGTCAGTAGTAGTGAATTAGTGAATGTGATAGACACACAGTTAAAAAGCGATAAAAAGAAACGGACAAAAACATTGAGTGATGTGATATCTCGTATTAAGAAAGATTCCTCCGGGATAAATATGTTATTAACGCAGGAATTGAAAGAGAAAGTGAAGACTGATAGTAACGGTATGAAGATTAATGAAGTAATAACAGAAAATATAGATCTGAGTCCGACGAGCAATCAGAACAGGGCGTCTGCGAAGTTTAAACTGAAGACTGAAGTAGACAGTGAAGAAGAAACGACGAATGGTAGCGGTAGTGGCCAAAGTAATGACGTACCATCCTTCTTGAACTCTACAAATAGTAAACTTCATGTGAAAGACGAGGCGGGAACGCTGAAACGCAGACGCATGTCAGATTACGAAGACGAATGTTATACGAAAGACGAAGCCAGTCTTTGTCTCATCACAGACACACAAGATACAACAGCTAAACGTTGCATATGCATCTCGAACATTCTACGGAACCTCACATTCATTCCAGGTAACGAGGCAGAGTTTGCAAAGAACCCAGTATTCCTCAGTTTACTCGGCAAGCTATTGCTGTTATACCACGAGCATCCTGTGCGCACGCAAAAAACACGAAACTACGATCGGGAAGAAGATGCAGATTTTGTGGATTCGTGTAGCAGTTTACAAGGCGAACTAGAATGGTGGTGGGAATTCCTCGTACACATCAGAGAAAATGTGCTGGTTTCATTAGCAAACATCGCTGGACACATGGATCTCAGCCAGTATGCTGAAGATGTCTGCCGGCCTGTTTTGGACGGTCTTCTACATTGGGCGGTGTGTCCATCTGCACACGGTCAAGATCCCTTCCCAAGCGCAGGACCGACATCTTTACTGTCACCGCAACGATTAGCACTTGAAGCGTTGTGCAAGCTTTGCGTTACAGATTCAAATGTTGACTTAGTAATTGCGACGCCACCATTTTCCAGATTGGAGCGGTTATGTGCTGTTCTAACCAAACATTTATGTCGAAGTGAAGATCAGGTTTTGCGCGAATTCTCTGTGAATCTTCTGCATTATCTGGCAGCGGCTGACAGCGCCATGGCTCGCGTAGTTGCTACTCAAAACCCTTGTGTGTCCCTTTTGGTAGCATTTATCGAACAAGCCGAACAAAGCGCGCTAGGTGTAGCCAATCAACACGGCATTGGAGCTCTACGCGAAAATCCAGATTCAATGGGTACCAGTTTGGATATGTTGCGAAGAGCCGCAGGCACGCTGCTTTACCTTGCGAAACACCCCGACAACCGACCCTTGTTCATGCAGCAAGAACAGAGGTTACTACAACTCGTGATGAGTCAGATCCTAGATCAGCAGGTGGCCTTTGTCATCGCTCGAGTGCTGTTCCACATATCGCGAACGAATGAAACCAGTTCAACTGCGGCGAATTCATAGTTGTGGTGTGGTATTCATGTGCTCCTATAATGTATAACATTTGAATATGAATGTACGATTACTATCAGTACGACAGTACTCTTGATTTAGTGTTGCTTATGAGCAAGCGCAAATCGGGACTCGACTCTCTTAAGGTAGAGACTGTTTCCGATTCGATTCGACAAAGACAAACATATAATATGTATGAACAGTGAGAGAGAAGCTGGGACCGGGATCCGGAAACCGGGAACTGGGAACCGGCGCCGGGCGGAAGTGGAGTGATTGAATGAGTTTTAATTAAGTGAACGATTGAAATAGAGTACGTGTTACAGGTGTGATGTAAGGCGTATTTTGATTTCGCTGTAAGATACGTTATACGAGGTGTGCTGTCAGTTGTATGTGCTCTCTTGGCAGCAATCAACACAAATTAAAACAAAACAGAAAAGAAAAGTAAACAAAACAAAACAAACACATTTATTACTGTAACTAATGCTATTATATAACTGTTGACTGACTTACAAGTGAACTGAAACTGATACTGATCATCATAATTCCATGTTACGAACGCACTTTGTAGAATATTTCTGATATGTAGAATGGATATTTGGATACATATTTAGTTGCCGTGTGTGACCGCTACTTTTAGTCGTGGTGAATAATAAAATAAATCAACAGCCCATGTTGCTCCAATCAAGATAGATCGTCTTGTAGATAACTTCCACTCGTAGTTTATTGATAAAGTGTTTTATTGCATTTGCGTTCTTTATTGTACAAGAACTGTCTAGAAGTGAACGAACGAACAGGGAAATTAACGCCTGGGGAATACGAGCACATTCTCTTTGTATAAATAACAAAAGTAATCATGCAGGTTATAGGTAAATAAATAATGCTACGTATGCTACGCAGGTGTATAATTTCCCGAACGTAGCAAAAGTAGGTGCATTGTCACTGGTCTTTGAACCGTTTTGTAAAGTAAGCGACGTACGTCTTTCTGGTAATGTTAAACCTCCATGTTACTTATAAACAAATTTATTATTACTGTATTTATTATTTTAATATTAACCACAAATGATTCGACATGTGTGAACGTTTGCATTTAGCCACGGTCTCGTTTCCTTCATAATAAAACAAAACAATCGTGCTGCGTACTACATACATACATACTTCATCATCTCTTTTACAATATTATATTTTACAATCAATCGTATGTCGCTAACGTTCGATTACGTTTTATCATTTTCATTTTCATTTGCTCCATCACTACATTTTATCTCTTAACTCGCATCGAATACAAACAAAACAAATTCGCTACAAATGTTTTATTATGTTTCTCATCAATTCTGTTTCTAACGAATTCTTGGATCACACTCCTTGTTCATTGTTAATAGCACTAGTCGTTAGTTTTATTTCAGTGCACTTATTACAGTTAAGTTCTTTTTAAATTGAATAATCTAAAATAAACTTAATTTTTGTATTATTTCTCTAGAAAGAAAGTTTTTTTCTTAGAAAGTGTACATTATGTTTTATACAAATGGAAAAAGGTTGAACTTTAATGGATTTGTTTCTAATAATAAATTTCCTAATATATTTATCTTTGTGCATCTCATATTCAGACTTCAACACTCAAGTAAGTACACCATCATTATTATATTACTTATTTTCAACATAAAATAATACCTATATGAATATTTCTCAGTACCTGAAGTAACTATGTATACAATTTATAATGATATTAAAACAATCTTTACTAAAATTCTAAACTAAATAAATATACATTCCAAATTATTATTTATTCAAATTTAATTATTTTTTCGTTGTATCCTTAAAACTAATAATAAGTTTCACGCACGCGCATAAATATTCTAAAGATAGCAGGTGCAGAATTTTCCAAAAATAAATTTAAACTGTACTTCGTGATATTTAGTGACACATATTTGCCGTACAGTTTTTAATCGGTAAGTACAGGAAATGTAAAAAACTTAATTAATTATATTGTTAATGTATTTGAAAATTAAAATTGTATTGTTAAAGTTTTCATAAATCAAAAATTCGGTCAGTACCGGAATCCATGTGTTTCGTTTTTAATTTTTATGATGGTTGGTGGCATAAATAATTAATAAAAAGATTGTATATATAGCTAAATATTTTATTTACTAAATATTTATAATATTGCCGTGTTGTGCGTATATTTTTACACTAAAACTACATATTACAATACGTAAAATTTTGTTACATTTTTTGTGTTTATTAATTACAAAGTAGTGTTTTAAAAGCTTATATTTTTATGCACATATTTTCAAATGTTTACAGAGTACCTTTTTTTGAATTAGTTTCACATTTATTTTATTATGTGAACGTGGTAAAATGTTACGTTTCCCCCTCCACATAAAATGTTTTCGCCTTTCCTGTGCATAACGTAGGTTATCTGCATTGATAAAGGTAAAAATGTTAAAATATCTATTTTAAAATTACAATACAAATATTACAGTAACTTTAAGTTTAAATAAAATTTCATAGTGTTGTTTGTAATAAGTATAATAACAATATCGAACAAACTATAAGCATGGACATGTCATTGACCGGAAATCTTAAAACTTGTAAACAATATTTATGAACTAAAATTTGATAATTGCAACTTAAATTGTAAATTAAGTTGACGTTACAATATTGTGTTTTAGGATTAAAGCTTTTTGAAAATGGATTCCGCTGAAATAAATATATTGTCAACGCCTGAAATAGCAACAGAAACGAAAGAAGCTCGCAAGAAACAAGAGAAAGATCGTAAAAAAGGTGAAAAGAAGATGGACCAATTTATCAAATCAATTGCTAATTGCACATCGGAAGAAAAAGTTGAAGCATTGTGCAAGAAAAATAGTGAATCGTTAGATCAAATTCGCGCTTTGAAGAATTCTATGCAGTTATTACAACGTAAGATAATCGTTTTGGAAAAGGAAAAAGAGCAGCTTCAAAATGAACAAAGTAAAGGGGTTCTGGCCAGATCTAGATTGGAAGCACTTTGTCGAGAATTGCAACGACAGAATAAATCGATTAAGGTAAGGTTATTTTTTGTTATTTAAAATTGAAGCATTCACTTCATAAGAGTCTAAGTTCCGTTTTTATTTTTAAGTTAAAACGTATTGTGCACGCAAAACAACGATAGCTGCAACGTAATTTTCAACCAAATCCCCGTTTTTAAAAAAAATCTTTTAAAGAACCCAATTAATACGAGCTAAACTGAGTAAACACTGAGGTTACAGTGCCAAATTCTGTAGATATTTGAGCCAATTACACTACAATAAATGTTTTTTATGAAAAATTTGATTAATTTATAATGTATATGAACTTACAATTGAGGAACTTTTCGCAAAAACAACCTTGGTCCATTTTTTGAATATGATATATGACAATAACTTTCTTGCTTCCGTACTGTTAAAAGTTTGTAAATAGTCTGGACGATTTTACTTGGCAACTTGGCGAGTAAAAACAATGCAGTTCGCAGTTCACTAATCCTACTATGAGTTTATTTTATTCTAAATTTTCCCTTACCGAGGTGAAATTTTAAATTACTTCAACTCGCCAAATAAAATCGTTCAGACTACAACATAATTTAACTCAGGATCATGTTAAAATATTACAAAATTATTTACCGGATGTTAAGTACGATGTGTTAAAAAAACACTTGGAGTAGGCTATGAACAAAGAAATGTATGTCTTAATTTAAAAGTTTTTAATTGTCAGTTTGACACGAGATATTGTCAAAAAAGTAATCTAAAGGAATCAAAGGTTTTCTTTTTGAATCATATTTTAGAAATGGAATAGGGGATTCCTCCCTTTTTTAAATATAATTTCATCTGAACGTATAAGTAAAACGAAGACTGTTGGTGAAAATCCGGTGAAAAAATTCCTATTAATAAGCGAGTTATAGTCCTCCGAAATTTGAAAATATAGGTGTGACGTCACGAATATAAGTTTTTATATCAAACTATTTTCTTCGTGGACCTAAATGTTCTTGAAATATATGCTATTTTTAAATTATATTTATAAAAAATAAATGAATATTATTATACTGTACAAGTCTACATGATTTATAATTGGAAATGTATTTAAATTATTAAGTTTAATGCAAAATATTTATATTCAAATAAAAACTGTTTGACAATTGCAGTACTAGATTAATAGTCACGCCTCCGCTATTTGAATTTCTCTACTTCTATTGGTAGTAGGCTCCGCCCCTAACTGGGTATTCGTTATATACTTATAGGCCGTCTTTGAGTCGCCAGTCAAAATAATATATATGGATTTCATATGAGTGACGAGCTGCTATAACAAGAATCCCCTTATTTCCGAAGTATTTCAATTATATCGTTTTATTTCTTTATCAATATTTATTATTAAGCATATAATTTCAGTATTTTTTCCTAATTTCTCTTAAATCAATTACGCTGTAGTCCTCTATTAAATTAGAAAACGGTAAATGGCAATATTCTTTTGTTGCATTTTACAATGAATTTCAGGAAAATAACATTTTAATATCAATTACATACGTTTCTCTGTTTATAGCTTACTCTGAGTTTTTTAACACAGAAAAATAAACGGTTTTATTTTAAACCCTGGGGTTTTGTCAGCCCAGATTCTTATCCATTTTGTTTAAATATATGTGGAGTATGAGTCAAATATTTTATTGCTTTTAGTTGTTTACTTACCACGTCTTGATTTTTTTTGCGTAAACGTTTTTATGTGAATATAATATTTTTGTGGCATACACTTAGATCTCTTTGAATTTAAATGCTATATTATTTAGGACGAAAGTATGCAGAAAATACGGGAAGAAGAAGAAAAGCGAAAGGAAGTCTCCACAAGATTTCAAACAGCATTAAACGAAGTCAGTGTTATGATGCAGCAAAATACCGATAAAAACTTAAAACTGCGCGATGATAATATAGAAATATCGAATAAGTTTCAAAAGTTATGCGATCAGTTCAAACAGCGAGAAGAAGAAGTCGTTCGCTTGACAAAACAGATGAATTTAGAAAAACAATTGGCTGATGCCACTGTGAAACGAATTGAATGTCAACTTCAAGCAGAAAAAGGATTATGGAGCAAAGAGAAAGAACACTACGCGGCACAATTAAAATTTCACGAAGATGAGAAACTAAAATTCGAAAACAACATCAAAAATCTTGAAGATCACTTATCGCTTTACAGCAATAAATATAGTGATTTCGAAAGCACAATCGCGAAAAGTAACGCAGTTTTCGACAATTACAAAGTAGAACTTAATAAAATGAGCAAACAAATACAAAAATTAGAACAAGAAAATAACGCCTGGAAGGAAAAATGGATTCAAAGTCAACACGCATTTACAAACGTAACATTAGAACATCGCAAATGCGAACAAAATGTGTCAGACCGCGAAAAGAAATTAAAAAATTTAGCCGATTTATGCAGAACCATACAAGAAGAAAGATCCGCTTACTTAAAGCAATTAAAAGAAAACAGCCTCACTCCAGTTGTTGTGGTCGTCGAAAAAGAAAAACCAGTAATTTCCGCTCCTCACAAAATGACCAAAAAGGAAAAACAGTTGTCCCTTTTGAAAAAGGAAATGCAGGTCATTGAAAAACAATTAGCCGATACTTTAAAATTTAGTCAAAACGGATCAAATGAAGCACAAACTTCACAAAATCCACCCACAGAAATACAAAACTCAGAAACCGAATCAACTACAGAAATAAATGTACCCGCTACTCAGGAATATTCAACTGAAAATGCTACTCAGGAAAATTCAACTGAAACCGCTACTCAGGAATCTCAACAAAATTCAATTCTTCAAGTTGACAAACCTGCTGAAACCCAGCCTACTGAAATCCAGGAGTCTGTAGATACTTCAAATGTAAAAAATAACGAAGCAGAGTCAAGTGAAGAAATTTGCAGTCAAACAGAGTCAAATAATAGTGCACAAGTTCCTATTAAAAACAATGTCGATACCGAAGAAAATAAAATCAGTCTTGAACAAACAGTAGTTAGTGCTCAAGAATCAAGTCACACAGAAGTAGAAAAAAAATCTGAATTAGAAATTGTAGCAATGGAATCTGCAGTAGATCAGACATCATCTAATTCTAATGAAATTCAAACTACAGAAGCGAGTAAAAATAAAAATAAATGCAAGAGCCAAAAACCGAAAAAAATGAAAAAATAATCACATACTTTTTTGTATAACCCTTAGTTTATGATGACACTTTCGTATTCAATAATCTGATTTTATTTTTCCTTTATCTGAGCTATCATAAATTAAGGGTTCATGTTTTAAGAATAGATATTTATTTTAATTTATTCTGTTTTGCTTTAAAACTAGAAGTCCTCATGATTTTATAATGAAATAACTTTATCTGTCAATAAATACTTACCTAATATTCCTACTTGGTTTTCATATTATTTGTAACAATTTCTTTAAATTAAAAAGAAAAAACTATCCCTTAATATAGCCGCTAATATATCAATTGTGCTTTTAACGGTACAAGTATATCAGCATTAACGAAGTGCGAAAAGCAAATTGGACACCCAGAAATGGGTAATAAACCGTAATGATATATTTTTTTAATTTAAACTACAATACTCCATTTTACCCGGTCTCGCTTAAACCGGCCCAATTTTTTCCGCAAATAAAATTTCCGTTTCAAATCCTAAGGAAAAATACAGTTCACTATTTTCGGCAACATATTATTTCGTTTACAAAGTACTTAAACATACTTAACGGCACTGTTTTTCATAGTTTTGAAAAAATAATTCATCTGCCATTGCTATTATCTTTATGAAAAAGTTATTTTTGTATGTTTTTTCGTAATAACCGGCCAATAATTTATCCGGTCACATGGAGACCGGATAAAAGGGAGTCTACTATAGCATTCAACCTAATTATGTATATATTTTCGATACACTTGCACTCTACAGGTTTTGGCGTAAAATGTGGAATAGGAGAGCAGGAAATTGCATAAAACCAAAATCCCATATTAAATCTGTATGTTCACCTCTAACCGCCACCACCTGTATATTTCTTCTATTGTATTGTAAAATTTATAATAAGTTTTTTATAAATTACATACTGCATTTCAAATATAAATAAATTATATTTTTATACGCATAATAAAAAAAAATGAGAGAAGTTGACATATTTTCCGATAAAGATGTGACAGACATTTGCGGTAAAATTTTAATAATTATTTTTGCGGTATTAAATATTTCAATAAATAAAAATTTACGGAATTCCTATTTTTAATAACAAATCAAAAAACTTTTAAAAATTATGGTTTGTTTATTGAGAATTAAGTTGTATGCCATATTTTATTTAAAAATTACAATAATTTCAGCTTGAAATAATACATATGCACTTTGTAACTTAGCTGTACAGATATTTATATTGTATTTATTATCAAAGTTGAACAAGTTTGTACGAAACAGAACAGAATGAACAATATTGCTTGTTTTATATACTTCAACGGATAACTAGTGGTTAAAAATGAGTACTCTAAATAAAATAAACGCTTTAAAATCAGAAAAACTTGCGTTTTACGACTGGGTTTTTAAATGGGCAGCGAATAACAATTCATCAACTGAAAACGTAAGATTTGTACAATATAAATAATTTTATTTTACAGCATGTGATTTGTAGGTAAATGTGGATATTCCTCAAATAGCAGCAGTACTCCAGGCTTTTGGTTTTAAATTAGAATGCATAGATCAACCATTTAAAGACAACCCAACAGAAAATGATACATTAGAAATAAAAATGGAGTTGAAATGTAATCAATCCGGCACTAGAGCTGTTTTAACCAAAAAAATGGACAGTTGTCTGTGCCCTACTTCAGAAAAAGCCAACGAAGGTATATTTTGGATTTTAAGTGGCTCAGGCCCTTCAACAAGTCAAGATAATATAAATAAAATCGATGAATCTCACAGTAATTTAGTCCCTAGCATATCAAAAGAAAAATCGTCGATGATCAAAGACATAATAACAAAAGTATTCAGCATGATTTCTGAAACCGACGTCAACCAAAACCAAAACAAATATCAAGTAACACCAACTTCAAGAAATACTTTGAAAGCGCGATCACATAGTGATTTAAACCGACCTTCTCTTACGCGTTCAGATACTTGGGAAGTGGATCCGAAGATTTCGCCCCCAACTGGGACATCTAGCCCCTTGCCAGAACATGCAAAATCCATAAATCAAGTGTTACATAGTGATAAAGAGCAATTACTATCCGATATTTTGTATACAGTGAAAGAAAATTTAGAAAAAGCGCTTGTTTTACTTCCTCAAAACAATAACACGTTTACTAAAACAAATATGAAACGAGTATCTAATATTAAAGCTAGTCCAACTGTTACTACGCCTACTAGATCAACTACTGGGAAGTCTACTCCAGATCTTCCGAAGAGATGTACTCCAAAAAAGAAGATAAATGATACTCCAAAATCAGCATTATCGGGCAAACGATTATTATGTGTTGCTTCTAAAATTGGTTCGTTTAGAAAAAATTCTGATACATTAACAACACATTCGCCAGCCATTTTTAAATCAAAATTAACAAAAGCTGAATCTATGACGAACATAAACAAAAAACCAATATCACCAGGCGTCGAACCGAAGAAATTAACAATAAAAAATTCTTCCCCGACAGCAACTAGTCCCGGTATAAGACGTTTAAAACAAACCTCGTTTATTCCAGGCCCAAAATTTTTATCTGGTAAGTCAAATGCAATTGCAACAACTACTAAAAAATTGAAGTAATAGTTTATAATTGATAAATATGTTATAATTATAAGTATATGCTTATTTGTAATTCGTTTTTCTACTGTGAATTTGTACTAAAATAGATTTTATTATTTATATGATGTTCTTATGTATTTTTAAAATATAAAAAAGAAAAAACTATAAGAATTCTTAAAATAAAATAAATAATAACACTAATTGTGTATTTTCTTAACGTAACGTTTGACAGGAAATATACAAATATTGAAAAATTAACATATTAATATGAACTTAAGAAAAAAAGAAATAATAATAAATCGTAAACTATAATTTACTGATTCATAATATCTAAACACAGAAAAACTTTTCACAAATGTTCCAAACATTTTTGTTGTCCAATAAACTTCTTAATTATATGTTTTTAAAACCTTAAACTAAAAAAATAGATAGGTTTCAAAAATCATATTCATGTCGCATTATTAGTTATTAATCAATTATCACTTTATTATTTATATTACGTAAAAATTTGAATAAACCACGGAAAGAAATTTTTCTGTAATCTTACCTGGCCATGAAAACAACTGAATTGCAGGCACTAAAACATTTATCTTTTGTTTCTACAGCCTTCTACAATTAATAAACTATTTCCGGCCCCACCCAAATTGCTTATACCATAATTGCGCTTTAAAATAACGGCATGTATTTCCTATTTTATCCAAAATTTGATTTCACTTAATTATTTTTTTAATATTTAATTATTGCAGTACAAAAAAAAGTGGTATGAATGTTCCAGTAACATGACAGTTAAAATTCAAGTAAAGAGCAGGTATATTACAAAAAAATCTCTCCGTAATATATCACAGTTATGAATGTAAGGAATCTACTTGCGAAAAGTTTTTCTGTGTACACTAAACATATAGTTTCTTAATTTAATGTTTTACAAGAAAAATTGAAAATATTCTTTCATACTTATTATTTTAAGGCATCATATCTGACATTTCCATAGCTTCTTTATGTAGCTCCTTTTGCATTTTTATTAGTCTTACTGCTTCCCATTCTAGATTGTTTCTATCTTTAGCATTAGCATTTATAAGTTTATTATAGATATCAGTAATCTAAAAGTATAATAATTTTGACATAATAATACAACTAAAATCGAAAATTCTCAGCTTACCTTATTATCAATATCTTCTAATTTTTGAATATATTCTTGCCGGGTAATATCTTTATTTACTGCGTGTCTTAGTCTATTCAATTCTCGTACATTGTTGGAATTCAGTTTGCACAATTCTTTATGACACAGTTTAATTTCTTGTACAATTTCATCGTCTTGCATTGCAGTTTTACCATTGACTTTTTGATTTTCTTCTAAGTCTAGGATTCCTAGTTCGGCAAGTTCGTTTCGTAATCTTTTATCCAAACATACACCATTATTCATGGTTTTTAAGCTCAACTCTGTAAAAATAATAATATTTGAATGCCATTTTTATGTTTTAAACATATTAATTTTTTGTTTTCTTTTTGCCGGGAGCGATGAAAAAATGGAGCCTCCCAGCCATAAAATAAATTGCTGATATATAGTCAGAAAAATTGACTATGCAATAAAACTATAAACATCGTAATTACGACAAAGTGGCCTATCGCTCACTGTTTGCTTTATAATACTAAATGCCAGCGTGCCATTATTTGCGCCGCTCTGTTCTTGCATTGAAGAAAAATAATCTTACTAAATAGAACAAATAATGGCCCGTCGGCAGCCAATATTATAAAGCAAACAGTATGCGATTTGCCGCTTTGTCATAATTAGGATATTTTTAGTTTTATTGCTGAACCAGAGTCAATTTTTCTGACTAAAGTTACAAGTCTGTATATCACATTAAACACTTAAAAACCTTCCATATATGAATTCAAATATTTAAATAGAATTAGTTTCAACTTTGGTTTTCTAGGCCTCGATTTAAGCCGTTTTGCTAGAAAAAAATAATATACCTTTGAGCTTATCTTGAGTAGATATTTTATTCATATTTTCTTCTAATAATGCAGAAGCCAAGGGCAGAATCAGAGAATTTGAATATTGTTCCCCATTTCTAAACATGAAATAGACTATATCATAACAGCACAAATTAAAAATAAAAGTAAACGTACTTGTTTTGATAGAAACCATTCGTCCCACTGGGATTTACCTTCGTTTTAATTGGAGGAACAACATTATTACCTTGTCGAGATTCGATCGCCCAGTCCTCAACATAATGAGGACCAAGTTCATTTAACTTTACATCGACATCTTGATTCATCTCTTCAATAAGATCATCTAGATACTGACAAAAATATATTATGCTGTTGATTTTCTATAAATTATTAACTTACTGCACTATCGTCTCCCGTAAGAGGCGAACAATATGCGTCGACAGACATCCAGAATTTTGACTTTATATCATTCTTAGGGAGAACAATTTTGGGAGCCTCTAATTTCGGAACTTCGTCGTGGAAGTTTTTGACCAGTTTGTACGGAGGTTTTGGGTCTTTTACTTTGTTTACTTTTTCTTCAACTTTTCGATGTTTAGGCGATGGAGGCTTCAAATACATAGAAACAAATTTATTTTAAATATACATTAAGAGATTAGTAAGTGACCCCTGTGGTAAGTTTTCAATAAATGATATAGATTTGTTATTATTGAAGACGTATCGATGTCATTTGTGTTTTAAAAATAAAAGTTTCATTATTCAAATATTTGAAAATATTTATGAAATGTATGTATATTATTTATGTTTAATTTTTTATTAGCTCTAATTATATGGTAATTACAAATACATTTAGTTTGCCAATCTGCTTCAAGAGATTTCTGTAATCCGCAATAATATTATAGAAATGCATAATAAGCCATGATGATATCTATATACCGAGTGTCCACAAGAAATTTTTTATATAGGGAATACAATGTTGATTTTCTTAATTTGATGATTAATTTTAGAGAACTGTAAATACAAAACACAATGGGGTCCTCCACTATTTTTTAAATTTAATTTATGAAACCATGTAAACTAAACGAGATTTGTAGTTTTAGAATGTCTTTATTGTTACTCGTTAATACGTTAATTTAACATATCTTTCACTTTCATATAAACCCAACAAAAATTTAGGCTTGGCATCATAAAATGAGTCAGGTGTTATTGCAATTTTTATTTTCGAATAAAATGCAAAATTAAATTCGCAATTTACATCATATTTTAGAGTGCCATGGAACAAGGGATGTTTTGTTGGTTATTAGATCTGCCAAACAAACAACATAAAAATGACAAGTTCCATGTTTGTAAAATAAATAAAAATTGTAATTGATTTTAGTCTCAAATTGTGTATTGTTTAATTGTGAACAAGTTTTATATTCACAATTCTCAACCAAACTTAATAGGTAACCAGCAAAATAAAATTGTATACTCTATAATAGATTTCAAGTAGACACCAGATATACTGAAAAATATATTTTAGCTTTGTTTAAATATATGTACAATAAAGATGGTATATATTTACTAAGAAGGTCACACTGTATAGAATTATTGAGAACAAGAAAATCAGGTAAGCCGCGGAAAACAAAATGTTAAACATTCATCTGTCATTTGAAGTTGCGATAGTTAGTTACAACTTAGTGAATCAATTTTTTAAAAGTATTGTGAAAATATACAATTAATCAGTGTTAAAAATAATTGAAAAATAGAAGATTTTCATTTGAGGAAGAGATTAAAACTACCATTCATGATTATTTTGTAAGCATTTCAAAACAAGTTTGGTTAGCTTTTAAGATGTAGAAGAAAATAATGGTGAAGTATATTATTGTTGATTTTAAAGTAAGATTTAAAAAAATATGAACCATTTGTTTTATTCTCAATAATACTAGTGACCCTTCCTCGCATTTAATATTAATAATTGAAACAATAAAACTATTAAAAAACAATATTAAAACTTTGAAAATTATTGAAACAAAAGTACGGTACTTACTTTCTCGAATACTTTGCCCTTCTTCTCATACCTGTCCTCATCCTCAGCCCTATCGAGAAATTCTAATTCAGCATTTAGCAATCTACTCCTAACGGCGCTAACAGACAAAAGTTTCTCTAATTCTTGTTGTAATTGGTCCAAATCTTTCATTCCAATTCCCTCATCAGTTGATCTAGTGAGTACTACAACAATGTAAATATTTAGAAATAGTTTGTTTATTGTAAATATTTGTAAATTACCACTGGAGTAACATGGTAACTGCTCGGAATTGTCTGTCAGCCGGATGTATGGAAATGTTACGTTTGCATCTGCATCGGATGATTCTAATATGTGATTCTTGGTATATCTCGATGTGCTAGTTTTAGGTAAAAGATCTTTACCTTTACCACTCGAACGACCGAAAACTCCTTTCTTTGTACTGCTATGTATTCGTTTGCCTAACATCGTATGTGGAGGAATATAAAACCTTATTCATACTGTCATGTTACAGTGAATAATATTTTTTTAATTTTTGATGGAAACGTGATTAAAGAAATATGCAGTTACTTGAAACTCAAATTTTATTGTATTTGACAGGCTAAAAGAAAACACCACCATATACTAAATTCATGTTGCTTTTGTGACGTCAGTGACGACAAAATGTTTTCTTGTTGCGTTGTTGGAGACGGTAAATTCACTAGAGAAATAACTAGCCATCCGTTATTTGTAATAATTATTTAATCATGATATTATACTGGGAATAAAACAAAACATTTGCAATAATTAATATTTATTTTATGCATA
The DNA here is from genome assembly GCA_963082715.1 of Harpalus rubripes. NCBI lineage: Eukaryota > Metazoa > Arthropoda > Insecta > Coleoptera > Carabidae > Harpalus > Harpalus rubripes. Next base: position 48,141,768 of record OY720458.1, on the reverse strand, counting down.
TCCAATTAAATAAACATATTAAAATTACTATAAATATTTTTTACATTAAACATTCAATAAACAAGTTATAAATATTTCCATAATATTTTCGAAATACAAAATCACGGCTTATTGTCAATCTGCTTTTATTCGCAAATTTCGGTTATGACGACATATTTATTAAACATAGAGACACTTTGTGAAATTATACAGAATGTTTCAAAATTAAACAACAAAACTTAAAATTTAAATAAAGCTTGTGGACAATTTCATATTAACAAATTTTCACATATACTTCGTTTTAGAGGTATTTGCATTGTTATAAGGATGTTACTGTATTTTGTTTTCACAATAAAATATTCATAAATCATAATTTTCAAAAGTTTATTTAAAAAATGATAAATTACATTCCGTTTTACAAATTTTGTACAAAATGATGACCTTGAACGATTCGCTAATGATGTAGTTGCTGCGCTATATTATTCCGATGTTATTATAACTTTTTGTTTAACGGTACCACTTACAAAAAAGTCCAGGGGGATTAAATAAGGGGAGCGCGCTGGTCATGTCCTATCAACACAGCATCTTTGATAACGATTCAACCATTCCCTTATATTTTTAGCGCAATGTGCTGGGTAACCATTTAATTAAAACCAAGAATTTCTTCCATCGAATCAAAGAAATCATTGTTGAAAAGTTCATAAACCCTTCATTGTTTAACCGTAGAGTCATTTTATAAAATAAACTTTGGAAATTTATAAATATTTTATTGTTAAAAATAGAAATTCTTGTAAGAATACAGTAAAGTCCTTTATAACAATCATATAAAAAGGCTAAAGCTAATTTATTTTGTTTTTTTAATTTTGAAACACTGTATTGTAAAATTAACAAAATATGAATTTCGTGTTTTGTTAGCATTAGGAGGGCATAGTGTGGCTATATTTTTTTTATCTAATTAATCTATAACAATATAACAAAAGAGATTCTTTATAATACTATAAAATTGGAATGTTATTAATGGGAAATATGAATTAATCAGACGTATAAGAAGGAATTTGCATTCTTGGCAAATCATAACCAAGTTGCAGAACATTGTGAGAAACAGTGTCAGGAATAGGCAACGGTTTAGCTACCCCAATTCTCACAACCCCTTTCGCCGCTCCTTTCAAAGCTTGAACAGCTTGATCCAGAGAAGCATTTTCTAAAATAGTGTCATTAACAAACAATAATCTGTCACCAGGAATTAGTCTACCATCCATTTGTGCTACCCCTCCAGGAACTAAACTTCGAATAACTATAACCGTATCGTTAGGATCAATCGGGTCTTGATAGTCTAAAATGGAAAATCCAAGACCTCTTTCGCCTTTTATTAATTCTATTATTTGAGGTTCGGAACTCCACATTGCAAGACCGGTTAAAGGTTCTAAAGACCTTGATTTCATTTTGTTGAAAGAATTGTCTCCTCCGGCTACCATCATACTGGTGGCTAAAGATCCATCAGATTTTGCTTTTACAAGTCTGTCAGTAGCTGGAAGTAAATTTTGTAGGCTCCCTCCAAGAACACTTTTTGAGGAAAAAGGACTGTCATTATTTGCAACTTTATAGTTAATGGCACTTGTTGTATTTCGGCCGCAAACCATTCGTACATTTACTGGAAGCTCTTTTAAAATACTTACAACTTCTAAATGGTTCATACCTAACAATTTATGCCCATTTACTTCCAATAATTCGTCGCCGGATTTCAAGGTCCCGTTTTTACCTACAGGTCCTTCCGGTAAAATAGACCGAATATAGTGATGAGGTCTGACTTCTTGTCCATCTTCAACATCAACCGTTCCTTCTAAACTTATCCCCAATCCTCCGCCTTCGCCAAATTTTTGAAGTTGCGCTATTACAATTTCAGTATCTGGTCCAACTATTTTCCTCCATTTTGTTCTGACTGCTTCTTCCGCCACGTTTGTTAATTCAACACCAAACTGTACGTTGCGTAAAATTTCTAATTGGGAGTTTTTTGTTTCTATGGGATAGTCGTCTTTAGAACTTTCTAGAGAGAATTCGTTATCTTCATTTAAAGAATATTTGCTTTTTATAATTGATGTAGTTTGTGATCCTGGAGATCCTGGATCGGAAGGTTTTAATTCGTTAGCTGCTATTGCTTGTTGTAGTTGTTCATATTTTGGACCACGAAGATATCGCTCCAAACAAAGAGTTACAGAGTTACCGCTGCTGCGTAAAACTTCTACTGCTTGGTGATTTGTGTATCCTTGTAATGATCTTCCATCTACTGCAACTATACGATCATTTACTTGTATTTTGCCGCTCATGTCTGCTACGCTGCCTTTACTAACACTCTTAACAAAAATACCAGATAATTCTTCTTTTTCGCAAACATAACCCGCGATAGTTATTCCTAAACCATTCATATCTTTCTTTAACTCGACAGTGAATTTTTCCATTTCTGGCATTCCTAAATCCATGTCTAAATTTAAATGAGGTAACGAGGGGGACGCAGATATTCGAGACAGATTAACAGAACGATCTCCTTTTTCAAATATGTATTGTTCGTCGTATTTATCGACAACAATGCGATTGAAAATTGGCTGCAATTCATGTTGGACTAAATATCTGTCAAGCTCAACGGGGTCATGCAGTAATCTGGAAATAAATCCTTACATTTCCGAACAAAAATATGTTTTAAATTGTGGTTACCTAGTTGGTACTAATGGTGCAGATGAATTCAGTTGTTGAAATTCAGCAGAAGCCGGGTCAACAGCTCTGGCTACAACTAATCGAACATGAGTGCCCGATTGTCTCAATACAGTGGCAACTTGCTCAGAACCCATTTCAAATAAATTAACGGTACCTATCTAACAGAACAAAAATATATTTCAGTAATATTACATTGTGATACAATAAATATGTCGCAGCCAGATTGTAAAACCCGTCTTTTAATAAAACGCAGATTTGCAAACTTTCGCTGACTATGGCATTGCTGGGTGTACCAATTTTTTTTTTTTTTAATTTATTCATATGTCCGGTTTTTTTTTTAGCTTTTCTAAAACGATCCAGAAGGTCAGCTCCCACCGAGCCGTAGATGTAAGCTATAGAAATGATTGCTTACCAGCTTACAGATTTCGGTAAAGATATATCTATACCATTGAAGACCCGGACCCCGTATAATATTTACCTGTAAAATATGATCTCCACTTTGTAGTCTGCCATTTCTGTCGGCCACTCCTCCAGGTAAAATTGTCTTTACTATAACTCCCATAGTTCGTCCACCAATTATACCAAAACCTAAACCAGTACCATCGTTTACTAATTCGATGGCTTCGACTTGGGCCCAATCAGAATTGAGCATCATATCGGAACTTGTTTTCGACGCATCGCTAACTACCGAAGGTGATCTATGTATGGATTCTTTTTCATCTGGTCCTGTATGCGCTACTACTAATTCGACTAGTCCTCTCGCTTTTTGCAAAATGCTCATCGCCTAAAAATATACGTATTGCACTGAAATTAAATTTTCATCTATAGAGTGTTCAGAAAAAACCTAACTCGGAGTGAGCCATGTACAGAGAAACGTATGTCTGATCAAGTTGTTAAAATTGATCACGAAACGGACAGCAAAAGAATATTTCCATTCGCCGTTTTCTAATCTATTGCCATTTCTAAAATAAAATTCAAGAAAAGTTTTGATTTCTTTAGCTAACATTTCTGACAATATCTCGCGTCAAATACCATTCTCTGTTCACAGCCTACTCCGAGTTAGCTTTTTTTGAACATACTGTATCTAAATTTACTTGTTGGTGACTCAAGTTCGCATCCAGGGGTTTTCCTCCAATGTTTAACATTTTGTCTCCATCTGAAAGGTTTCTTATGTCAGACACTTTTCCTACAACACGAAATCCCAATGTTTGAGGTGAACCTGGAGATAACTGCGCTGATGGTACTCTCTGCTCGTCAAACTCGAGCGTACGATTGTAATCATCGCCGAAGCCTGGATCGTATAAATCGGTTCCAGGAGGTACATTTAATATTAATTCGCCTCCTATCGTAATATCAAAGTCTACTGGCAATATCGATGGGTGTTGGCTTAATTGTTGATTTAGTTCACTCATGGAATCTTGGACAGTAACTATACTGCGAAATATTGGATTTTCTAATATTGATATAAGTAAATTAAGGTCGTAACTTATATTGGTGTGTAGTTTGCGATCGTGGCCATCATCTACTATTTCTTTTATATATTCAAGCAATTGTAATGCACTTGATATATCAGCATTTAACAACATTTTAATACTGTATTTTACAGTCACTTTAGCTTAAATAATAATACTGAAAAATGTAAATAAATTCACGAGAGAAGTTGGGACATAGCTGTCACAATCCTGCTTCTTCTTTTTCTATTCAACTGGTACATTTCTGACGCGGTTTATTTAATCTTTCTTTTTCAAAAAGTGCAATTAAAATTATATTTATCCATTATATAATTCTATAGTATCATTAATACAGTAAAATTTATCTTAAAATTGATAGAACTTAACAATTTCATCAAAATTATACAATATTTTACAATAAATTTAAATTTTATTAATTATATGTACTTTTTCTTATTCATAATGAATCTCTTTTTCTTGTTATCTTAATGTTAAAGTGACAGATGACTGCAGATAACCAAATAGCTTTCACCAAATAAAAATAACAGTTAAATCCAGAATTCACTGAATGCAAAATTATACTCTGTTGATTTTCTGTTAGCAAACATGAGTAAAGTACCTCCAGGTATTTTAAACAGTCAGTTAACAAAAAAATTTCTAATTTTGTTGTCATCAGGTTGGAATGATCCACCCCCAGTTCCAGTGAATTATCAACCACCAGGACAAGCCTCCAAATCTAGATTACTTAACAAAAGAGTTCCATTTAATTTTTCTAATTCTAGTTCTTTACCAACGACTGAACCACCAAGAATAAATCAATTACCACAACTAAATGTTGAAAATATTACGACTACAGACATTATTGGTGATACAGAAATATTTGATCTAGTAAATATAATAGAAAAATTAACGCTGGCAGCAGAAAATGTGCAAGATATAAATAAGAAACAAGATATAATAAAACGATTAGAAGTCATGAAAAACATGTGGGAGAATAATGAATTATCTCCTGTAGTTCAAAAACAAATAGCAGATTTTGTAAATTGTATCGAATCAAATGATACAAAACAAGGAAACGATATTTATTTAACTTTAACATTAAATAGTGCTTCAGTTTGCAGTTCCTGGATTATAGCTTTCAAATACTTATTACATCATATAAAAGAATAAATTTTAGGGTGTATTGTTTATTCTCCCGGATATTTTTCTGTTAACTTATTTTTTTAAATTTGGAAATATGTATTTTATTTTATGAGAAATTGTATGAAGAATTTTCAATAAAGAGAAAATTGGGATTGTAGTGTAACGCAATTTTAAATCCACCCGATTGTCCCCCATTTTAAAATTGTACAAAAGTGAGAACTTTGCAAATAAAATAGTTTGGCAGACTCAAAAATGAGTAATAATCCGTCATGATACATATATTTTATTTATTAAACATACTTTCATAAATATTGTACATACAAAATATATTTATTGTACATTTTATAAATATTTACATTCTGACATTCATATTTTTTTTAAATAAATTTGGCGTCCGAATGACGTCCATATATTTGTAGTAACAAAAACGTACGCTTCTTTTAGCTTATAAATGTCGCTAGTTTCGTTTGTACACTCCAACTGAAAACAGAAACAAAAATTATGTTTTAACTATGAAATAATGCAGAAAACAATTACTTTATTGAATTGTTGCACAAATAAAAATGAAATATGCGCGGACCAACATATTTTGTGCAGAGATGACTGTGTATTGGTAACAAAAACCTACTACGATCTATTTTTAAATTTTGCGTGCTGCTGTTGGCAGCCTTGTTTTAAATAAGTACCTTTCTTCAAGATATGTTTTGCTGGGTTATGTATGATACTGTTGTTTTGATTTGTTTTGTATATCATCTAAACAAAATAATATTATTTCCAGGTGTGCTATAACTGTCTTTAAATAAAGTTGTCATAAAAATGTTTGTCGGATAATAAAAAACAATGTTTCACATTGTGTAATATACTACGAAAATGTTACCGACAACTGGTCATTTTAAGAATATAAGTTGTCCGTTTTACGATGCTTGTATTTGCGAACGACCTTATTGCCATTTTAAGCACACGAAACGAGGTAAATTTTACACATGTCTAATGTAAGTATACATTCAAATATTTGTTATTTTCAGAACCCGTTAATGATACAAACTTGATATCGGAATTAGTATCAAAAGCAGTTCATAAAGTTTTGAACAGTAATGCAAATTCTCCTCCCGATATAAGTGCTAACGAAAAAACACCTTCAGTTCCAAATTATTCAACAGGAGATGGCAAACCAGTTACTTATAACCCAACGCCTATATCGGAATTGAATAAAATTAAAAGCAATGCTGCAACAAAAGAACCAGAAAAACGAAGTAGGCATATACCTATTCAGTACACACCTGAACAACCTCGTTCTTTTCGTTCTGCGACATCGAGCTACAATACCTCACTTGAATTCAGGGATGACGAAAATAAAAGTGTAGGTTATGAAGTTAAACCTAAGACAGGGAAGACAGGTAATCAAATTTCAGTGAGTTATATACCTAGTTCTATTAAAACTCTCGCGGATCAATCTGCTGAGCCTTCCAATGCGGAAAACTCAACTCCAACCCTATCTTCAACAAATTCTCATCAATATGTGCCTTTCAACATAAAACCCGAGGATTCATCAGTTACTGCAGAATATAACCCAACAAAAAATTTATCTTTAGACAATATTTCGTTAAACGAATACGTTCCTAAATATGCCGACGATTTTATTGACGAGTTCATAAACGATCCAAGTATTTACGAACCAACCGAAATAAAACCGGACAAAAATAAAACCAACGACAAAGTAGAAGCACCCGAGAAATTGGAAACGAAGAGTACCAGTGAAAAAAGTGACACGAATAGTGTAAAAACTAAAATTAAAAAATCTAGTGTGCACAAAGAAAAAAGTGAATCGAAAAAACGCCCAGAAAAAGACTCCGATAAAGACAAGAAAAAGTCCAAAACCAAAAAATCCTCCGATAGTGATTCAAGCCATTCGCGAAGTTCCAGCAAAACCACCAAACACAAACCCGAAAAGAAGGAATGCAATGAAAAACAGCACAATGGATATGATAAAGTACCGAAACAGGATAAAGAACAACATCGGGATAAAGATAAACTAAAAGACAAGAAGCACAAGAGTCGTAGAGAACGCAGCAGAAGTCGCAGTCGGAAAAAAAGCCGCGAAAGGACTCGAAGCAGAAGTAAGAACAAAAAGCAAAGTGACAGTAAAGATAAACGTGAAAAATCTGTACATAATAGTAGTAGTGATAAACTTTCTGTAAATAGCAATAAATTAAGTGAAAATGTGACATTTGTAAACAGTGACTTTAAGGAAGAATCTGATGAAGATGATGTACATTCAGGTAAGATTTTCTTTTTAACATAAAGTAGCCCCGATTATCCGGGAAAAAACCGAATAATCCGAAAAGAAAACAAAAATTGAAAGCTCATTTTTTTTTTCGAAAAACTGATATACAGGATTTTCACAGTCAGGTGCGAACATAGGGATTTTTGTTTTGTGCAATTTCCCGCTCTCCTGTTCATTTGACAATTGTACAGTGTTTTTACATTTTTTATAAATAAAATAAATTGATGTTGACATATTTGTACCGTGCGGGCGTTTACCAGGCGTCACCTCACGGGCTCTCAATGCTGGCGTGGAGAGTGCACCACAGGGGTCATTTTTGTGCTATTTAAAATTAAAAATATTTGGCGTCGGTCGGGATCGAACCCAGTTACCCAGATTTGCGACCAGACACTCAGGCATGCGGCCACGAGACCCTTTCACAATTTTAAAAAGAAATTACAAAATTTCTGTTAGTTCGTAGCAATAGCTATGACATTTATTTTCTTTTTTTCTAGTTTTCAGTAATATTTAATTTACATTTTACAAAAAAATTGACATATTATGAATAAAATAATATTGTTTTCTAGTCATGGCTATTGTTACTAATTAACGGAACTTTTGAAATTTCTTTTTAGAATTGTGAAGAAACCAAAAACTTAATAAAAAATGTAAACAGTTTTGTATGCAACACCCTAGAGTTTTTGTTGTAAATGAATAGGTGAGAACGAAATCACTAAAACTAAAATCCCATGTTAAATCCCTATGTTTGTTCCTGACCGTCAACATCCTGTAGGATCAAACCCTCGATCAAACCCCTTAAATTCACTTCCGGTATAAAAATAAGCTATATATTTAAATGACAAAACCCACTAAATCCGGTTTAAAATTCAAAAAGTAGCTTCAGGTTTTCCAATAAATATTTCTTTGAAAAATGATGATCTTTTTTGAGTTTATTTTTCTTTATTAAATGTTCTTCCTACGATTTTTGTGCCTTGTTGGTTATAGATGCCACTAACTCCATTTTTATATTTGAATTTGTGGGTAAATCCGTTGTGTTACTTGCTATTTATTAATCAGGGCACTGTTAAAAATCCACAAAATCAGAACTCATTAATTAGTTGCTGCTAGTAATTAGATAAAACAGTTCTTCTGCGATTCTGAAAATTTTATTAAAGTGGATTTAAGGAGTTTTGATCCTAGAGGATTCATATTATATATTAAAAAAAGCTTCGTGTATTTCAAATAATCCGGACGTTACGCATACAGATGTTCCAAATAACGCGTCTTTACACCCTATACCGGGTGTCTACTTTTTTATGGACCATAGGAAATACAATGGTAAAAATTTTATATGGCTGTAAATACTGCCCTATTAATTTTAGAACTACTAAAGTGTAAATACAAAACATGTTCAGAATTAAATACTTCATCAAATGAGCTTAAATTTATTCATAAGGTTGTTGTCATGAGATAATAGTAAAATAAAAAATCCGCCTTTAAGCTGTTTACAGAATGCCAAGCAAGAAAAAAATAATAAAAGTTTATTAATTGGTATTTAAATGTTAATATAATTCCATTTAGTTTTTTCTGTGTTGATAAATGTATCCATGCTTAAATTCACATATTAATGAATTGAATAATTATTAAAACTTTATAACAGATGTCATCTGCCAAACTCGGGGGGGTCTCGTGGCCGCGTGCCTGAGTGTCAGGTCGCGAACCTGGGGAACCGTGTTCGATCCCGACCGACGCCAAATATTTCGAATTTTAAATGGCACAAAATTTACCCCTGTGGTGCACTCTCCACGCCAGCAAGGAGTGCCCGTGAGGTGACGCCTGGTAAGCGCCCGCACGGTACAAATATTCCATCATTACTGATATCTGTACAAAGCAGATTGGCACACCCAGCAATGGGTAATAAGCCGTGATGATATATTTATATATATTTATTTATTTATCTGCCAAACTCAAGCAACATAACTGTTTAAAATTTTGTGCTATTGGTCATGGTACTTTGTAAATAGCTAAAAATTATTACTTTTATTTTGCCTCCCTTTCACAAACCCATGTAAAAAATAATTTTGAACCTGTTAGATGCAGTTTTTAATACTGATTTTTTTTTGTGTTTACTCTTTAGTTCAAAATTAATATGGCAGAACTTACAGCCATATAAAAATGTTACCATTGTATTTCCTATGTTCCACAATAAAAGTAGACACCCGGTATATTTTTTCCGGAAAAATCCAGGATCATAATTACGAATAAAAACAAATTGCCCCTCTAGCACTGGGTAATAACCCGTGATGATATATTTATTTATATTATTGTCCATTGTTTTCGTCAAAATTTTGTTTGTCAAATACCGGAGACACAAGTTCGTTATTTCGTAGAACGTGATAAGGTACATGTACCTGAAATGAACTCATTCACGATTACTCATCGTATAAACATTATTGAATTCATAATTTGATAAGTGCTTGTTACTTCCTGCCAAAGTAAAAAAATAATTTCTAATGTATGCAATTTTCAATATTTGTTTTCATAACAAGCATAATATCAATAAGCCATGTAAGCGCGGATTGTTTATAGTTTATGCAAACCTAAAAACCTAACTGCCATCCATGTGCAGTATGAATTTACTGCGCATGCTAACTCAAATATTTTAACGCGCGTCTGCAATAACATTATTAGTCAGTTTGTTTTCATTCTCTTTATATGAAGTTGTATTAGTATTGTTCTTCATACGTGGTGGACAAATTTAAATCATTTTCATTGTTAAAATTAAAGAGTTGTTAGCAAAAACAACTTGGTCCATTTTTTTGAATTTGAGATAATAAAAATAGCTTCCTTGCTTTTATAGATTTCTGTCACTTATTTTCATGTTTAGAGATTAGAAAATTATTTACTAGATGTTAAGAAATAGAAAAATAAACACTGATGAACAATATAATAATTAGACATTTTTATAGGACGTTTTTGTGGAAACACTCAAACTTTTAAATGCGAAAAACATTTTTTCCAAACTCTTTGGCATCCTTGAAAGTTGTTGCTATATGTAACTCATATTTACAATATTTGGACTATGGTTGTTTTTGCCATTAGCTCCTCAATTGGTAGCCTAACATATCAAACTGTTCCATTTTATTTTGAAATACAGTTTTTATTAAATTTAGTGTGTCGAAAAAATTTGTGATAGTGGCTGTAATTGATTATCTGGTTTTTGAATTATTTTCATGCATAAAAGAGTTAATAATAATTTCACATCCGTTTAAAACAAATCTTTTTGAAATCAAATTGGCTAATTTAAATGTTTATTTACAAACCAAACTAATTATGTATTGAATAATCATACACTAATTTAATTTGTCATAAGAAACAAGTAATTATTTTTTTAAAACAAGTTAGTTTATTTATGAAATTTACAGTATCCTTAGACTACCCAGAAGAATTCAGTGAGTCGGATGACGAATTAGAGCAATGCAAAAGGATATTTGAGGAGTACCAACCACCTGTAGAAACTGTACAAGTTAAAGTAAGTTGAATTTTATTTTTTATTTCCACTTTTCAAAATGCCGAAAGGCCCGATAAGCACTTTCAACGCAGATTGGCCACCTAGAAATGGGTAATAAAACGTGATGGTATATAGAGTGTCCCAAAAATAACGAACTCCTTTTTAGGATTTGATTCAGGTGTTCAAAGAAATTGAAAATAAATTTTAAAAAATTGGGATACCCGAATTATTATTTTTATTGTTATTTGCAGACTCATCCAAAGGCAGAACCAAAAGCAAAGGAAACAAAGAACATCGGGAAAAAAAGGGTAGCGCATGAAAATTCGCAAAATATATCTCGGAAAACGGTTATTAAGGCTCCGCCGGTTAAGTCAGCAGCTCTGGTAAATAACATTTTTTATTAAACTAAAAATTAAATTGTATTATAACCATTTTTTTGTTAAAGGTAATGGCAAATAGGTATAAGAAAATTAAAACGAGCATGGAAGAAAAAAATGTAACAATTCCGGAATCGCAGGGTAAGTTTAACATACTGAATTTTTTTATGTTGTCATTTCTGACGACCCTTCAATTTAAGCAATTTCTGTTAATTGTTCAAATATTAATTAGTATAGTTGTTTGCAGATCAGACAAATCACGCAGCGCAATTCAAGAGACCGTTCAACAAAACAGAAAAAGTTTCAGGTATCAAAACACAACTACATTTTTTTAATTGTTATCTAACTTTCTTATTTATTTTCTCAGATGAATCATCGGTTGACCTATCATATCATACCCCAGGTTTGTATTTACAAAGTCGATGCATTGTTAAAAATTATTACTTGTTTTATTTCAGCAAAAATAAAGCGTATTGCTCATGTGCCTAATGTTAGTTCTTTGTTAAATGCTAAGAAAAAAGTCGAGGAAATCGCAAAAAATAAGCAAATTTCTAAGACACCGATACAGACCGTTTCTAAAGGTGGAAAGAGAGTCGCGCACACCCCGGAAGTGGTACGTTCTTACTTTAAATTTTAAAATGTAAAAATCTAATATACAGAGTGTTAATGCATACGTGTTACAAATTTATAGGGTATGAAGGGGATGCAGAATAGACAAATTTACTAATAAAGTCATATCTGAAAACGCACCGTTTTCGAGCTATAGGCTCTTGAAAGAGTAATTATCTGCCTAAATTTTAGTTGGCTGTGACCAATTACTTCAGTTATTATTTTGTTTATTTTAACTGGTAGCATTGAATTGCGGACACATGAATGAGCATACTGTTCACGATTATGCTAACATGTTTGTCTATTTTGCATCCCCACGTACCCTATAAGTTTGTAACACGTGTTCATTACCACCCTGTATTTTTTTCATTTAACCAAAGTTTTATTTATATTTTAAGAGTGTAGCAGATATTCCCACAGTTCTTCAATCTGAAAAATCCAAACTTCCAGTAAACGTCCGTAATCGTTATTTATTTTTAATGGTTAAAGAATGTATAAAGTTGTACATTAGCAAGCAGGCTGCATACGAAAGGGTGAGTATAATAACAAGTTTTTATAGGTAAATAGACAAATGCAATAAAATTAGATCGGTATACAAAAAAATTGTTTACTAACCTCATTTATATATTTCAATATTTTGCTCTTCTCAAATTGTAAAATGAACAACTCTGTACTCAAAACAAAAATATTTAATTGATAAAAAGAAAATATTATTTATTTGTTGTTATTTTTTGCAGGCTTTGAACGAGGAATTGAATTGCTTTTCAAAATGCTCAGCAATAGCAACATACAGAAATTCTGTGATGCTATCAATTAACCGATTGAGAAAAGAAGCCGAATTAGGAATGAACTGTAAGTTTTTTATATTCTTTTTTTTTAAATTTGTATTAAAATTTATTACGGTGGCTTTAGACGATCAAATAACTTTTATTGGACAAATATTTACTGCATAATTTTTGATCAAATGGTTACGCTTTACATGTTCAAGTTATGTGAACATTATTTACTTATAAGTGGGGTACATAATTACATTTTATTTTGGTTTGACATACCATCTGCGCGTTTGTCGTTTTGCTTGTCTCTAGTATTAGTTTTAATATTGCGTGTTCATTTTTCTTTACTGAAATACTGAAAATACTATGCAATTTAGTCAAAACAAAAACAAATATGACATTTGTCAAAAAATCTTTATGCCAACATTACAAAATACAGAGTATGTAACCTAGGATGAAATAATCCCGCAAAGTAACAACAATTTGAAGTAAATGACCTTGATGTTTAGAACATGCCCTAAGTTGGAATTTTTTGATGAAATGGTTAAAATTTCGAACGTTCAAATTTCTTTGAACGTCTAAAATTCCGGAATCTTATAATTCAATAAGAAGTAAAAATTGATGTAAATATTTGACCGTCTAAAGCCACCTTTAAACATACAAAAAAATTTGGAGTGGTCACATTTTCGCTTTTTAAATTTATCTTTAAATTTTTACCTAGCAAAGATGTAACGTAATTTGACGGAAAATTATAATTACATATTTCGTTCAAAATATAAAATATATGAATATTTAAATAAAGGTACATTCACCACCAAATTTGAACGCATACTTGTTTAAAATTGTTGCGCACTTCGGGTTTGAATTGCAAGGTCCAAAGTTCACTTCATGTCTGAGTGAATTCGCATGCGCATTGTAAACATTTCTTTGAATTTGATTATTTAACGTTTGTTTTCGTTGGGTTGGGGTTGCTTTTGAGGTTGTTTAATATTAGTTTAGTTTAATAAGTGCAACGTGCCTGAACTAGGCCCACCCATACACCTGTAATTAAAGTGAGAATTAGTGTTAACCAACGGTTATATTTCAAAATTGTACTTGTGGTAGGATTGGGCCTTAAACCAATATAATAATAGTACAAATTACATAGGGATTAAAATCTAAAGTGAATACCTTAACATACCTTGAATATATTTAGTTCGAGATTTTAAATTATAAAAATGTTATGTGAATATACACCGTACTGTGATAGGTTAATTTATTTTATCTTTATAGACAACCAGCCTTCTGTTGATCGTGAATCCGACTTCGTAGGTAATACTATAAAATAATTTACTAAAGATCTAGGGACATATTAACGTGCAGGTGCACCTAATATGAAAATGTAGGTACACGCTAAACGTAATCACCGCTTATGACGTAGACATTCAATGTGCACCGACTTATTACGTTAAATAAATAAGGTTATGTTTGGGTGTTAAACGTAGTAGTGCAGTGAATTTTTTTTATCATTGTACATGAGTGTATGTCTTTCCCATAGTTACATTTAAAATGATTGACAGCAATATATTATTGCGTTTTTATATAAAAAAACGACGTAGGGAGTTGTTCAAATCATCAAACTACCATGTGTCACTTACATATTATATTCTTTTTATATCGAAAGGGTATTGTTTATTTATTTATTTATTTATTTAAATACAAACCCAACAGGCCGTAGCTCAATAAAAGGGTAGGAGAAGAACAAAATTAAGACCATAATATCCGTTTAATTTGATTAAACTTTAAATGGAAAATATGAATAGTAGAAAATTTGGTTTCATATAACAAACACATTCGATAAATGGTAGAGGAAAGGAGAAGATTAGTGCTGGCGAAAGCAAGATAAAAAGTATGACGGGATCTGGTGACAGTAGAAGGAGTATGGAAATTAAGAAAAGAAAAAGAATGGGAATCGTCGACAGTGCCATTTATAAGCTTACACAAATGCAGGATCAAGCAAGCATCTCTACGTTCTGATAAGCTGCTGATATTAAATATTTATAGCAGTTCGCTGTAATTCATTGTTCTATCAGGGTATCTATTATGTAATTTAAAATAAAGAAATCTGAGAAACTTCTTTTGCGCCGATTCTAACAGATCCTGTTGAGTCTCATAAATAGGATTCCAAATAATATGGCAGTATTCAAGTTTCGACCTGACTAAGGTGTAATAGAGTGCTAAAATAGCTGACACATCAGTAAAATTTCTAGTATTTCTAATTATGAAGCCCACCATTCTGATAGAAGCATTATAGACCTCTCTCATATGAAGTGCAAAAGAAAGGTCCGCTTCAAATTTTATACCAAGATCCTTTATTGAGTTGACTCGATGTAAGGAAATGTTCTCAATTGTATAGTTATATATTAACGGAGAAAATCTTCTTGTGTAAGAAATGACGCAGCATTTATTTAAATTTAATTTATTGATGAGGCACCATTGATTTATATTATTTAAATTATATTGTAATCTTTGACAGTCACTAACGGAAGATATTTTGTTAAAAAATTGAGGTCATCATTGATGAAAAGAAGAAACAGAAGAGGGCCTAGATTAGAGCCCTGAGGTACTCCAGAAGACGTGATGAATTTAAATGAGTTGGAACCGTCATAATGAATAAACAGTTCACGTTTATATAAATAACTGGTTATCAAGGAAATGTTATTTTCATTTAACTGTATCATTTAATATTTTTAATTACTTTAATTGTTACGATTTTTTTACTGTTGTCTATTGGCGCACCCTGTACTATATTTTTCTAATAGTTGCTGGACTGTGTCGACTCATATTGGACTTGTATCATATTATGATTTGTACTTTTTCTTCTTACATCATTTTGGAAGATGACAGTTTGATGACTTTGACCACTCCCTATATCTAGTTTTTTTTTAAAAAAAAGAAAACGCGATAATACATTGCTGTCAACCATTTTAAATGTAACTTTGGTAATGACATACGGCCATGTTCACTAATAAAAAGAAACTTGATATGTCGAAGCTATATTGTAAAACTCGCCTTTTAATCAAATGCGAGTGAAACGCGGCCATATTGTCAAGCCTTTGTTGACTTAGCGATGTTTTACAATATTTCTATAAATAATAACAATAACTTGACGCACAAAAGTCACGTTTGGAAACTCGGGCTAAGTTTTGTGCGTTCATTTCAGCCTATAAATTGACGTGCTTGATGTAAATCTTGTATGCAATTATAAAAGTACACGTTACATATCTACGTCTTAGTTTGTACCTACATTTCATATTAGGTACACATTAACGTGCCCTAGACACAATATCGACTAAAAAACAATATAACAATATGATTTTCATTAGGTAAAACTTTTTATAAAAACATTGCCAAGTGGATCCTTACTGAAGAAGAAATGCTAGAAAATGGTTTCCCCCGTCCAGGAGCTACAAAAAAAGGGCACGCAGTTTTTAAGGAAACCAAATTCAGCGAAAAAATCCCCGAAGATTGCGAATTTTGTGTCCGTTGTCATAAAATTTACAAGGTGAACGAATTCGGAGAACAAGTACACCCAGAAGAATGTATTTACCATCCAGGAAAACGTTTCTTCATTCGCGGAGAAATGAAATATCTTTGCTGTAAGGAATCGCTTGCAAATAGCGGTTGTTGCGTAGGACCCAGTCACGTTTTTGAGATTAGGGATCCGGTTAATTTAACCGGGTTTGTGCAGACTTTCGACCCCGAGAATTTAGATGATCCGAGATGTTACGCAGTTTATGCGTTGGATTGTGAAATGGTTTACACTACCAAAGGTTTTGAACTGGCTAGAGTCACTGTGATTAATAATACTTGTGAAGTTGTTTACGAAACGCTTGTCAAGCCAGTTGGGGTTGTCGTTGATCATAATACCAGGTGAGACTTAAACTCGTAACTTTTATAATTTTCGAAATAGCAAAGGTAAAACTCATTTTTCACTGCCTTATTTCATCGGAAACTATTGAAGATCAGACCCATGTTGATTAAACTTTTTTACATATTTTGGTCAGTACTATACCGGGTGTCTGAAATCTTTAATATAGGGAATACAATTTAAAATTTTTCTTTTGCTATAGTTACTTATCTATTAATTTTAGAAAAAATGTTTTAAATAGGGATTACAGCGCAATTGATTTAAGAGAAATTAGGAAAAAATATTGAAAGTATATGCTTAATAATAAATATTAATAAAGAAATAAAACGACATAATTGAAATACTTCGGAAATAAGGGGATTTTTGTTATAGCAGCTCGTCACTCATATGAAATCCATATATATTATTTTGATTGGCGACTCAAAGACGGCCTATAAATATATAACGAATGCCCAGTTAGGGGCGAAGCGTACTACCAATGGAAGTAAAGAAATTCAAATAGCGGAGGCGTGGCTATTAGTCCAGTACTGCAATTCTCAAACAGTTTTTATTTGAATATAAATATTTTGCATTAAACTTAATAATTTAAATACATTTCCAATTATAAATCATGTAGACTTGTACAGTATAATAATATTCAATTAGTTGTTATAAATATAGTTTAGAAATAGCATATATTTCAAGAACATTTAGGTCCACGAAGAAAATAGTTTGATATAAAAACTTATATTCGTGACGTCACACCTATATTTTCAAATTTCGGAGGACTATAACTCGCTTATTAATAGAATTTTTCACCAGATTTTCACCGACAGTCTTAGTTTTACTTATACGTTCAAATGAAATTATATTTAAAAAATGGTGGAATCCCTTATTAAGATTGTAAACAATAAAATTCTACACCTATAATATAGGTCCTATATCACTAATCAGATTTTATTTTGTATGTTTTGTACCCTGTAAAACCGAATTTAAAATTTTATAAATTTTGCTCATTTGTAGTAATAGCCATGGACTTGACACAAAATAACAAATAAATGCATAATGCTGGGTTAGATACTAATTTATTTTAATGTGTCTAAAAAAATTGTTTTAGAAAATACTTTTTTAGTCGACCTTAACAAAAAATAGAATTTTTCGTATGCAAAAGCGGCCAAAAAATGACCGTATTTCGGCCGCTTTCATTATCCGACTTAAGATAGCGCCAGCTATTATTTCGAGTGTTAATAAAGAGAAAGTAAACGTTTCTGAAGGAGTCACAAATGTGTACAATTATTGTTCATTTGTTATTAATAAATCAATGAATAATAAATAAAAAACCACCAAATTTATAAATTTTATGAAGAAGGTCGACTAAAAAATTTTGTGTGCACCACATCCATAAAGTGTTATTTCGTCCTCGTCTACTTTCTGGCCTCGGCTTATTCGACCGAAAAAATGACTTTGGCCTTAGTACACATATAACTATTTATTATAAATGAATTTCTTTCAAACTAACTACACCGGTCGGATCAGAATTAATAGTTTTCTTTGATTTTATGTATTTTTTTATGTATTTATTGTGATTTGGTTTATAAATAGAGCGTTTTTATCAAGAAGAGTCTGCAAATAATTCAATAGTATTATTCTGACAGTTAATAGTATATTAAAGAACTTGTTTTATAAGACATGTTTTTTTCGCACGCGTCAAAATTTAGAAAACGAGCGTTAGCGAGTTTTCTAATTGACAAGTGCGAAAGAAAGTCTTATAAAATGAGTTCTTTATACTATTTTTTATATTTTGCGCCTTCTACAATAACATTTACTTACTCAATTTGTGATTATATTTGTAACCATTTGTACATTTTCATGTAAATAATCTTCCCTAAATAAAAAATAATAATAATAATTTCGACATATTATTAAAATGAATTGTCAATTAACTAAAAATAAATTAGGTAAAAATGGGTTAAAGAAACGTCATCTAGTACCAACCGTCTAAAACAAAAAATTGCGTATCGAAATGAAGGTCATTATGATACGCAATTGCGTATCGTAATGACTTCATTATGAACAAAATATAAAAACATTTATTTGTAATTTTGTGTCAATTCCATAGGTATCACTACAAATGAACAATATTTATAAAATAATAAAATCTTATTAGAATGTAGAATTAAATTAACATTGTATTCCCTATATTACGGATTTCAAGTAGACACCTGGTATGCCCTTAAAGTTTGTACCTGAAGTTATGAAACACATATATTATAATTATATTATAAAACTAATTAAAAATTGGAATAATTTTAGATATTCTGGTATTACGGCTGAAATGTTGGACAACACAAATACCAGGATTACAGAAGTCCAAGCGACATTACTCCTGATGTTTAATAGCAAGACAATTCTAATTGGACACAGTTTAGAAAGTGATCTTAAAGCTTTGCGCATTATCCATAACACTATAATTGATACTAGTGTTCTCTTCCCGCACAAGATGGGCCCACCGAGGAAACGTGGACTTAGAACACTCGCATCAGACATTTTGAAGAAAATCATTCAGAACGACGGTAAGTTTTTTTTTTTTTTCATTAAAATTTTATTATAGTTTTTATATTTTACATTGGGCTAAATTGCAGTTTATCCAGAATTCAAGAGTTTTATATTAATGGTTATATATACTTGGTAAACCATTAAAAACACTAAATACCGCTAAAAATTGGGTGCGGAAAGCTATATTTGTAGAAATTTTGACATTATTTCTGAAAAAAATTAGGTTAGATGAACTACATATATTTCCATGTTTAAGTAGGTACTTACGCTTTCATACGAACAATACTGTTTCAATTAATGTATATTTGCAAAATTATGTCTTATTTTCCTTCTTATCCTACGTTTTATAACATTTTTTATTTATAATTTTGCGTTCATCTGTCAAACTATTGTAAACTATCATGAAGATAGTGGGCCGAGCGATGTCGAATGTGTGTGCCTGGTGTGTGTTAGGCATTGTTTTTGTCAGGATTTTTTAAAAATTTCTTAAATAATACGTGTGCGTTAGATATTGTTTTTGCCAGGATTTAAAAAAAAAATTCTTCAAACATTACTGTGTGTTAGGCATTGTTTTTGTCGGGATTTTCTTAAAAAAAATATTTTCAAAAAAATATATAAATACCTGTTTCCGCGCTCCAATTTTATGTTTCCTTATTATATTTTAGCTAAAATAATACATTACAACAAAAAAATTGCAATTTCTACTATTCTGGATAAACTGCAATCCAGCCTTACATTGTATACATCAAAGTTTGACACTACACTTTTGACAAATTACGATAGTTATATGATTTTAACAATCGAAAGAGTCGACTATGTACTTCAGTTACTTCAACCGACGATGACCAGAATTTGATGATGATTAGGATGATGAACATAAACGTAATGAAACATAAATGAACGATATTGACACTTAAACTTTATTTTTATACTCCGATGTGTAAACTTGGCACTTTACATACTGTAAACAATGTGTAAAGTAAACGAATAGTTTATACTGTACATTCATGTTGGTAATACTGACTGAGTACTGCAGTATTCAACTTTAGATCTGTTATCTGTCGTGAACTTAGTATTTGGTGTATTCAAATTGACGTCTGCTCGTCTGCCAAATTTCTATTTTGGTTCAGAATGGTATAAAAAATCTTGTATGCAACCCAATAGGGGATTCCGATCGTGACGTCAGAAAGTGCGCCATTTGCGGTGAAATCTTGAACTATGTGGACAAATAGACATTTTCTGTTGACATGTGTTCGGTTAGTGATGAAAATGATTTTTTTTTAGTGCAGAGTTAGTGCCAGGGGCGAAATTAAAAAAGAAAAATATTGAAAATCATTCTGTGAATGACCTAAAAAAGATGGTTAATATCGTGGTCTGAAACGAGGCGGAAAAAGAGCAATCTTATTTTAAGGTTTTAGTTTCGGTTAGTTACTGGGTATTTACTGATTTATACTAACTCAAATTGTCAGAGGCCATAATCGTACCTAATACCCATATTTTTAATATAAAACACAAATTTCACAAGGCTATCAACTTGACAGCAAGATGACAGTTACTTGTATGTCCACATAGTTCATAAAAATACCGCGACGGGGCGCTTAAAATTCGCTTAATCGGAATCCCCTATTGTAAAGCGGCTTTATAACATAAGGTCAAGTATTTCGCGACGAGGCTTGCATAATTATTACATTATTATAATTAATATTTATATTTACATGATTATAATTAAAACTAACTGAATTAACTGATAAATTCTTAAAGATGCCATTGCATCTTTAGGGCGGAAATACACGCGGTACCGAACTAACTAAAACTGCGTAGCCAGACACACATCAAATTCTACCCCCCAAGATAAAACATATCTTAAAATTCTACTTTGTTACATGATATTTGCAATTTTGAAGCTCATCTTTTAAAAATTCACGGACGAAACAAAATACTTTGTATCAACATTTTACGGTAACTAATGAACAATTTCTTCAGTTCATCAAAACATTATTGGCGGCTTGAAATTGTAGAAAATTACAAAATGCTCGTTGTTAAATTTCATGATTTTTCCTTTAAAAACTGTCTTCAAAACGACGAAAATTTTGTGTCATTTTTTTTAACAAAAGATGTCAATAAAATTTATGACGAAGAATACCTGCTGACTTAATAAATACCAGGAGTTTTTTTTTATCAGTGAACATAGGCGTATGTCATTATCATACTTACATTTAAAATGATTGACAGTAATGTATTATATCGATTTTTTTTTAACTGGACATAGGGACTTGTCAGAGTCATCAAATTTTCATCTATCAGTTTCAGAAATGATTTTATCGAAATGGTGTTTTAATTTTAATATAATGGGGTCTCGTGGCAGGATGCCTGAGTGTCATGTCGCGAATCTGAGGAACCGGGGTCGATCCCGAACGACGCCAAATATTTCCAATTTTAAATGGCACAAAATTGACCCCTGTGGTGCACTCTCCACGCCAGCAGTGAGTGCCCGTGAGGTGACGCCTGGTAAGCGCTCGCACGGTGCAAATATTTCATCATTACCGCATCTGTGTACAAAGCAGATTGGCACACCCAGCAATGGGTAATAAGCCGTGATGATATATTTATATTTATTTATTTATTTATATTTTTATTTAACTGTATAATTTAATGTTTCTTATATTAATTACCTTTCTTGTTCTGATTTTCTTTTAATGCTGTCTATTGATGCATCCAGTAGTTCTATAATTATTATAAATAAATAAATCATCACGGCATATTACCCATTTCTGGGTGTGCCAATCTGCTTTGTAGACAGATTTCGGTAATGATGATGACATATTTGTACCGTTCGGGCGCTTACCAGGTGTCACCTCACGGGCACTCATTGCTGGCGTGGAGAGTGCACCACAGGGGTCAATTTTGTGCCATTTTAAAATTAGAAATATTTGGCGTCGGTCGGGATCGAACCCGGTTCCACAGATTCGCGACCAGACACTCAGGCACCCGGCCACGAGACCCCATATAATTATTATAGATTTTTCTAATAGTTGCTGGACTGGATCGCTTATTAAAAGTAGCAGCAAATAAATCGGAAACTTGTTTTACTCATATTGAACTTATTCTATGTTATGATTTGTATTTTTTCTTCATACATCATTTTCGAAGATGACAGTTTGATGACTTTGGCAACTCCCTATGACCAGTTTAAAAAAAAAACGCGATAATACATTGCTGTCAATCATTTTAAATGTAACTATGGTAAAGACATAAACCCGTGTTCGCTAATAAAAAAGCTCCCGGTATATCATCACTGCATAATCAGCCATTGCTGGATGTACAGGGTGTAAATCGAAAAGTGAAACATAGGAGTTTAACATGGGAAATCAATTTTTCTTTGCGCAAACGTTACCTAATTATTATATACAAAAATACTTCAAATGAAAGTTATAGAGATTTAAATGCAGCATCTAAATCAAGTGAAACGATTATTTTATCTCTTCATATAAACGTAAAAATTAATTACAAAGTTACAGTTTTTATGAGCTTTTTGTCTAAACAGCCATGGATTTGTGACAAAAAACAACGTATTTGTTTTTTTTGTCATATATCCATGGCTGCTTAGACAAAATGCTCATAAAAACTGTAACTATGTAATTAATTTTCACGTTTATATGAAGAGATAAAATAATCGTTTCCCATGATTTAGATGCTGCATATAAATCTCTATAACTTTTATTTGAAGTATTTTTGCATAAAATAATTAGGTAACGTTTGCGCAAAGAAAAATTGATTTTCCATGTTAAACTCCTATGTTTCACTTTTCGATTTACACCCTGTACCAATCTGCTGTGTACAGATATCGGTAATGATTATGACTTATTCGTACCGGGCGGGCGTTTACCAGGCATCACCTTATTACTGCATCATCAATTTGTGCCATTAAAATTCGAAATAATTTTTGGCGTCAGTCGAGAACGAACTCCGGCTCCCAGATTTGCGACCAGACACCAAGACGGCTACGAGACCCCATATTAAACGATTTAAAAGAAACACATTTTGAACAACTAATGGAATAATTTTAAGCGAAGAAATACAAATTTGTGTGTTTATTCTAGAGGGTGGCCACGATAGCGCAGAAGACGCCATCACATGTATGGAGCTCATTATATGGAAATTAAAAGAAGAAATCAAATTGCGTTAAAATGTTTTCATTATTTGTAATATAGATTATTTATATAATTTTTCATTTGTAAAATGCTGGTAAAATTTAATAAGCCTGAATGCATGTTTTTTTTTGTAAAAATTATTTTTTATACCATTTTTACCAGTAATTTACAATTATTGTAATCCTCATTAAAAGATTTTTTGTAAATAATATATACATATTTATACGAAAATGAAAATATGTTGCTCGACTCCCGAATTTATGATTTTTACAAGTTATGTCATAGCTTGCTTAGAATGTAAAATGAAATGAATAGCAACCCAAAATAAGTTAAATAATAAATCTTCGGAGAGCAAAACTTCGGGATTGGGGCCTCAAATTACAATGAAATGTGCTATTATATACCGTGTGTCTATTTTAAAGGTGTACATAGGAGATTAACATGGGATATCAGTTTTTTGCAATTTCCTGCCCACCTAATTATTTTATGCAAAAACGCATCAAATAAAAGTTGTAGGGCATAAAATTCTGCATCTAAATCAATTAACAGAATTACCTTTACATGATTTGTAACGTCAGAAATTAAATATGAAAATGTCGCAAATTATGTTGAAAATATCAATAGCCATGGAATTGAACAAAATTAAATAAATGCTTGACGTTTTATCTGTCACAAAGAAAGTTAACTTTTTTGATGTTTCTGACAGTTTGAATTTGTCTCGTTTTATTGTCTGAAATTATTAGAAAGTGAATTTTTATACTAATGAAGAGCGTGATTTCACAATTGCTAAATTCGTGACAAAATTTGAAGACTGCTAATGTGTCTTCAAAAAATACACGTGAGCCGCGTAATCAGAATATAGGACGAGCAGGAAAACGTGCGTTACTGGAAGAAAGAGTGTTAGGAATAAGTGTAGTCCCGTTCTGTAGTACTAGATATATTGGAAATGAATTGGGAGTACATCACAACATCATACATAATTTTGTTACGCAGTTGAATTTTTAATAAATTCATATTATTTAAACAAAACTGTATTTTTAACTTCATTTATTAGTCTAATATAATATTTCTCTTATTATCATAATTAACGATATTTTTCAAATCAAATAACGTCAAATAAGTTACCTTACATTGTGACAGATAAAACGTCAAGCATTTATTTATTTTTTGTTCAATTCCATGTCTGTCGATATTTTCAACGTAATTTTCAAAATTGTCATATTTAATTACTGTCGTTACAAAACGTGTAAAGGTAATTCTGTTAATTGAATTAGACGCAGAATTTTATGCCCTAAAACTTTTATTTGACACGTTGTTGCTTAAAATTATTAGGCGAGTAGGAATTTACAAAAAACTGATTTCCCATGTTAATCCCCTATGTACACCTTTAAGACAGACACACGGTATAATAAAATGAAATGTAAATAAGGGCACCAGTAACTCTGACGGAGAAACCCAAATCAGGCTGTGTAACGAGCCCTCGAAAAGGGAAAATTTGGGAGAATTAGAGTTGGGCGCGTGAGTAACTTTGTGTTCTCGATCACGCACGCTCACGAAACTAAAAATAACAATCACGCACGACTTTTTATGTTTGCTTCACAGTCACTCATGCTCACGATTTTAATTTAGTACTCACGCCCGATGGGTCACGTTCGTGTTATATAATTGTTTCTAAACTTAAGATATTACTCTATTGTCTATTCTCTCATAAAAGTGGAGCAAATTCTAAGTAAAAATTCGTTTAATAAAATAAATATTTCCGAACAAAAAAAGGTTGGTAATGTCAAGTTTTAACGAAGTAATAAGAATGCAAAATAAAATATGCAACTTTTCTGAAAAAAATAGGAGAAAACGCCAGCTCACTTACGACACATTTTTAATCCGTCACGCTCACGTTCAGTCAGGGTTCAAAATTTCACGACTAAAAAATGCATGAAAACATTATACTGCGTTTGAAACGCTGCTGGCCGATGACGTCACATGCCGGCTCGATTTTACAGTGTGTGTTATCTGTCAACATGTACCTGTGATGTGAGTAGTTTACAGTAATAGATTTTACCTACATATATCAAATAAATTCAATATCTTACTATGTGATAATAGATGGCAGCACATTCAAATTGCAACATTATATTTAAAAAAATATTGAAAGTTAGTAGTTGTTATAAACTTCACGTGTTTTTTGGTCATACCAATATATTTTTAAGTAATAGTCATGGTAATTAGTTAGAGTGACTAAAATTTTGAGTAAATGTGTCATGACTGATAGTCTTTACTCTTAATTCAGTAGTTTTTTAGTTATACTCTCCCCCCACGCGAGCGTCCAACTTGCCGCTGAAAGATGGTAAGACAGAGCTCGCGCGCAACACGTGCGAGAAAAATAACCTTTCATTTGACATATTTTATGTACGCATCTGATTTCTGTTTCTTTATGAATTTTTTAGTGCCTTATTATTGGTGATAATTTTTAAAATATGGAGGACAGTGACAGTGAATCGATGGATACACTAATTACAAGGTATGTGGAAGAATATCCTTATACAAAGTTATTACTTTTGGCGGGCGCCCCGAGACGCATACTCTTTTATAATGCTTGAACCTTAGACCAGGAATAAAGGGGGGGACAGGGCATGCTATATATTTCGCCATAAGACGACTTTCCAAATCATCCTAGCGATTTTCGACCTTATTGAACTGTCAGAATTAGCCGCAAAAGCCTAGTCGGCCAGATGTGTTACATACGTGTGCAGTCGAACGAATAAGTTTTCAATGTCAACAAGCGTCACCTACCGTTTTAACTTGTCCGTTATTTACATTACGTTTTTTTATGAATATTCTTTCGTATTTATTTTAGTTTTATAAAACAAAATCAAGATAATTTGTAGTTACGGATAATCAAGTATTTATTTTGATTTGGCCAACTGTAACATAACAGTATTTAATTGGTCGACTAGCTTTTTGCGGCTGATTTTGACATTTCAATAAGGTTCAAAATCGCTCAGATGATTTGGAAATATGCGCGGGACTATGCCTTGTCTCCCTCTCTGGTCTAAGGCTTGAACGAATAATACAGGATGTTTCTTTTAAAACAGAGATACTCAAACTTTTACTATCGGAGATCGACGATAAAACTTTTTGGCGGTGAGCGATCGACTATATAGCTACGAAGAAATACAAAATTAACATATAGATGTCCCGAAAAAGCGCGAGGATTTCAAAACATACGAAGTCTGTTAAATTAGACAAAAGTTGAAAGTTGCCATATTAGGGGACGATTTTAGTGGTGTTTCGTTATTTGAAAAAAATGTATACGGCACTTCTTTAAGGCATTTATATATTTTCTTCAAATGGGGACGCTAAAAAAATTATCACTTGAATTTCGAGTTATGGTGTCACAATATTCATTTTTATATGGATGCCATAATGGAAAGTTATACACCATTGAAAGGAATTTTTTTAAGCTTTCCTACGATGTCTAATTTTTGTATGTTCATTTGTTTCAAACAGTTAAGCTACAATAATTATCAAATTGATATAGGAACTTGAGACCATGCAAACGAAAGAAAATTAAATGGCGCGAGTGAACGCGATCGATTGTTTGAGCACCCCTGCTTTAAAACAACCAGGTGCTTTTTTGAGCGAAGTTATCACTAGAGAAAAATATTTTATATAAAAAATTATCAAGATTAAGGAGCTAATTTATCAGTAAGAATAAACCAAAAATTTAAACAGCGGTTTTCAAACGGTAGAACAATTTTTTTAAAATTATACCCTATATATTTTTTTAGCGTTTGAGAACCACTGGTTGAATTTTTGATTTGTTAATTCTTATATATTAGCCCCCTATTACTGATCATTTTTGTATATAACATTTTCCTCTATTTTAGTCATTAGTTCGCCCAAAAAAAAAACACTGGTTGTTTTAGAGACACCTGTATGCTGCTTGTGACATCTTATATCAATTCGCTGAACTACGAAACATTAGAATTCTTGAACTAAATTAACAAGTATGAAATTATCAATTCATTGTACATGAATTTCAGTTGGGCAAAGTAAGCCAGAATAGTTAAAAAATATTAATTGACAAACTAACATAACCTGCCATATGTCATTGATCTGTACAAGATTCTAGAAGATGCCGAAAAAATTTGTAGGAGAAAATAGCAAATCTGCCGCTGCACGAGCAAGAAAAACAGCTAGTAAAGAAGCTGAGAATATCAAGAAACAAAAAGAGGCAGAAGAAGCATATTGGAAAGATGACGATAAACACATCGCCAAGAAACAACAAAAAAAAGTAAATCCTTCATTCTCATAATTCATTATCCTTTATTTTATTTTTTCTGTAGCAAGACACAGAAAAGAAGAAACAAGAACAACTGCTGAAGAAACAAGAAGCAAAAGCATTACTAGAACAAGAACTTAAAGAAATATCATTGAATACTTCTCGGCAGAATCCAGTTAAACTTACAAGAGCCCAGATTCAGGCAGAAAATGAAAAGAGAAACAACGCAGCGCAAGGACAATTGAAGAAAGAAAAACCGAAGACTCATATAGACGAACCTTTAGTGGAAAATATTAATAGACTTCTTCCTGAAGAACAAGCCAATACGATTGATGAAGCCATTAAGATGTTAAGGTACATTTCATTTTTTACAGTTTTGATTTCTTTTTAATCTTCTTTTTCAGCACGGATGAAAAGGACGGTGAAGATATTCATCCAGAAAAAAGGATGAAAGCTGCATACTTAGCATATGAAGAAAAGAATTTTCCTAGACTTAAAGAAGAAAATCCATCTTTGCGTATGTCTCAACTGAAGCAAATTCTGTTTAAAGAGTGGCAAAAATCTAGCGAAAACCCTCTGAACAAAATCTAATTGTTTCGCTGGTAAGACTTAATAAAATAGGGTTGTTTGTCAAGGTCAAAATATATCAAATATAATACTAGCACTTAAAACATGTTTTTCATACATAATCAATAATCATACATAAAAATAAATATGGTAAACGACCCTATTACGCCCTAGTGACTGAATAATCATTACTTAGAGCTTCATTACTTTACTAAAATTTTATTTGGAATTTCCATAACTTTTCTGGAATGGAGAATGAATTTCACCAGTTCCGATGGCAATTTTATTGTATTTTGATGATACAGGTTGTCCGGAAATTCCAGTCATAAATTATAAATGGCTTAAATATTTATTGTATGTAAAAAATTTGTAAATAAAGAATTTGTAGTAAAGATATGTTTTATTTCATAATATAAATACTTATTGTGAATACATATTTAAATCTAAGGCACTTAATTCAGACATTAATATCAAAAATAAATATGTCTAACAATATTGTAATTTAAAGCTGAATTAAATTTGACAGTACATTTCTTAAATACTATTTAACTGGACGGAAAAACTAATATCATAATAAATAATACGTTAATTTGATACATTGTCAAAATACATAAATACTAAAAAAATATTTGTTCTAAAATATTTAACTTAGTACCAATACAGTCAATATATTAATTAAAAAATATAAAATTTATATTCATTATTTTAAAATATAAAATACTGGATTTAACAATATTAATACGTACGAACAAATACAAATATGTAACACATATTTTTTTATTAAAATTTGAGCATATATCTTCAAACTTTAACAGTCATCTTACAATTATTTCATAGTTTCAAAAATTCACATATATTTGAAATTGAAAATAGTCTTAATAGCTTCTAAAATTATGTATTTCTAAACTTTAAAAATATAGATAAATATATGCTGAATTTAAAAGTCGCTTTCTCTCTTTGTCCGGGACATTTTTTTTAATGAATAATACTTATTTTTATTAAATTTATGTGCACCAATTTATATGTATAGTTAAATTCACCTAAAAAGATCCATTATAATGACATCACTATAGTCAACGAAATAAGAGATGATCAAACGTTAATTTACTTATCAAAAAACGACATTTCAAAATATGGAATATATTACGCTGTGCACAGCCCGATAAAGGGAGCGCAGTCTGGTCCTTACTTCAATTATGATGTCGGGATTTGGTTTACATATATAGCCAGATTGTAAACCCGCCTTTTAATAAAACGCGGCCAGATTGTCAAACCTTCGTTGACTTTGCGATGTTTTAAAATCTAGTAGCTAGTATATTTAAATATAACAATAATTTAACCTCACGCACAAAAGTCATGCTTGGAAAACTCGAGCCGAATTTTGCGCGGTAGGTTAGGTTATTGTTGTTATATTTAGAGAAATACGAATCAAGGTTCATAATAGTTCGACAGGCTTACATATTCAACAAATTATAAAAAAATTCTTGTATAAAAGACCTGTAAAAACTTATACAAAGTATTAATCGTTCGTGTATTTATATAAGATGTATGTTAAAATACCGAAACAGATACGACTGAAGAAATGAAAGACATAAATATCTTTAGACAATAATAAAGAAAAGAAGCAAGTAGTTGTTACTGAACTATTATGAGCCTGGGCTCGTATACCTTTTCTGTAGTCACAAATGAGACGTCAAATAGTCACATTTTTTTTATCGTAATTATGACAAATGGGTATATCGCTTACTATACAGGTTGTTTCTCGGATACGGGACACCCCGATTGTTTTCTTTATTATTGGAAATAGAAAAAAATCATTCAAATAAAAGTTGTAGTAGATGAAAGGGGGCATTCACTTATTGAAGAAAAGAATTTTTTTAACCAATGGTTCTCAAACTATAACTTTCAATCAAGGAATCATTTGTATCCTTACATTACAAAAATATTGAGAAAAATGCAATTGATATTTAAATAAATTTTATTTTTATAGTTATTTTTCAGTAGGCTATGTATGGAAAACAAAACTGATATCTGTCAATTTGAATTATTTAGTGCATAATTCCTATTCTTGCTTTTTATAAAGATATTAACAAATATTTATTTCGTTTTAATTTAAGTTCAATTTTTTTCAAAAATAGCATTTGTATTAAAGGAATGGTAAGATTATTTAAGATTATTTTACTACACAGAGCAGGTAGAAGTACCATGGAAAGCATATTTTTATTCCACTAGAGCGACGCAAATACTGCCCCGTTGACATCCAATGTTATAAAGCGCTTGCATATGCCGCTTTGTCATAATTATCATATTTATAATTTTATTTCCCGACAGAGTTAATTTTTCTGGCTATATCAGATGTTGGGACCAGACTGTGGTCCCTTTGTCAAAATTATAATATAAAACATTATCTTATCAGGTGAATTTAACTATTATAGTAAATTACAGTGTGGGATTAAAATATTAAACATTAAAAAAACAGTGAACTCAACCGGCTTTTTTAAAAACGCTGAAACACGTCGATTTTAGTTTTTTTTGTACACATTAATATGTGCGATTTATCTTCCGACTTTCATTTGTTTCTTAGTTATGACGTCATCACAAAAAATTAAATGGCAATATAGATTTTTAGTAGTGGAATCCGATAGTGATTTTTCTTTCCTTTATGATCGTGCAAATAAATCATAAGGTTGCATAATAAAAATTCTGAGATAAATCGAGCTGAATATTTAATAATGAATTAGTTTAGAATTGATAATTTTTTTAAATCTAACCATAAAGTTGATATTTTGGTACTTTATAAAACATTCTAAACTGAAAAATAAAATCTAGGTATCTTGATTATTCATTATTATTAAATGTTCAGCTCGAATTTTCACAGAATTTTTGTTATGCAACCTTATGATTTATTTGCATGATCATAAAGGGAAGAAAAATCACTATTGGATTCCACTACAAAAATCTATGTTGCCATTTAATTTTTTTGTGATGACGTCATAACTCAAAAACAAATGAAAGTTGGAAGGTGAATCGCACATATTAATGTGTATTTTTAAAAACAAAATCGACGTGTTTCAGCGTTTTTAAAAAAACCGGATGCGTTTGCTGTTTTTTTTAATATTCCATACTTTAATCCTACAATGAATAAATTTATTGTTGTGCCTACTTGCTCCACCATTCAATAAAACACATCACCATATGGCAAAGCTGCTCTGGTGTTTGAATCATAGCTTGATGACCAGCCGTTGGTATAACTTCTAGAAATGACCTTGGAATGGTTCTCTCCATTTCGCATTCTTGAACAAGTGTTACGGTGGTGTCTTGCATTCCGTGTACCAGTAAAGTTGGTACTAAGATACGTCGGTGAAATGCTGCATCTCCCTCTGACCAACTTTGACCTTCAGCGATGTATCGGAGGACGTACGAAGGCACTGCAGATGATTGGTCGCATACGGAAAAATGTTTGCCTCGCGAAGAATAAAACATTGTACTGAAAAAAATATGTATGTGACGAAGTCTAAGGTTGAAATTATAAAATTACCGTTTAATACCACAAAAAAGTAGTGGTTTCATTAAAATTTGCATACACCCGAAAACTGAAACTTCGCCTGAAGATACTGGCGGAGCTAAAGGAGTAGGGCCACCTCCACTTATTAGTACCAATTGTACCACTTGTTGTTCTCTGTATCTTGCAATTGCCGACGCCAAACTGCATCTGTAACACATAAAATTAATATCCCAAATATACCAATTTTCCCCAAATCTTCAAAATTTTCAAAAACCGCAGAGCGAAAAATAATATACCGGATGACGCTGGAAATCCGTTACATAGGCATTTAACATGATAAAACAGTTTTTCGTTACGAGTTGCCTCCCAAATTATTTTAAAAAAAATCTTCAAATAAAAGTTGTAGGGTATAATATTCTACTTATAAATTAGTAAACAATATTCATTTCGGGTGTTTAGTACCTAACTCTAGAAATTAAATATGAAACGCTTTAATATTTCAGTTTAATAGTTCTAGGCGTGAAATTAAAACAAAAAGACAAATAAATGTTTGATATTTTAACTGTGAAAATTGTAATTTTTTGAGAGAAACAATTTTACGTTTTATGATAATTTTATACAGGTTGTTCATTTTAAATGGGCCACCATTGCTATCTCGAGAACTATAGGAGCTACAAAGATAGTTAAATGAGCAAACAATTTCTATTTCACAAGACAAATTTAAATAAAAGAAAAATTATTTTTTGGGGCCAATGGTTCTCAAAATACGGGACATAACTTTTAAATTTTAAATGAGAACATATATTTTTTATTTGCTCATTCGTTAAAGAATTTAATTCAGTGATATCATACTTTTATACCCTTACATCATGATTTTTTTGGGAAAAATGTATGTAAAGTTTTATATTAATTTGATTAAAATATGGCTATAATAAGAGTGCCACGAATGGAAAAATGACTACATGTTATTTTTATTACATAGAATTAGAGTGCCCTGACCTAAAGAAGTGAATGTTTTGTTCTTGCAAGTGATCGTAAATGTCAACGTAAATAAAATATTCATGTATTTCTTTCATGACAATCTAATTCTACGAAAAAAAAAAAATTAACACGTATTCGTTTTTGAACACTCCTGTATAATCTAAGGGACTAAAAAATTATATCGGGTAGCATTTAAAAAAATATAATTTTGTTGTATCGTTTGAGAACCACCGGTTGAATTTTTGGTTATTACTAATTAATTAACCCCTAATTCTTGATAATTTTTTGTATATAACATTTTTCTCTAGTCATTAGTTCGTCCAAAAAATTATAAAATTTAAAGGATACATTTTGTATATTTATGAAAATAATATTAAGTATACTTTAAATTAATTGAAAATTGTGGGATGACCCCATTGGTCAAACTAATATCCAGTCGGTAAAATTTCCAGAAATTAATGATAATATTATTTATTTAATCTAATTCCAAATTAGTAAAAAAATGCAGATATTATTAGGGAAATACAAATATTATTTCGAAATTATAATGGAATAATTTTTTGATCTTAATTCTTACCCAAAAGAATGTCCAATAACGATGCATTGTTCAAGGTCAGTACTCGAAACATATTTGTCGAACACAGTAATGGCGTCTTTTAAAAGACTGGAAAATGTATAAGCCTTTGAACAATTAGGCACTGATGAATATCCATGTCCTAATAAATCAGGGGCCACTACTTCATAACCCGCGCATACCAGGCATTGAAGAATGTCCCACCATATCTCTGCAGAACTGCCTATACCATGAAGAAGAAGTACGATTGGTTTCTGCAAAAAAACAACATTAGTAATATTATAGTTCTTAAAAAAAATATAAAAAAAAATTTTGCACAAGGTTGGACTTTGTTAAGTATTATCCATTTCTTGATGTGTCAATTTGTTTCTATCATAGATTTCTCTCAAAATAAAACATAATTTTGAATATTCAAGTTTAATATAAGTTAGGACCGACCCCAAGTAGTCCGAATTACAATACGAATTTTTAATCATACAACAAAAAAATATATTTCTTAATATTAAAAATTTGTAAATCCTATTTTATTAACTATTTATTCCTATTTTTTCAACTGCATTTCAGATAAAAAAAAATACGACACGTAATAGACTTTGACCTTTGGAATACGAGTAAAACAGTACTTTTTACTGATTACTATTAAATAAACTCTTAATTTTACTTAAAGATATAATTTCACCTTTTAATTTTTTATTGCTATGAACTATCAGAAATTTAAAATTTTGAAGAAACTATAAACAATAAAAAATGTAAAAACAATTTTGTATGTCAACAAAAATAATTCGCGGTAAAAGCCAGGCATGCGTACAAAACCATCAAATGAAATAACTTCGTGTGTGACCTCGTTAGGGTTGTGGCGTCATTTGGCGACCGTTTTGAACATATGTTTTTTTTCAATTTAAAAATTCAAAAGGCAAAAAATAAGTATTTTCTTAAAGCAACAATAAATAGCTATTTGAGTATTAAGAGCGCAAAATGGGACATTGTCGATTGAGAGGTTGTTGCCGCGCGACGCAGGAGCGAGGCATTCTCTCGAAATCGACAATGTCCATTTGCGCTCGAAACACACACAAGATTTTTCTAAAGTCGCCTCCATTGGGAGCGTTCACTCCAAACTTTTGCAGGTGGCAGCACACTGTTCACGCAGTTATTTTATATTTATTTTTAATTTATCTTTATTTTTCATTCTTCTTGAGCTATTGCTTCAATCTAATCTTTTAAAATAAAATAAATAAATATATCATCACGGCATATTACCCATTGCTGGGTGTGCCAATCTGCTTTATTTGCAGATATCGGTAATGATGATGACATATTTGTACCGTGCGGGCGTTTACCAGGCGTCACCTCACGGGCACTCATTGCTGGCGTAGAGAGTGCACCACAGGGGTCAATTTTGTGCCATTTAAAATTCGAAATATTTGGCGTCTAATCTTTTCGTTTTTGTAAATGAATGCCCTATTTTATTTTCACAGCAGTGCGGCATTTTGTTTGGTTATGTAATGTACCGACAGAGCAGTTATATGTCAGATTGACTTGTGAACTACAGTGCCATTAGTTCCTGACTAAACGTTTCCATTAAGAAAGAAGGTAGTCAAGTGACATTTTTCAATATTGCATAGTTAGAAATTTGGACAGCGAGCGTTTTTCTACTTTGTCGCGCATGAGCGGCAAAGTGACATTTTGCGTTGACAAAAGAAAGCGCAAATGGCTCTTTTGTATATAGGCTGTAGAAAAATAAGTTTGTGTTATGTCTCGAAAATTTACCGATAAAAAAATATTTTCGTAAGCCACTGTATAGACAATATAAATATCTAACTTTTTTTATTTGCAACAATTTTCTCGATTACTAATAGTTCAGAAGTAATTTCAAAATTAAAACATCGACCAAATTCAGTTTTCCGTCATTATCTAGTAATCTATGAGAATATTTGGCAAAACAAGAGCACATCTAATATAGCCCCCAAAGGCACCACATGTCTCATTTAAAAATTAACCGAAGTCGTATGTCTTATAGTTTCCGACATCGTAATGGTGGCCTTAGAAATCCGTTCTGTATATTAAATTTTAAGAATTATTACTTACTGGTTTTTTTTCGGTGTGTAGACATTTTTTCCGCTCATTTTTTCTGATTTTTACCCCATTATTTATTCCATTTTGTACCTTAATACTTTGGTTTACAATTTTATTAATTTCTTTGTATACTATATTATCAGTTTCATCTTTATTTTCGGTATAAGCTAAATTAATAACTCCAGTATTCTTGGAGTAAATATTAGAATATTCTTTAAAAGCAGCTACTAATATATCGCAGAAAAGTTTTTCGGCATAGTCTTCTAATTTTTTAACTGGTGTATCTTTTTTGGTACTAATGATAGACAACCTGGTGGAATCTTTCGAAAATCGAGCTGAACGACGAAAAGAACAATTACAGATACCATTTCTGACGGATCTGTTCCATCGGGTAAACCAATATTCTTCAGTGGATAAGCGAAAACTTCTTCTAGATACATTTTCTTTCACCGGTCGCTTGAATTTTTGTTCTTCTTGATTAGGTTTAATATGTATCACACGGAGTCTTCTTCGAGAGTTGAGATCTAAAAATTCACTGTGTTCAGGTACCCCGGGTTGTGTTGGATGCACAGAACGGCCTATCTTAAAACACGATAATATGTTAGAACTTATTTGAGCCGTGGAAAAATATCTGTGGTCATTTTCACCGACCAACAACTCTGGGTAGCTCATTATAAACAGTTAGCTACATTTTGACACTCGTGAAGGAATGTTTAGCTGTATATTCTTTCCTTCTTTTGTGTTGCGTGGTTCTAAACCCGTGGAGCGGGTTTTTGTACAACAATGACATTTTCCAGGAAGTTGAAATGTGAGTAATTGTTTGGGGAACACTGGAAAACAGTTGACTCAGTGGCCTTTTAATTATTTAAATTACAGAAAACAATTAGAAATATAGGCGTGGGATCAAATGCTATTTATAAACGTAATATGAAATAATTATTTGTCATACAATGTAGCTTTTTTACAATAAAAGAACTGTATTTCTTGTTAAATGATATATTTTATTTGTAGGATACGTATTTACTATTATATGTTATTCATATTGAAAATATACATTTATGTTTTATAATTTTGATGTGTTTTATAACAGTAATCTTATATTTTTCTTTAAAACTTTATTTTATATTTTAATTTTTTAGGAATGCGCCAGTGGCAGCCCTAAAATATTTTAAATAAGGGCACCAGTTTAAATACAATCACAAAAGACTGTATAGTTATTATTTTATAATCAACGCTAGAATTATAGAAAATAAAACCCAAGGTTCATCTTTTTTAGAATTGTACTTTAATAATAATAATATAATATTATTATCATCACAGCACATTACCCATTGTTGGGTGTGCCATTCTGCTTTGTACGCAGATACGGGCAATGATAATATGTTCGTACCGTGCGAT
The DNA here is from genome assembly GCA_963082715.1 of Harpalus rubripes. Lineage (NCBI taxonomy): Eukaryota > Metazoa > Arthropoda > Insecta > Coleoptera > Carabidae > Harpalus > Harpalus rubripes. The sequence goes on along the minus strand of OY720458.1, from coordinate 48,104,977 downwards.
TATTTGCCAAGCGTCACCTCACGAGCATTCATTGCTGGCTTGGAGAATTAAAAGTAATTATCTTCAACAATAATGTACTTCACAATTCTTTCCTGTCACTTCTTAAAAGCTGTCAACTAATTTTTATTTTTTTGAATGCTGACTTTTTTCAAAATAATCATGAATGGGGTCCTGCATTCTGATTTTTATTATTATTTTAAATGAAAGTTCTTTTAATTTTGAAGCAATTCGTAGTTTTAAAAAGTCTTAATTGTTTTTAGTTTAACTGCGTTTTATTTTTAATATCAACATGACGTCACGGCAGCACCTATAGACCATATTACTATCTCAATGCGCATGTTCAGAATGTACCAATCATATGCTTGGGAGTACAGCGGAAATGAAACCTATGTTATCTTATGGGAAAAAATGTATTTTTAAAGCAAAATAATATTTTATGTAAATGTAATTGAACGATAATTTTATTCTTGCAAGATCCATTTCATGTTTAACTACTGGATTCTGCCCTTATAATATATAAATAATCAATAAAATAAACATTAAAATTTAAGCGCCTATTTACTCTTCTTTCACTGATAGATAACCTCGAACTAATGTTTTGTCGTTGTGATTCTTTTGTAAAATGCGAAATATATATTTTTTTAATTATGCCTGTTTAGTATTGTTGTTTCCCGGATAGTGATTTGAATCCATTAATTAAAAAGGAATATCTTTTCCTTTTTTCCTAAGAATAGTAAAGAAAAAAAAACTTAGTATTGCCAACTTAATTGGAAAAATTAAAAAAATAGTTTGTCACCCTGGCACGCTTTTTTCATTTCATAAATCTGTCGGCAGAGGCGCTATAATAAATAAAATGGTCTATTGCTATACCTTTCTCTCGCACAAGCTTTTTAGTAGGCAGCTAGAGAAAGGTAGCACTAATTTGATTTCACAGTGACACTGACAACAAACCTCAAATATCTCGCAAAGTAATTATTTAAAAAAAAATGTATTTTCATCTTAATCGCTATTTATTGAGTAATACTTTAAGTATAAAGTGTACATTTTATTATTTTTTATTATGGTGCAGGACCCCATTGCAGCATCAGTCTCTTCTTCAAACAAAAACCTTCTACTCCAATATAAATAAATAATAAAAAAAATAGTCAAAAGTCGCACATTACCAAATCAGCGGAGTATGGAGTATGACGGATGTTCTATTACTTTTATATTTGTTTCGCTAAAAACTAAAGAAAATGCTCACTGGTTAATTCTATATTTTTACTCATTATCTTTCGCTAAACTTAATTTCAAATGACAGAAATAACTGTTTAAAATGATATTACAAATTTTATTTTCCACGACCAACCTGATTTTCTTATTCTCAATAGGGTTCTATACCATTTTTTTTTCTTTCTTTTGTAAGAATGTACTAAGAACGTTACTGTTTCCACCTATAGAGTTCCGAAGTAATCTCTTTAGACAAAGACAACAAGCTCGAAGAGACAGATAAGTAAATGTGTTAGATAGTTTTGTGTTTCGTTATTATAATTTTTTTAAATTTATCATTAGCACAAATCATTGTAACAAAACTAATCACTCATACATACGTCAAATATCACTACGAAAAAAATAGGCAAATGTCAAATCGAGAAGAGGGGCCATGGTAGAATATAAAACTAATATAAAACTATCTCTCTCTTCGAGCATGTTTTCTTCTTCTAAAGATATGTAGACTGGAGTAAGTCACCATTGGCGCGCGTCTCGTTCTTAAAATTAGTAGCCAATCAAATTGCTTAGGACATGATACGTCACACAAACTTCCAACGCTTGTAGTTTGCGGACGAATTAATATACAGTGTGTTTGAAAAAATTAATACACCCTTTTTTCTCGTTTATTATTGCAGATACACATATTGCTTGTCGCACATGTTTTAATTAGTGCAATATTTGTGATTGAATTGTGAAAACTGTAATTGTGGAACTTCCGCTACCTATAACCGGAGGTGACATCAAATTTCTCAATTTAAATACAACCTATACTATTTTTTTATAAATTTGAATTGCATTTTTTGATCGTTTTCCGACCCTATCGAATTTATAAGTATTCCATAATTACAATTTTCACACACTCCAAACGCAAATATTGCACTGATTAAATCATGTTCTATAAGCAATATATGTATATGTAACAATAAACGAGAAAAAAGGGTGTATCTACTTTTTCAAATGCACTGTATAAACAATTTTTTTGTTAATACTCATAAATTTATATTTATTTATATATTTTTACTTTCTTATCTAATATAGTTACATTTTGACTATGGAAGAGTATACTATGGTGAGTAATAAAAAGTTATCCGTTTTTCTACAGAATGTAAATCGAAAAGTAGAATATAGGCGTTTAACATGGAAAATCAGTTTTTCTTTGCGCAAACAGAACCTAATTATTTTGTGAAACAATACTTCAAATAAAAGTTATAATTCTGCATACAAATCATGTAAAACGATTATTTTAGCTCTTCATATAAATGTTAAAAATTAATTATAAAGTTGCAGTTTTTATGAGCTTTTAATCTAGATAGTCAAGGATTTATGACAAAAAATAAACAAATGCGTTATTTTTAACTGTCAATTAAACTAAATTTAAATTACAGTACTCAATTAACACAAAACATAAAAAGGTAAATTATTTTACTTTTTACAGTTAAAAACAATGCGTTTTTTATTTTTTGTTATAAATCCATAGCTGCCGGACTCAAAAACTATAATTTTATAATCAGTTTTTACGTTTATATGAAGAGGTAAAATAATCGTTTCAAATGATGTAGATGCAGAATTTCAATCTCTACAACTTTTATTTGAAGTATTTTTGCATAAAATAATTAGGTAACGTTTGCACAAACAAAAACCAACTTCCCATGTTAAACGCCTATGTTCCACTTTTCGATTTACATCCTGTACGTCACTGAAATCTGAGCATGCGTTTTAAGGTGCTGTCATTGTGACATTTACATTTGTTTGTATTCAAACCGGTGCTAATAAACAGAGTAAAAATGTTCATATATTTAAGTAAAAAGGTAGGTATATTTGTCACTTATTTATTAACTAATTAATTTTCTTTCATATTAATTAATTTTACCTTAAAGGTGATGGTTTTCTTTTGGATCTTGCACAATTATAGCACAATAATTTTCGGTACGCACTTTTCACTATAATACTAACATTTTATACCCTAAATTACATAAATAATAATGAAAATGTATTACAGATTGCTATACCAAACAATACAAAATTAAATTGCTTAGCTTGGAACCGTGAAGACGGCTATATAGCCGTTGGAGGTGAAAACGGACTCCTCAAAGTCCTAAAGCTCGACGCAGGTAAAATTGTAGTCTCTCCCTCATATTTTTTTCCTAAAAATAACTTTTAGCCGGTGGAGAAAATGAATCCCATAGTAGATCTCGAGGATTGATCGCTTCAAGTAATTTGTCCATGAATCAAACATTAGAAGGACATACAGAAAATATCCAAGTTATAACATGGAACGAAAGCCACAGAAAGTTAACAACCAGTGATCAAAATGGAGTAATAATAGTATGGATGATTTATAAAAATGCTTGGTATGAGGAGATGATCAATAATAGGAAAAAATCGACTGTTGTGGGTATGGCGTGGAGTTCAGATGGCCTAAAAATTTGTATTATTTATGAAGATGGTAAGTTCTGGAACCCAAAATAATAAAATATGTATACAGGATGTTAATTAAAAATCGGGCCATAGGCGTTTAACATGGGAGATCAGTTTTTCCTTACGCAAAACTTGCCATTTAATTTAGACAAAAAATGTTTCAAATAAATGTTGTATGTAGAGAATTAAATTCTATACTTGTCATAAATCAGATTTTATTTTGCATGTTTAATAACCGTAAAATATAATTTGAAATTTCATACATATTGCTCATTTGTAGTGATAGACATGGAATTTAAACAAAATTACAAAGAAATTCATATCATTTGAACACGGTATTAAACATTTTTTGGGAAAGTGTTTTAAATTGCATATATACACGTAATTATACATTCAAAATTATTATTACATATTTTTTTAATCGTTAATACATTTAAAATAGGATTTTAAAATTTTTGTTTCAAATTTCCCGCTAAAACGCTCTTGTTGTTCATGACGTCATGATGTACTAGTTTAATAAATACAGGTTGCCCATTTCAAAAGTTCCCGCTTGAAAATTCATGAATAGGCAATCCATGATACATTTCATAAGTGACTTTTTTTAAAAATTTTGTTTTGCTCCTATGTGTGATTATTCTATTTATAGTACTAGTATTATAGTACTAATATTTACCAAGTGGCTTATGAAATATATTCTGTTTTGCCTATTCTTAAAATTTCAGGCAGGAACATATAAAATGGGCACCCTGTACTTTGTAAAAATAAGAAGTTCTTAAATGTTTGTCAGTATTTTCTTTTCTCTAAGCACCACTTATAAGTTTTAGAATTTAATTTTTGAAGGAAAATACAGGTAAATACTAAAGAACTTCTTATTTTTACAAAGTATAGGGCACGGAAGATCACGTGACCTATCATATGTTTTGTCCCTTTCTCAATTCAGACTCGATAGCTGTCATATTTTTCTTGCGGTAAATTTTAGGAATGAGTTTGCGCAAGCGTGGAATTTGTTGCCATTTTGTTATTTGGCGGTTCTTGTGCATATAGCGATTGATTGTGTTATTGTTATTCATTGTAGTGTTTTATTATTTGTTTCTTTTTGTTGTTATTTCTTTTATTGTTATTTTCTGTTGTTTGTGAGTGTTGTCATTCTTTTTCAAACAATGCCAGTGCGTTGTTGGGTGCAAGTTTGCTGTCGGTCTATAATATAAAACTGTTTGCTATCCCATCAAGCACCGATTATCAAGGTAATATTTAAAACCTAATCATATTTGAACATAAGTAACAAGCGACAATTTGTGTAGGTAGGGTAGGTGTGGTAGGTAGGTTACATGTGAAAAACAAGAGGGATGTCGTCTGTGGTTCGTGGCCGTTTATGTTTATGAGAATATCACTTGCTGGCGTATTATCAATTACTCAGATTTGATAGTAGGTCTTTGATGAAGCCATAAAAATATAAATTGTCAATTACTGTTCGTAATATTTGCTTTTTAAGCAAGAATGAAGACGAAGAGCATCCTGATCGTAATACTTATGAATATACATATGATCACATTGTTATCTTCCATTATATTATATTACTGAAGAATTCTATAAAAACCTATTTGATTCTTATTGTCTTCATTTTATTATCATTTGATATCTTGTTAGAAATGTGACAGCTATTCAAACTGACGCATGCGCACTGCGTCGAAAGTACAGTTTGAAGTTAGCATGGGACAGAGCTGAAGATCGAGTCTGAAGTGAGAAAGGGACAAAACATATGATAGGTCACGTGATCTTCCGTGCCCTATTTACTAAACTACTAGATCGTGACGTCGTGATAGACAAGAGCGTTTTAGCGGGAAATTTGAAACAAAAATTTTAAAACTATTTTAAATGTATTAACGATTAAAAATATATATAATAGTAATTTTGCATGTATAATTAGGTGTATATGTGCAGTTTAAAATAATTTCCCAAAATTTTCACACTATAGTTGATTTTTAGGGGCAGTAATAGTAGGTTCAGTTGACGGGAATCGAATTTGGGGTAAAGAATTAAAAGGTGTTTTATTATCTGGTGTTCAATGGTCACCAGATGGTAAATTTTTATTATTTACCCTTAGAAATGGGGAAGTTCATTTGTATGACAACCAGGGCAATTTTACAGTAAGCATAATTTGTGTTTGATAATAAAAATAATTATTAATATTAATAATAATTTTTAAGATGCGTTTAGAAATTCAATGTATTAATACAATGTCCGAAAGTGTGTCAGTAGTTGGTATGGATTGGTACGATGGTAAATTTGGTTACCCCTATAATTTTTGCCCAACTTTGGTAATTTGTTACGAAAATGGTAAAATGCAGTTGATGATAAACGAAAGCGATTCAGGTATTATGTGCAGTAAACTCAAGAAAATTGGGATATCTATTTTATGACTAAATTTTAAATAAAGGTTGTAAATTATGTGTCCCACTTTTTCTTATGTTTATTATACAATTGAATAAAGCACATATATAATGGGCAATAAATCGTGATGAAGTATTATTTATATTTTTAGATCCCATTATTGTTGATACGAAAATTACTACTGTACATTGCTGTTGGAATCATAATGGTTCTTTATTAGCCATTGCTGGATATCAAATAGATGATGAAAAAAGTAATAATGTTGTTCAATTCTACAATCCATTTGGACAAGTAAGACAATCACATATATTTTATTTATTAAAAAAAAATAGTTAAAATATTTAAATATTATTAAAATATAATCTTTTCTATTATCATAAACACTGAAAATTTATTTATAACATTTAATATTTGTAGTGTTTATTAAAATAAAAATTATTGTGAACATCTGACGTCAACTACTCCGGACCAGTAATGCCACCTCTATTGTACTATATCATTCGCGCAGATTACATCATAAAAAGTTTAATGTCGTTTTCGGCTAGGCGCGCACTACGACTTTTTGCCGTGCGCACCGCATTTTCGTAAAGTGAGGGTTTTTATTAAGATGCGCACACTTGCGGCGTAAGTGCCGCAGCGGCAAAAGAAACGCAACATGTCACAATTTTAGTGCGGTGCGGTGACGAACATTTGCTTTGTGACATATGGGGTTATACGACACAACGCGCACTACGACAATGGGGTCATACCAAAAAGAAAAATTGTTGATTTTTTTTTCATAAATGAAAAATTTACCTAATATTATGTATATATACATCAAAAATATTTAAGATTATTATACTTTTCATTCATGATTTTCTTTATAAAGATTCTGAGTTTGGTTTTGTGACGTCACAGTTTTGTACACAAATACACGATAGTGAGGCACACCCGTACTCGTGCTTTTACTGTACATGAAGAGATCTGTTACTTTTTCTAACATAACCTTATATAACCAATATTTTGAAAGTAACGTCAACATCCTTGCAACAAGTTATTTTTTTAAAAAAGTAAGTAGAAATAACGAAATATGCTAAATAAAAATATAAATAAATACAATTTATGTTTGATTTAGATATTACAATGGTTGTACAATATTGTTCTGTGTCGTCCTACGAGAATAACTCGTTGAGAAGTAAAAATAAAATTTTTGTTTGTATTCTTATGGCTCAAGATGTAAGGGAAAGATGGTATAAGGCAATAAATACTCCAGAAGTTTTGAAGACTACGTTTGGTTTCCATTTTTCCTCGGTAGATGTCACTACGGCCGCAAAACTGTTACGTCATTCGAAATTTTATATAAACTTTAAAAAATTATTACTGTAAAACTAGAAACTTATGTGTCATAAAATATATATTTTCGTAAGTAGTTTTAAATGTACTTTCAGAAAAAAAAATAAATTGGAAAATGTGGTATGACCCCATTCACCGCAACGTAACAGCACCATTGGGATGTATAGATTTTTTTAAAGCCTACTTATTTGTTAGTTGTGCCATTTTTATCAACGAAGATGTCTTCTTCTGTATCACCTGCGACTTCTGCAAGTGATTTGGAACAAGAACCTGATATTAATATAGAAACATTAATATTAGAAATAGAAAAAAGACCGCCTTTATACAAAAAAATCTTAAAGTGTAAATTTCTTAGTTGAGTGTCTTTGTATGTTATATACGGAGCAACAAGTTTCATAAGTTCATTGAATCATTCTATGCTCATTCGGTATTACTAAAAAACGTCTCAGGATGATCCCTTAATTCGTGAAATATTTTACAAAACTCTTTATTTAATCTTTCATTTGTAACCCAAAAACGTTTAATTTTTCTGCGTCTCTTTTCACGATTTTTCGTTAATAGAACACAAATACGCGTTGTTTCTATTAGATCCATATTTAAAACGTTAGATACGGTAAAATAGGGTAAAAAGGGAATTACATTTATTTTATCAACATTTTTTTTTTATTATCAACAATGGAACAAAGAGAAAAAACAAACCGCAGTGCGCGCGTTGAAATCTTCTTGCGTTTTTCTGTCGCACGGCAAAATACCGCACGGCAATTTGCCGCGCGACAAAGTCACAGTGCGCGCTTACCCTTCCTCACATTCTATAAATGTTTATCAAATTTTTAAAAAAAATGTATATTATTTAAACTATAAAATTGGATGGATTAATAATGAATAGGTAATAGGGTTTTCCAAGCCAACGGCTTTTGAAGAAATAAATATTGCATATAAATTTTAGTATAAAGTATATTAATATAAAATAAAAACAATGATAAATTATATAGTATTTATAGATGAATTTTTAAATTAAAAAATACATATGTTCAAAACGGTCGCCAAATGACGCCACAACCCTAACGAGGTCACACAATAAGTTATTTCAATTGATGGTGTTCGTGCGCATGCCTGTTTTTTTTCCGCGAATTATTTTTGTTGACGTTCAGAGGTTAAATACACGTGTGTAACATGAAAACTGTGGTACGTATAATTTTCGCGCGCTGCATTTTGGTAGCTAAATTCACTTGACACAACTGTTTCTATCTCGTAGTTCATCAAGCTTCTCCTTTACTGGGGCTGGCCAAGGTCTTGCTGGGGTTGTGACGTCACGGGATGACGTCATAGCAAACTGCAAAATTCTTTTGCATTTTTCTCCCGTACTATAAATTTTTATGCAAAATAAAAAATATGGATTCTCTACATTAACAAATAAAAAAATCGTGGAAAGCCCTATTGGTCGCATACCGCGTTATAATCAATGATTAAGGACTTTAACTTTGCTAATATTGTGTCGTTCCTCCGATGATGATATTGTTTTTTTTTTAGCATATTCGAACCCTAAAAGTACCTGGCAAAAATATATCTTGCTGTGAATGGGAGGGGGGTTCCTTAAGAGTTGCCTTAGCTGTTGATTCTTTCGTTTATTTTGCTAATATCCGTCCAGATTATAAATGGTGCTACTTTAAAAAGACTATAGTTTTTACAACATGCAGACCACAAAAAGCAGGCGTTTGTGTTTCATTTTGGGATACTACCAATAATCAAGTAAATTTTAAATATTATTTGAGTTTTGGCTGCCGGCGTCGGTTTCCAATACCAATAATTCTCACTTTATGCATTAAATTGTAAAATGATGAGTTTGGACTTAGCTTTTTGCCTAATAGTATAACCTAGCGAACAAAACGCCGGTTCCAATATCAACAGCCGCGATGAGTTTATATTAAAGAAACTGGTACTGGCTAGCATTTAGTTATTTAAAGAAGCCGGCAGCCAAGGCATGTCCTTATTGTTTATATATTTGTGTTTTATATATTCATATTTTAGTGTCATACGCGATATGTTCCTGAATTAATCGCTTTAGCAGGTTATGGCGATTATTGTGTTTTAGTCATCAAAGCAGAGGCTGATGATAATGGAGGAAAATATGGGCTTTTACTTTGTAATACTCTTGGAACTCCTATAGATGGTAAACAAAAAAATATTTATTACTGTTTTTAAGCTATTCCACCATTTTCTTATAATCGGGAATGTCGTAGGCATATTGTAATTGTAAAAACCGTCTTTTAATAAAACGCGTACAGACTGTTAAACCTTCGTTAATAACTGAAGTCGAGATCAGACTGCGGTCTCTTTGTGCGAACGCTACAGCCATTTATTATTTATTATATTTTTGTGTTTTAGGTAAATACACAGATATAGAAGTACAATGGGTAACAATGAACACCAGTCATGTAATTGCTGCATCCAAAGATCATTTTTTTCTCTGGCAATATAGAATTCCTAAAGTATCTACAGCTGGAGGTATTTTCTTCCTCTTCTACATTCCTATTTTATCTATAAATTCTTTTTGTAGTGAATAGAGGAAAATATAAGCTATACCACATAGACGATAGTCCATCAGGAGCAATTGAAGTAATTCGCGATTTTGACGAAATGATAGAAGAACAAATTAATTTACATACATCAACAAATCCTATTTGTTGTTTGACAGCAAGTGATAAATGTTTAATAGTTGGTCGTGAAAATGGATTGTTACAACATTATGCTTTACCACACGTTGCTTTAGTTAATAAATATAAAATGTCTAATGCACGACCTCACAAAATCGCCATTAATTGCAATTCCAGGTAAGAAAATCATTTATTGTTAAGAATAAAAGTAAAATTTACGAGTTCACATTTAAATATTAAATGCTTGCGCTTAATACATGTGAAGAGTACAAAAGTTCGGTTTTGGTCGGCTAATTCCGTCGTAACCTTGAAGAAGTAGCGATTACGTCATCAGAAATTATTCATAAACCGGATGGCGCTGAGAATCCGTTACCGTTACATAGGCATTTAACATGGTAAAAAAAATTTTCCTTGCGCGTTGCCCCCCAAATTATTTTAGAAAAAAATTCTTCAAATAAAATTTGTAGAGCATTAAATTCTACTTATAAATTAGTAAAAATTATATATGAAAATTTTAAAAATTTCAAGTTATATATTTTTATATATTTGGAATCTACGTTTTGTAACAAATACATCATTTTACAAAAATAACTTACTATTTAAACAATTGACTTCAATATTACTCAATATTATCTCAAATGTTTTCATAGCCTGCCTGGTATCATGGCTTCGCAAAAATAAAAAAAATAGTTACTGACTTTTTTATTTTTTATCTCTTTTTAGTCGTCTAGCAATAATAGATACAATGGGCCTTCTAACAATGATAGAATTGACTGAACACGCAGGCCAGACATCGAGTACAGAAAACGAAACTAGTAAACTAGAACGAAAAGATGTCTGGGCAATGTGTTGGGCGTCTGACAATCCTCAACTTCTTGCAGTCATGGAAAAAACAAGAATGTATGTTTTTAAAGGAGTATACCCGGAAGAACCTATGGCTAGTTCTGGCTACATTTGCTGTTTCCAAGTAAATACAAATAAATAAAATACAAATATATCATCACGAAGATATTTGCATACTTTATAGGATTTGGAAATCCAAGCAGTTCTTTTGGATGATATTATGGAAACACCGGATCGTCCATCTAAAGATCATTTGCTTTGTCTCGAAGTTAAATCTTTGAGAGATACTCGACAGTTGTTGGATAAAGTCGGGATAAATGAGGCTGCTCAATTTATTGAAGATAATCCACACCCCAGATTATGGTAAATTAATTATAATATTTTTTAAATTTTCAATGACCTTGACTAAATGGACCTTTTACATAAAAAGAGAGAGATAGACAAAAATGACATATATGTAGTGCGCAGTAGGTTCTTTGCACTTTGGAGGAGGTCAGTTGCATTTCAAATAAAATTACAAATGGCGGAAAGTAAAAACTCAGGCAAAAACTTAACTTTGTTAAATAAATTCACACAAATCGTTTGTGATGAATATTTTAAAACAGGAGGAAGAGGAGATGAGAAATAAACACCACATAAAGTGACATAATTACGTAGTTGCCAGTTTGATATTAGGAAAGTAATAAACAAGAATAAAACTGTTGTTTTTTCTTTTAAATATATTTTTTTCATTATTAATTATTTCTTTATAATTAAAGACAAAATTATTTAAGTTTTTGTGTTGTCTAAATAATTTTTTATCGAACATAAATGCTTATTCATTTAATCATTTTACTTGACAACATGGTGCTTCCTCATCTGTAATTCGTAAGAATTTCACTACGTGGCGCATTGAAAAATGACGTCAGGGTGCAATAAAAATGTAAAAGGTCCATTCTTCTTGATCAAAAACTATACCGGGTGTCTACTTTTTTATGGAGTGTCATGCAAGAGAAAACATATAATTCAAATATGTAGTCGTATTTTATGACTTTGACAGATAAAAGTTTTTTTTACCTCTCACGCGAACAATACGCATGTAAACAATAATATATATTTTTAGACGCCGTTTTTAATTCTGAACATTTTTTATATATACAGGGTGTTTCCTTTAAAACAACCAGCGCTTTTTTGGGCGAAGTAATGACTTTAGAAAAAAATGTTATATACAAGAAGTGATCAAGAATAAGGGGCTAATTTATTAATAATAACAAACCGAAAATTCGACCAGTGGTTCTCAAACGGCAGAACAAAATTATGTTTTTTTAAATGGTATCCTATATAATTTTTTAGCCCATTAGATAAATATTTTTTTCTGATTTTAACAATATAAATATGGTATAGTGTTGTATAATAATTATTTCGAGAAAAATGGTATTAAAAATAATGTTATAATATTACAATAGGCTATTGACACGTCTGTTGCCTAGTTACGCTAGTAAACCCATTTTTTATTACATTATTTCTAGTTTTAATACCATTTTTCTCGAAATAATTGTTATACAACCCCATGCTATATTTATATCGTTGAAATCAGAAAATAATATTCTATTTAAAGGGCTAAAAAATTATATAGGGTGCCATTTAAAAAAATATAATTTTGTTCTACCGTTTGAGAACCACTGGTTAAATATTCGGTTTGTTACTATTGATACATTATCCCCTTATACTTGATCATTTTTGGTATAAAACATTTTTCTCTAAAGTTGTTAGTTCGCCCAAAAAAGCGCTGGTTGTTTTAAAGGAAACACCCTGTACACTTTTGTTCTAAAATTAATAGGGCTAAAATTACAGCCATATGAAAATTTTACCATACTATTTCTTGTGGTTAATAAAAAAGTAGGCACCCGGTATATTTCTTTATAAAAGGCGATATATTTATTTGTACATTTGTATACCGTGTGTCTGTCTTAAAGGTGTACATAGGAGATTAACATGGGAAATCAATTTTTTGCGATTTCCTGCTCGCCTAATTATTTTAATCAAAAACGCGTCAAATACAAGTTTTAGGGCATAAAATTCTGCATCTAAATCAATAAACAGAATTACCTTTACATGCTTTGTAACGACAGAAATTAAGTATGAAATAGTCGAAAATTACGTTGAAAATATCGACAGCCATGGAATTGAACAAAAAATAAATAAATGCTTGACGTTTTATCTGTCACAACGTAAGTTAACTTATTTGACGTTCCTGACAATTTGATAAAACGTCAAGCATTTATTTATTTTTTGTTCAATTCCATGGCTGTTGATATTTTCAACGTAATTTTCGACATTTTCATATTTAATTTCTGTCGTTACAAAGAATGTAAAGGTAATTTTGTTTATTGATTTAGATGCAGAATTTTATGCCCTAAAACTTTTATTTGACACATTTTTATTTAAAATAATTAGGCGAGCAGGAAATTGCAAAAAACTGATTTCCCATGTTAATCTCCTATGTACACCTTTAAGATAGACACACGGTATAAAAATTGATGACCTTAACCAACTTTTCAATGTCCTTGACTAAATTTTCAATATCCTAGACCAAATTTTCAATGGCCTCGAAAATGTCAAAAACTATATTTTCTTTTATAGGCGATTACTGGCCGAAGCAGCAGTGAAAAAATTAAATTTAGTAACTGCAGAATCTGCATTTATACGGTCATTAGATTATCCTGGAGTACAATTTGTGAAAAAATTACAGGGTATTAATGACGAACAATTAAAAAAAGCTGTGACTGCTTCGTATTTTAAAGAATTTGATGATGCAGAAAAATTATTTTTAGATTCTGATCGGCGGTATTTATAAAAAAAAAAATATTTGGAAATTATAATTTATTATTTGAATTTTTTTTTTAGAGATTTGGCTTTAAATCTTCGGCAAATTTTAGGCGACTGGTTTCGAGTAATACAAATTATGAAAATGGGTGTTCGAGGCAGCGATATACAAATGGAATCTACATATAATAATATAGGAAATTATTTTTATGATAGGCGAAATTGGTAAGATCAATTATAATTCCTAAAATTACTCTGTTAATATATCTTGAAACTCTCAAGGTCATCGTTGCGTATGCAATGAAAGAATTGCGGGATTAAACACAATATATTATACTGTAAAATGAGAGACACAAATACAATATCTAATAACATAGAAACACAGTTTTTTAGCTGCCAAAAATTTCTATATTAATTTATTGAAATATAATTCGTGCATATTATCTTAATACGAATTTTTTGATGCCAAGCACGTTACCTTCATTTCTGTTTCATATAAATATACTACAAAATAAATTTAAAAATTTGCAAAATTAAGAAAAAATCTTATTAAACATGAAACTGACAGTAACAAAACAGTCATTGTTTAAGGCAGCTCATTAGTAAACGTTTATTTACATTTTATCTGTTATAATTATTATTTTGGTTTTTCTTCGTTACAAATTAAATAAATAAATATATCATCACGGCTTATTACCCATTGCTGGGTGTGCCAATCTGCTTTGTACAAATTACATCCTGTATATATTTTCTTTCTGAGTTTCACGAGATATGAACAAAGTGACAACAAAAATAATATCTCATGGAACTCTCAAGGTCATCGTTGCGCATGCATTTAAAAGCAGACAGAATTAAATATAACAACTGTAAAACGAAAGAGACAAATATGTTTTATTTGGAAGTTTCACGAAATATTAGTAATAGATACAACAAAAATATCTTATGGAACTCTCAGGGTCATCACTGCGCATGCAGAAAAAGACTTACATTGTTAAATATATATTTTTGGGGGTTTCATGACATAAGTAACAGAGCTACATCAAAAATGATATTAAGTTAAAATTAAGCAGACACCAACTTAGTTACAATGGAGGGTTATGATTTTGACGTCACACGCAAGAAAGAGTGCGACAATGTATAAGTTGAGATGGAAAATCGGATTACAAACAAACCACAAACAAACCATCGCCATTTTTAAAGTTCTGTCTTCTGTCACTTGTTTTGCCATTTGAGTTTTACATAATTCAATGTCTTCGGATGGCTGTGGAAACTTAAAGAATTTCTCATTTGTCATGTATTCTTTATAATTATTGCGGGAATCACTATTGCAAAGACCATATACTCGCTTCATATTTGGCACCATCTTGCAACTGTCAGCGTGACAGCGATTTGTTTGTAATCTAGCAACGGAATGAAATGAGACACAAGTGTAGTACAAGGAAAATATCAATAGATGGCAGCCCGAAAATATGCCTCTGTATAACCCTCTATTTGATAATTTTTATACTTTAGGGAAGGAGCTAAAGAATATTATGATAAAGGAAGAAACCAAGCAATGTTAATAAAATGTTTTTACGCCTTAGAAGATTTTGATGCATTAGAATTAATAATAGATCAATTACCAGATCGACATCCACTATTGCAAAAAATTGCAGAAATGTTTGTTTCAGTTGGTTTGTGTAATGCTGCCGTTTCAGCCTACTGCAAGGTAAAAACAAACCCTTTATTCCTCAAATTGGGTTGGTATAAACCCACAATTAATGCACCCATAAATTTTTGCATATTTTGATGATATTAATTTTTATAGTACGGCGACGTTTACTCCGCAGTTAATTTGTGCGTAAATTTAAACGAATGGGACCAAGCAATAACTTTGGCAAAACAAAATAATTTGCCTCAAATATCTGATTTGTTAGCGCAGTATGCTAAACATTTAATGAATAAAAACTGCTTAGGAGAAGCAGTTGAATTGTTTTTAAAAGCAAATAGATTTTTGGAGGCAGCAAAAATTGTTTATAAACTTGCAGAAATGGAAAGTAAAAAGAGGGAAAATGCTTTGAAAATAAAAAAGTTGTATGTGTATGCTGCCCTTCTAGTAGAAGAACACGTCAAAATTATGAATTCTGGTAAGAACTACGCTAATTAAAAGAAGTGTCTACGGCACTGTCCAGGTAGAGCCACAAAAAAAAGTGAACTGTCGCACATGCGCAGAAATGGACAGATTTGTATAAGCCATATACCTATTAGATCTATCTAATAGGTATATGGTATAAGCAGTTGTGATGTTTTATGTTTGGTGTCTCAGACTCGCGTAACCACTAATGGGGTAGAATAGTGTGACGTCAGAGTATAGCGCGAAATATTAAGTACTGTCCTAAGCAAGACTCTATTGACAGAACACATAAGGGTCATAATTTAAAGGCTTGTAATTTGATGCTGATATTATTGTTATTATGAAGAAATTAACTTTGAGATATTAATAACATCAAATTGTAAACATTTTTCTACTACTTCGCAATACAATATATACACATTAATAAATAACAAAGGTTTTATTTCAAATTGAAATCAACTCTGCACATTCTGAACTACAGAGCATCAAGTTTGCGCAGCTTCGAACATATCCGAGAGTTTACCGACATACCGACTGAGATTTTGTTTGTTGGCGTTTTTGAGCATTTTCAAATCAGTTCTTTTCAAAACTTTAGATTTTTTCTCTTTTCGTTTAATGTACGTAAATAACTCTGTCTATCCACATTAATATATTAACAATATGTCGTGTTCTTAGGGTACAGTAACATAAAAATGGTTCGCTGTCTTTCAAACGGGCCCTTCCTGCCGCTTCACGCGATGTTTTACGAACATGTTCGAGATTGAACGAACATGCAGTTCCATGCAAAGTATGTTAAAA
Source organism: Harpalus rubripes (assembly GCA_963082715.1). Lineage (NCBI taxonomy): Eukaryota > Metazoa > Arthropoda > Insecta > Coleoptera > Carabidae > Harpalus > Harpalus rubripes. The sequence goes on along the minus strand of OY720458.1, from coordinate 48,088,372 downwards.
CTTAAATAGAATTATTATTATTATTATTATTACTATTATTATTACTAATTAGGATAATATGTTTTGTTTAATTGAAAGGGTAATATTCAAACTTAATTGAATGATAGCTTAAATACCTAACTTTTCTTAATTAAGTAAGATATTGGCGACGAAATGAACTGCTTAAAATTATAGTTCTTATTTGCTGTAGCAATAAGGTTCACTTTGAAAGATGTATTTACCGGTAGGACAGTAGTTTAAATGAAGCGCGCTGCATATGACGTAATTACTGAACTACCCTATGATTGTTTCAAGTAATAAAATATTTACTAGAGTTATATTGTCCAATAGAGCTATTTTTTGTCCATTAAATTCCAGCCCCTCCTTCATCCCTGTTAAAACCATGGTTAATGTAGTTCTTGCCATCCCTAAAAAGATAGGGATGTTATAATAAGCATCGATGGGAGCCAACACGGAGCGAAGCGGAGTGATTGGCTTCCGGAGGATCACCAGTGTAATATGACGACTACCCTATTCTGAATACCGCCCACAATACTTAACTGACAATTCATAAATTAGTAGACAGTGATTTTTATATATTCCGTCTGGTCCATTTCTGCGCATGTGCGACAGTTCACTATTTTTTTTTTTTTGCTGCTTTGTCTGGACTATGCAGTAGACTCTGTCTTAATTAAATGCAGAAATTTTGTTGTTACTTAAGATTTGAGAAATATTCGTTTTCCGGGAATGGACTGTGTCATATTTTGAGTTAGAACCACTTGGTTTATTTGGCCTCTAGCGTGGTTTACACGTCGGGTAACCTTGTAAACTGAGTCTCCCCCTCTTGTTGCTTAAACTCGGCCTCTAACGTGGTTGACACGTCGGGTAACCTTGTTTAAGACAGTACTATCCCTTGCTCCTTAAGATGTCCCATACGACTGCGGGCGAAACGTTGAGCTCTGACTCAAAATATGACACAGTCCATTCCCGGAAAACGAATATTTCTCATGACTCAGACTGTGGAAGCCTACGCAATTACTTAAGATTTATTTGGACTTTTTTTAAGCTTTAAACGATCATTCAATGATGACTGAAGCAACTGAAGATATGGAAATCATCGAAAACGCTTGGCATGGTGCAAAAGGTTACCACTTATTGTCTTTGGTTCACAATTATCTTCACGAAGGTCAACTGCACAATGCAATGATCGCTGCATTGAAACTTCGCGAATTTGAAGATGTTATTCCAACCGAAGAATTATATTGTTTACTAGCTGTTACTTCTTGCTTAAATAATTCTTTTGGCGTTTGCTCTAAAGCTATGATCAAATTAGAATCGTTAGAAGAGGTAAATAATAATAAAATTATAGGAAACAATGAATTAATATACTTTGCTAGTTGACAGTAGGTGAGCGACAAGAATATGAAGAAATAGCAATGAATATTTTCACTAAACATGGTTTGAAGGATTACCATGTTAATAGGATTGAATGCCCTAAGTGTGAGACACTTATTTCTGACTGGTGAGATAAATACTCATTCGTTTATTTTGGCTACGATGTCGAATAAATTAGAAAACAATTTCAATTTTTCAAGACTATTCTAAGGAGCGTAAAATTAATTTTTTAAACTAGTGGTTTTCAAACTGTGGGTACCAACTTAGTCATTTTAAATAGGAACCTATTTTTCTTAATCGCTTATTCGATTCGGTACTTTTTTCTGAATTCAACAATATTCATATGCAGTACCTTGGGGGGGGGGGGGTTCTTAAATTAGTACAGAATTTAGTCAAAAAAAGTCAAAGTATAAAATTGGTATATCATTTTTTTATAATTTTAGGAGCTCTACTTGTCCTACGTGTTATACGGAGTTCCCAACATGCATGGTAAGTGGTAAACCATTGACAGACATTTCGAGGATTTGGACATGTCCTAATTGCAAACATAGTTGCTCTGAAAGGGATATAACATTGCATAAAAGTTGTCCTTTATGTCATAGTCATATAAGTTATTAGATGTTAAAAACTAGGAGCTGTACTTGCTTTAATTTTTTTTATGAAATACCTGTAATACCAACCTACATTTTAAATTATTTTCTTTGTAACACCAAACTTTTCCTACGTGGTATTTTTATTTTTTGAAATTTTTTACACAGAATATCATTTTAATGTATTACTTCGCTTGCTTAGAATAATAAAGTTAAAAAAAATATATATTTAGAACATGAACATTTTGTTACTTCCATTGTTTAAATGTGGTTTCCATGGCGCTAAACAACATTTTAATCATACCTTAAGTTGTGGCTTCGATTGTATTGGACACGGTGTGAAGCTAGCAATTACTAACAGTTGATTCATTAAGGGTTTTATTTATTACGCGACTTAAATCCCTCCAAAGAGCATAAAACCGACAAATCGGTACGAAAAACTGCCACGTCCGGCTCTCACATCGTCTCGGCACAGATGGACGAATTTTTACCAAAAAGAAGCTAAAGCGAAGAAATCAGGTTTAACCTCGGTGAATAACTTCGCAAGATGTCATTCAACTATACTCTGAATTGAAATAGGGCACTGGGACAAATTCACCATGATCGGAATAGATGGGCAGTACGAAATCGGGATGTAACAACGAAGTATCGCAGGAGATTTCAAGGTTGCTGAAGTCACGTGTCTGTCCGCGCCGTTTCTAATGCTCAGTTTTATAAAAGCGAATTAAATTTTTATCCAGGATTATAATTATGGGGTCTCGTGGCCGCGTGCCTGAGTGTCTGGTCGCGAATCTGGGGAACCGGATTCGATCCCGACCGACGCCAAATATTTCCAATTTTAAATGGCACATAATTGACCCCTGTGGTGCACTCTCCACGCCAGCAATGAGTGCCCGTAAGGTGACGCCTGGTAAACGCCCGCACGGTACAAATATGTCATCATCATTACCGATATCTGCGAACAAAGCAGATTGGCACACCCAGCAATGGGTAATATGCCGTGATGATATATTTATTTGTTTATTTATTATAATTATAATCCAAAATTTTGTATATTTTACTATACAGGATGTTGACGATCAGGTGCAACATAGGGATTTAACATGAGATTTTTGTTTTATGCAATTTCCTGCTCTCATGTTCCTTTTATGACAAAAATTGTAGATTGCAAAATTGTACATAATTAAAAATTGAATATAAAACTGATTTTACATCTTTTATTATGTTTCTAGTTTCTTCACAATTTTAAAAAGAAATTTTAAACTTTCTCTTAGTTTGTAGCAATAGGCATGACATTTGTTTTCTTTTTCTAGTTTTCACAAATTATTTTTAATAAACGTCAATCTGACGTATGGAAAATAAATCCCGTATTCTTCGACAACTATTTCCACCACAATAAAAAAATGACAATATGAATAAAATAATGTTTTCTACGTCAGTAGTTATGGGTATTATTACTAATTAACAGAAATTGAAATTTCTTTTTAGAATTAAGAAACTAAAACCATAACAAAAAAAAATGTAAGAAGTTTTATATTCAACTTTCAAGTCTGTACAGTTTTGCACTCTATAATTTTTGCTGCAGAATGAACAGGAAATCAGGCAATTGCATAAAACAAATATATTCCGTGTTAAATCCCTACCTGACTGTGAACACCTTGTATATACAAAATCCCAGATTTTGAAATCCGAGATTAAATTTTGTTTATAAAACCAGGTATAAATGAAATATAAATGAAAGAGTTGTCGTACTGAAAGATAGATTTATTCCATTTCAAACTACAAGGTGTGTTCCTACATCATTTAATAATTTTACCGATAAATTAAATGCTCAAAGTTAGAAAATTTGGCATTATAAACAAAAACAATTATTAATTTATCGGTAAAATGTGAACATCGCACTCAACAATAAGTACTATGAAAACTGAAAAACATAAACAGTATTTACATTTGAATTAAACAAAAATATGATTCTCGAATGCTTGAAGTTCTAAACAGGAATGTGAAGAACACAAATTTACTGCATCATGCGCTTTTTCGCCGTGTTATTGAGGAATATTTTGTCAATGCAGCTGAACACTTCATTGGCAGATTTGGAGGCATCGATTCTGTAGTGAAGACCACGGAGGCTGTAGTAGTCAACCAAGGGTTTGGTTTGTTGATGGTAAGTAGCTAGACGCTTTTTCAAAGCGTCAACGTTGTCATCTGAACGGCGGACCAACCGTTCGCCAGTAAACTACAAAAAAACACATCTTCTGAAATTCGAATAAGTACGCAGTAATTTTTGAGATATTTAAAATTTTAGAAAAAATCAAATTATTTTATCAATGTATGTATAGTTTACTTATCTTATAATCTTATCAAGAATAAATATATTTTACAATTATTTCATCACGAAATAAGTCTAATAATTTATGACTTGCATTTATGAAAAAAAAAATAATAATACAAATAATTTAGCCAAGCAAAGATGTGCGCAAAATCACCAGAAATTGCATTGTTCAATTAATTTAATAAAAGAAATGTAAATATACATATTTCCAGATTAATATTGTTAAGTTTGGTTGTGCGTGGTTAACCTTTTCGGTGGAGAATTTTTGTTAGTTTTAATAAAAATCTGATATTGAGAATACACCAAAAATTATTTTTAAAATTTTTGTTTACGAAAGTATATCTATACCCAGTTTTGGGTTACGAAGTGTGCACTACTGTGTACGTGGCGACTAAATGGTAATAAAAACAAAAAATTGTGCACAGCGCACTCTAGGAAGCACTAATTTCGATACCACAGAAATTTTTTAATTTTGCTCATAGATGGCAGGAAACTAAATAATATAATGAAAGGAATAATGTGCTCAAAAGTGTAGAGTAAAATAATTTTAAGAATGTGACGCTGACGTCACGACAGCTCCGCAGAGCTGCCGTGATATCAGTGTCACATTCTTAAAGTAATTTTACTACAAGGCAGTTAAAACTAAAAATTGTTTTTGGTTAGGATATAATACGACGCAAAGTGCGTGTACACTAAACTTTACGTCATGATCAAAAGGGTTAAAACTTGGATGGGTGACCGCTCACAAAATTACAATGTACAATTTTTTTTAAATGTGAATAATGAAATATATATATATAAATTAATATATCATCACGGCTTATTACCCATTGCTTTGTACACAGATACCGGTAATATGTAATATTTGAATTAAATTAAAAAAACTAGCTTACGTCATCAGTCATGGGTTTCCTGGGTGGATGGAACTCATCATGGTAAGAACGCCCACTGGATGGATGAATCAATCGTCCAGTAATACGACGGACGAGCAAAGAATCATCAATATTAAACTCAATTACAGCATCTAGAGGAGTACGGCGTTTTTCCAAAAGGTTATCGAGCTAATAAAACACAAATAGCACCAAAAATCTATAAGAAAATATCTGAGAATTTACCTTTTCGGCTTGAGGAACCGTACGGGGAAATCCATCCAATAGAAAGCCGTTCCTGCAGTCCGGACGATCCAGGTTCTTGTCGATCATATTGACGACTAAATCGTCGCTGACGAGCTTACCTTCGTCCATGACCTTTTTCAGTTTTTGGCCTAATGATGAACCGGAAGCTACTTCGGCACGTAGCATATCGCCGGTTGAAAGATGGCATACGCAGAATTTCTCTTTCAAAAGGGGGGCCTACGTTAAAAAATAAAATTTAAACGAAAAAAGGGGATTTTTTAATATCATAAATGAAAAAAAAAAGATTTAGTATGTGATTTAGTTTTATGTAGTTTCCTGTTCATTTTACGGCAAAAACAGTAGAGTGCAAAGTTATTCAGAATTAAAAGTTGCATACAAAATTGTCATGCCTATTACTACAAATAAGAAAAAAATATGAAATTTCTTTTTAAAATTGCGAAGAAACTAGAAACATAATAATACATGTAAAACAGTTATGTATGCAACTTTTAATTCTGAACAACTTTCGACGCCACAGTTTTTTCCGTAAAATGAACAGGAGAGCAGGAAATTGCTTAAAACAAAAATCTCATCTTCTATGTTCACCCCTAACCGCCACCACTCGGTATAGCTCAAGTAGTAGAGAATTTTACTCGGGATACTTGATATAGGAGGGCCCTGGGTTCAAATCTCATTGGGGTCCATGAATTTTTCACAAATTTTTCATCATTTAAAAAGTTCTATGCTGCAACCCGCAGTACAGTTCTTAAATTAACTCATCATAAAAATATGTATTTATGTTGAAAATGGCAACACCCAGTAATGGGTGACAAGCTTTTATATATGTTAATGATATAAAGGAATATAAATTTCACCTGTTTATTAATTAACTTATTTTGTATTGTTCTATTGGATTCGGACGAAATTATAAACAGTGAAATAATAATTGTAATTGTGTGTCATTTTTAAAGTTAGTATGTTTAGGTGTTAAAATAATCATAATTTCTCACCTGAGTGCCTTTTCCAGAGCCTGGTGGGCCCAACAAAACAGCATTAACTCCATTAACCCCACTTTTCATCGGCTCTTCTTTTGGAAGGGCTACGGACGGCGGCATGATGCTTTTTTATACAACTATCTGCAAATACTAAATGATAATTATAGTCTTATTGTTAAGTGATATGTTCAATGATTGTAATGATGTGTCCACGGAGTTAAAGTTACAAGGTCAGATAAGTTACCAGTTACCTGGCTGGACTTTCTACCGAGATCAGTTTTGAAGAGAGGTCAATAATTGTTGTTCATTAATTTGTATATTATATTTCATACAAGTTTATTGATAAATAACTATATATTTGTGTATATTTACTTGTGAAAGTATTTATATTATAAGTTTTAATTCAGTTTAGCATAAATTTATACAAGATGTCGCTACTTATACATAAACGAGCGCTGTTGTAATTGTAACAACCGTCACTGCTATTCGTATATGGGTTTGTTGTGTGTTGTCGTCTTATAAACAAAACAGACAGTTAGTTTCTTTCGTTAGGTAAAATGTCGAGTGAGGAAAAGCAAGAAGACGATGCAGGAGGAAACGAAACTAACGTCGATGAAGACAACGGAAATTCCATAGCACAACAATCTCAAAATGTACGACAAACACAAGCCCGGGCACCAAAACGTCCAAATTGTAGGTTATCTCTAATAACATTATCTTAAAACTTGTTTAACTACTGTAATTTCTAGCTGATGGTCAAACAAATGGAACTGCAGCTAAGAATACATGTACTGAAACAAATGGTGCGTCGGGATCAGAACGACACGACGAAGAAGTGACTAGATTAATATTATTTCGTTCCTATGTTCTAAATTTTTATGTTACAGTCTTCTGATGAGGAAGAACCAACCCAGCCTGAACCAGTATTATTTTCCGATATATCCGATTCTGATAGTTCACCGGAACCTACTGAAAACGAAACTGAATGGTGAGTTCTGTACTAGTTTTTTAAATGTTTTGCTATAATTTGATTGTTTCTAGGGGTATTTTGTTACGAGTTGACAATAGGATTGTTTTACAAGGACGTCCACCGGCCACAGTACCTGCAAATCCCTCTGTGCACTACGAAAGAACTTTTGTAAGAAACGCTACGTCGTTAAGAGTAATAGTTCAGCATATTATGTTGGACGAAGTCAACGGAAGTAAGTTTCATATTTATTCTATTAATTTATTTTATTAAACAACGTTTAGTTTTGTGATATATTTATTTAAAAACCAATGTTTCGGCAGCATAAATTGCTGATTTCTTCAGGACAAAATAAGCAGCAATATTTAATATAGCCAAATTACTAATTATACATGGTCAAATACGTGTACTCGTAATTCGTATTCTTCTATTCTTGCTTTGAATTCTTCGTGTGTTGAGTCATCTTTATCAATATTATGCTGTATCATATATCGTGTTTTGGTTATAAAGTTTATTTTTTTAATATGGTAAATACCAGGTATATAACAAATAGGTTCGGCGAAACAGCTTTTTATAAACTACATATTTCTTATGAATTTTGAATAAAAATAAATAAAATGACTAATTTTTTTATATTTTTATATACATAAATATAACATGAAAATGTTTAATCATACATTATTTATAAATATATTCTTAAATAAAAGTTTAAAGGCCAACGCGCACTTCAGCGACCGAAACGAAGCGCAGCGAAGAGAAGTTTTTTCATTCAATGTATTATTATAGGTGCGTTCGGTTATTTTGTGCTGTGCTTGAGCTTTGCTGTGCATGAGTCGTGTCACGTGATCACTGTGTACTCTGTGCAGATTGGAATTAAAAGAACGAATTGTGCAGCCTGTGCGTTTCATACTTTCGTGACAGGTAGATTTAGCAATGGAAAATCGGTGTAAGTTCAGATTATTATTACTAATATCGATTTTATATTAACCGTAAGTGTTTGATTGACGGCTGAATATAGATTCTCGTTTTCTTACAAATATTTTAGAATAGAAAAAGTAAATAATTATGCATAAACTCATTTTCGAATGTATCCCAATACTTTTGAAAATTTAGGGCCGGTTTTTTCACCTCTGGTTAATGTGTCAGTTATCTTAACTGCCACATAAAATAAAAATATCGCATCGATATTAAGCGTAAATTGACAAAATTATATACACGTCAATTATATGATGCGATATTTTTCTTTTATCTGGCAGGTAAGTTAAGTGGCACTTCATCAAGAGGTGAAGAAAACAGGGATTTATTATATAAAATAAATCTTGTTCGCGAACTATATTAAATATAAGAAAAAAAAAAACTTGAAGACATCAGAAAATGGCTTGAAAAAAGAGGTAATGATTTTATTAGGGTGTTTAGAAAACCAAGAAAGCTTCCGGTAAATATTAATTAATGTAATAGCTTACATATTTACCAAATTAGTGAAAATTTGCATACTTAGACAAAAATCATTTCTCGCTTTATACTTTGCGCGCTAACTCGAACGTGCACAGCCACACGTCCTGAGCTCGGGCGAACTGTGCATGCACAATCTACACAGCGCAGTATTTACCGAACGCGTTCTGTGCAACCCAGAGTGCACAGAAGTGAATAACCGAACGCTTACTGTGCAATTTATTAAAAATGTGTGCACAGAACTGAATAACCGAACGCACCTTATGTGTATACGCGCACTTTGGAGCAGCGAAGAGCAGAGCAACGAGGCGACTATTCATATAAGAATACATTAAAGCTACGTTTCCAGCTCTTAACATAGTCACTGTTTTTGTTATTTGTCATAACCTTGAAAGTTTGTCATACGTATAATGGCTTGAGCGTTTCCAGCTACTGTTTTAGTCTTTAGTCTTTGTCATAGCGCATAAACACAAAGTTTGCATACTTCATACTTTCGTCATAGTCTTTGTCGCTGTTCTGTTGGAAAGAGATAAGTGATGTAAGCGCTATCTCTTTTTATGTTGCGCAGTTGTTCTACGCGTTGTATCTGTCATTATTTTGATGGTTATGTTATTATTTTTGTGTTGAGATAATATAAATATGGACAACAGAAAGAAAAAAAATCATATTTTTTATATTATAAGTACAAATAAAATTATATCATATCTTATGGATATACAGACAATATTGAAATTGAAAGTGGAATATTAGAAATATTGTGGCTCGTTCACCATATTGATTTCGTGCTTTATTTCGTGTTATTTTGGAATTATACAAAATAATTACATTATTACTTAATTTGAGTAATGATTACTACTCATCATTAATATCATTAATAACTATATAATTTTTGAAGCGTTGTAAAGAGTTTTATAAATGTGTTCCTTTTTTGAGTGAACAAACATTATAAGTACAAAAACTTAAGACTGTGCTTATGTTAACAGCTGGAAATGGCCAATATCTTCTAACAAAAACATAAGACAAAATACAAAAACAAAGACTAAAACAGTGACTATGTTAAGAGCTGGAAACGTAGCTTAAATGAAAAAACTTCTCTTCGCTTCGCGTCGCTCAAGTGCGTTGCGGCCTTAAGTTGGTATTGTGACGTCATTGGGTGCATTCAGCAGACATGTTCATCAGTTTTCTGCTGAATGCACTGTTCACTAGAGACCGTTCACTGAACGGTCACCTACAACTGACAAAAAAGTAAAGCTGCGTTCAGAGCTACTGAATTATAAATTACAATTAGTAATTACAATTAGTAATCGGTTGGAGCGTCTTAAAACTATCGGTTTTAAATCTGAAATAACGTTTAGAATTAGCACTTAGTGAAAGTGACATCTATTGAAAAATCGATGAAGAAATCTATATAAATAAAAAAATTAAATGATTTTTATTAAACAATTGTAAATAGAGTAGTATTTGTTGTTTGAACACTATAGTTGAACACTATAATTGACGGATAAAAATATTTCGGATCATAATATTTTCTATTCTGATAAAAATAGGGTTAGAAATGAAAGACATTCTGTAAAAAGTGACAAGTATAGGTACATGTGATTCTTCGCCTATCTATATTCAAATTTATTACAATATCCTGCATCATATACCACATTTAAAACAGATTATATGCGCTATGCTGTTTGACGTGTCTCACAGAATGAGACAAGATGATATATCTGTCGCACTAATTGTAAGTGAAAAGTTTGGGGTTTGTATACTTACCACTTATACTTTACGTCTTAATTTTGTCGCTGTGAACGCTAGCGTTGTTTGCCATAAGTCAAAGTGCTTGTATTAATTGTAAGTGCTAATTGTAATTTATAATTCGGTAGCTCTGAACGCAGCTTAAGGCCCTGATGTTTCTGTTTACTTGTTTACGCGCGCAATATTTAAATTCACTGGATTTTCTTCTGCTAGTACAGCTAGTAGAAATAATCTTGTCATCCATTATCTGTGCAGTAAAACAAAATAATTTATTCACATGTAAAATACCGAAAATACATTATTTATGTTGTTTGTTAACAAAAATGAAAATATTGCAATATAAGAAAATCTTAAGAATGGATAAGTTTTAGTTTTTTTGAATAAAATTAAGGTTACGACTTTTTGACGTTTGAACCACGTGAATCAGATTGATATACCTTCAGCAGAGATCTCTGTTCGGTGACCATTCGGTCAGGTGTTCCGTGAACATAGAAATCTGCTAAATGCGCCCATTAGTCGAACACTCGCTTACTTCATGTGCGTCTGTATCTCACTAGTTATATGGGTTGTTAAAATATACCTATAAAAAAATATACTGCTGATGCTCTATCTCTCATTTAAGAGGAGTCTGCTACAAACATTATTGCCTATCCTTGTCAGTTAATGTAAGAATTTCCCTCCCGTTAGTTCCCCTTTGCCGTTCTACTCCAATAAAATCAAAGCAATCCGGCGCTTGCGCAGAAGTATTCTTACAGACAAGTGCAGCTATATGCAGATATTATATGTCTGCACTGCACTCGTCCAATGTCAGTCTCACAAATCTCACTCCCACCAGCAGTATATTTTAGTTTTATAGGCATATTTTTGTTAATATGCCGCCTTTTTTAATGAAAGTCGTGTAATATTGGCGCGTAAATACAAAATTATATGCAACATTTAACTCTGAATAAGTTTATACTCTACAGTTTTTGCCGAAAAATGAACAGGAGAACAGGAAATTTCATAAAACGTATGTTAAATTATATGCAGTTTTTTTCTCCCATTATCATTTTACGCCAAAAACAGTAGAGTGCAAAGTTTTTGGTTTCTTCAAAATTAAAAAGAAAAAAAAATCATAATTTTTGTTAATTAGTTGCAACTCTTAATTCTTTACACTAAATGATTTTTGCCGTAAAATGACCAGGAGAGCAAGAAATTGCACAAAACTAAAATCACATATTAAATCCCTATATTCACACCTGACCGCCATCACCCGGTATAAATTGTAGAATTGATGTACAGTGTGAAAAAAAAAACTCGGAGTAGGCTATGAACAGAGAAACATATGTCTGATCATTATAGGGCAGGGAAGATCACGTGACCTAACATATGTTTTGTCCCTTTCTCACTTCAGACTCGATCTTCAGTTCTGTCCCATGCTAACTTCAGACTGTACTTTCGACGTAGTGCGCATGCGTCAGTTTGAATAGCTGTCATATTTTTCTAACGGTAAATTTTAAGAATGAGTGTGCGCAAGCGTGGATTTTGTCATTTTGTTATTTGGTGGTTCTTGTGCATATAGCGATTGATTGTGTTATTATTATTCATTGTAGTGTTTTATTATTTGTTTCTTTTTGTAATCTTGTTTGTTGTTATTTATTTTATTGTTATTTTCTGTTGTTTGTGAGTGTCATTCTTTTTCAAACTATGCCACTACGTTGTTGGGTGCAAATTTGTCGTCGGACTATAATATAAAACTGTTTACTATTCCATCAAGTACCGATTATTGAGGTAATATTTAAAACCTAATCATATTTGAACATAAGTAACAAGTGACAATTTGTGTAGGTAGGGTTGGCGTGGTAGGTAGGTTACATGTGAAAAACAAGAGAGACGTCGTCTGTGGCTCGTGGCTGTTTATATTTATGAGAATATCACTTGCTTGCTGACATATTGTCGATTACTCAGATTTGATAGTAGGTCGTTGACGAAGCCCTAAATTTATAAATTGTCAATTTCTGTTGGTAATATTTGCTTTTTAAGCAAGAATGAAGACGAAGAGCATCCTGATCGTAATACTTATGAATATGCATATGATCACATTGTTATCTGCCATTATATTATATTATTGAAGAATTCAATAAAAACCTATTTGTTTCTTATTGTCTTCATTTTATTCTCATTTGATATCTTGCTAGAAATGTGACAGCTATTCAAACTGACGCATGCGCACTGCGTCGAAAGTAGAGTCTGAAGTTAGCATGGGACAGAGTTGAACATCGAGTCTGAAGTGAGAAAGGGACAAAACATATGATAGGTCACGTGATCTTCCGTGCCCTATTTAATTCAAAAGTCAAGTTGTCAAAATTGATCTTAAAATGTAATTTTCCTGAAATTTATTGTAACAGGCAGCAAAAGAATATTGCCATTTGACGTTTTCGAATTTATTTATTTGTCTTAAACAAGATTCAAGAAGAGAAGCTCTGATTTCTTTGACATTTAATTAAATATTTTTAAATTTTGTACATAGCCTATTCCGAGTTAGTTTTTTTAACACACTGTACTAAAAAAATTGCATATATTGAAAAAGTAAAATTGCAATAAAAATAATTTTTCTATTTCGCGCACTGTTTGATACATTGTAATACTGTATACAATCAGACAAAATTCACAACACATAATATACAAACTGTCAAAATGTGAAATTTCAATTGTTTACCGGGAAGCGCTACCAGCATAACTGACAAGAAAAATATCAAGTCATATTTTTGACAAGTCACATTTTAAAAAAATCTCATTGTACAATTACCTCAAAGGTCTGTAAATTGCCTTATGATACTTGTTTTTAAATGTACTATTAAAATGCTTGTATTGCAACCATATGTTTTCTAACCTAACCTAACACTGGTTTTCTTTTTTTTTTGTTTCCGTTTTAGCGACCAGACTACTCTGCTCATTGATGCTAATTTCAAATCCTATAAATATTGTTTATTTGATGACAAAAAATCGTGATGTAAGTTCTTTGTGACTTTTGTGTGTTTAGCTATGACTCCTGGTCCAATAGTGCCCCCACAGCCTACTATTCCACCGCCCATTCCGCCTCTTCCATCAATGTCTGCAACGCAGAGAAATATGTGGATGCGGCAGCAAGTCGACGCGGAAAACAGAAGACGACGAGCGACGGCGAATGTCGTTGCCAATACAAGTTTACCACCCACCAATTTTGCCAGCACTAGTACCACAGATTCCGAACCCGTCACTAGGTAAGAAGATACATCCGACATTTAATTCGCTCTATAATCCAACAACTACTAGGAAACTATCTTTTTCTGCATCAAAAAACGCACATGCAAACAAGACCATTATTCTCGTCCTTTTCGATAGTTTTTTTTTTAATAGAATAAATAAATAAAGCATATTACCCATTGCTGAATGTGCCAATCTGCTTTGTACGCAGATATCGGTAATGATGATGACATTTATTATTTATAGCATTATTGACAAATCACCTAGATCAACACGAGATACAAAAATGCTAAAAATGCACGCCAATGTATACGAACTAGGTTGACAGTTCCAAATTATTTTCTGAACAGAGTTACGACCTACATCGCCTTATGAATATATTCTATAATTTGTGTGGCAAAAAGGAACTAATTCAATGGGGTCATACAAAAAAAAATTGATTTTTCTTTTATAAATAAAAAAAATACCAAATATGCATATATACATCAAAAATATTTAATATTATTATACTTTTCATTCATGATTTTCTTTATAAAGATTCTGAGTCTGATTTAGTGACGTCATAATTTTGTACACAAATCCACGATAATGAGCCACACCCGCACTCGTCTCTGTACTGTACATGAATCAGTTCTGTCACTTTCCTAACATAACCTTATATAACCAACATTTTGAAAGTAAAGTCAATATCCTTAAGAGTTTTTTAAAAAAAGTAAGTGCAAATAACGAAATATGCTATATAAAAATTTAAAATAATACAATTTATGTTTAATTTAGATATTCAATAGTTGTACAATATTGTTCTGTGCCGTCCTGCGAAAACAACTTGTTGGGAAGTAAAAATAAAATTTTTGTTCGTATTCTTATGGCTCAAGATGTAAGGGAAAGATGGTATAAGGCAATAAATACTTCAAAAGTTTTGAAGACTACTCTTGCTTATTTGATGACATAAATGTCAATTTTTTTAATCGGTAGGCGACACTACGATTGCAAAATTATGACGTCATTTGAAATTTTATATAAACTTAAAAAAATTATATCTGTAAAACTAGAATCTGATGTGACAATATATATTTTCGTAAGTAATTACTTTCAGAAAATGTGATATGACCCCAATATGTATATATGTCGTCAAGAATCATACATTTTTTATTGCACAATGCCATTCTTATGTGGAGAATACTATAACTAGCATTATCACTAAAGCTCATTTTGGCTTCAATGCGCTTGCGTACGTAAATTTTGACTGTATCATAACGTTTACCCTATTTATCCAGAAATAGAGGCTGTCGAAAACTAATGACACTGACAAAACCTAACTTTTTGAGAAAGATAGCTGCAACGTTTTATTTTTATCCTTGTCTGTCATATAAAATAACGTGTACGGTATGTAAAAACATATTATCAGGTTAACCTAACTTTTGGTATTATCTAGTTATCATTTCTGATCTAATTTTTCCATATTATATTTATTTTATATGTAAAAATTGTTTGAAAATCTCGTTTCCTCGCATCTTAATTTTACAAAAAAAAATATTTCAATTTGAAACAACAAGCAACATTCTAAAAATAGAAGTTTGGTTTGTGCAAGTCTGCTACACCCTTGTTAACGCGCGCTGAATAGCAGAAATGCACGATTTTACTGATTTCATTGAATTGAATTAAGAACGACTTAAACATTATTTTTGGCGTATGGATACAGACTTTGTTAAAAATTTAATATTTTTAGTAGACTTTGAAGCTTCACTTAATTATAATTAACAATTATGTGTTAATAATTGTTATCCTTGTTGATATTTTACCAAAAAATAATTGATTTGTTGTCCCTCTCAAAATGATTAAATATTTTTTAAAACAATTTAGTCATAGTTAAATTGATTGCCATAGATCTAAAGATCATTTAATGAGTATCACTTATCCTGAGCAGTACGATACTGTTAACATGCCTCGACGTTATAGAAATATAAACTTACGGTAAGAAACATCAGAATTTATATTTAATATCATCGCTTTTTATATCCAAAAATTGTGACTGATTATTTTGTGTTGGAATATTTCTAAATGATTCGGGAATTGATTAAAAATGTTACAGCAAATTGCAAATATTTTAGAAAAAGTTATCCCTTAGGTAGGTATTTTAAAATTCCGTGTAGGGAAGAAACATTTTTTTAGAATATCGTACCTTTTTGTATATTTTATTCCTTTTATGTTCTTTCATTCTGTTAATTCACTTAACCTTACTTCGTTGTTTACTTTTCATTTTTTTGACTTCATAGAATGTTCTAACATTATACAGTTGTTATAATTATAAAGTAGGGTTATATAGATTTTATTTGTAATTGAATGAAGTATATAACGGTCAATGTTGAGTTTCCTGATTTTATGATACAAATATATAATATATTATTTTCTTTTCAGAGCTGCAGCAGCTCGAGGCGAAGACTGGATTGGAGCTTACATCAATGTAAGCTCATTTAGGCGTATGCTGGCAAACGTTTTGCGATATGATGACTCCGGAATGGTAAGTCTAATTTTCAATTTAACATATTACGTTGACATTAAATGACTTACATACATACGTACCTACCTTCGTACAACAATATACTTACGATATATCCCACAATAGGTTTGTTCGTTTAGCTACCTTGCGTCTACGGTTTACTGCCGCACCTGTATTCTTTGTATGGAGGCGGCAGTAAACCGTAGACGTAAAGTAGCGAAACGAACCGACCTATTGTTGGTTAGGACGAACCCGAAATCATGTATTCATACAAGAATCACCCTTCGTATTCATGAAATTTATTTAAATAGTTAGATGTGTATCAATATTTTTTTTATTTATTTAAGGAGTTATTCGTACTTTTATAAACAATAATTTTTTCCTATTTCGTATACACAAAGTGAATTTTGTCAAAAACAGAGTTACAATGAACTGTTTTGTATAAATGTATATAAATGTATTGGGGATTTTTGAAATTGTGAAGTTGGTAACTTAATCTAAGTGCCAAATAAATATTTTTCATTTTAGTTGTCATTTCCTGTCATTACTCATGGCAAATTATTGAAATTAGATTTTTTTATAGTAAAATATTTACATCAAACAGTAAAGCACTCTTTTAAATTAAAACTCAAGGTATTTATTTGTAGGTTCATAACATAATAAATATAAATTTTAACTCTAACCTAACTTGTGAGTAACTTGTCAAAATGTCAGATGTCAAAATAAATTAAATTTCAAATGTTTATTGAAACTGTCAATGTTACCAAGCTTGATATTTTAATATTTCTTTCAATAATAATTTTGAAATAAAAGTAAATTAATGCGAAATAGGAAAAATAGTATGAAAAAAACGTATTACAATGTCCATTTGTAATATTTGTCTTCAATATACTATTATATCTAATACTTATCAAAGAAAAATTTTGAAACACACGAATCCTTATTTGAGTGGAAGACAATGGAGAATTTTTTTTAGGTTAAAATTGACGCATAAATCATAACGAAAAATAATAAAATTTACACTTTATACTTAAAGTACTGCTCAATAAATAACGATTACCTAACATAAAAAACATTTTTATAATAATTACTTTGCAAGATATTTGAATTTGTCTCCAGTGCCACTGATGACGTCACACTATTGCTATCTTTCTCGCGCAGCCTACTATAGAAACTGGTGCGAGAAAGATAGTTATTGGTTTCGTTAAAAATCAAATGCAGTTAAACTAAAACAATTATGACTTTTTAATACTACGAAATACAACGAACTTTCATTAAAAAAAAAAAATATTGGTTTACTATTAAATGTTACTATTAAATGTAGATTCCATTTAAAAATTGTGTTACCTATATCCAGGGCAAGAAACCGTTTTTTTAAACCCATTTCAAAAACTGGTTCAGTACTATTTTTAAAAAAAACCAGTAACTATTAACCGATAAATGTAAAAATCTGTTTTTTAAACAGTTTCTAAAAATGAGCAAAAGAGCATTTTTATAAAAAAAATATTTCATTGTGGCATATTACCCATTACTGGGTGTGTCAATCTGCTTTGTACAGAGATTTTGATAATGATGATGACATATTTGTACCGTGTGGGCGTTTAAAAATAAAAATAATTTAAAAGAATAATAATTAAAAAAATAAATAAATATAAAAAAATAATAAAAATTAATAATAATTTTTATCACTTTTTATTTTTTAAGTAACTACCATTCACACTAAAATAAATGAAAAGCACTTATTTTAACGGGTGTAGAAAACAGTTATTTTCTTGGGTTTTTTGCCCTGGTCATATCTCAGAAATTAACCATCATGATAAATATTTTTGTGCACCATTGCATAGACAGTTAAATTAAATAACGTTTTTATTTGAAATAAATTTTAAAAAAAGAGACCAAAATCAGTTTTATGATTTTATCTAAGTAGCCTATGAGAAGTCTTCAGAAAACAAAACCTAAGATGACCTCCCACAAAATTGGACATTAATATGAAAACAATATTGTTACTATGTTACTAACAATAATTAAACATTTGACTTTGACACTTGTGTTGACAATAAAATCAAAACATTTTTTTAATTTTGCATACATTTATTTGTTGAACAATATTTGAAAGAAGTTAAAAATATTTTATGCACGTATGCAAAACACTCATTTTCTGCAATTTTATATAAATACACCACAGAAGACAAATACTAATACATATATGAACCCGCGGATTTTGCATCATACGCTACTAAATTGAAATTCAAGATAAAGGATAAGCAACGGGACAATGCAAAAAATATTCAAAATTATTTTATTTTATCTAATATGGCGGAATGATGGAAATAGTTTTAGAAGAATACGGAATATCTTTTCCAAAAGTTAGATTGGCGTTTGACGTTTATAATACTGCTACTAATTATCAAATTTTTGAAAACAAAATATATTATCACTGTATACAGATGTCAGTAATGATGATTACATATTTGTACCGTGCGGGCGTTTACTAGACGTGATTTCGCGGGCACTCATTGCTGGTGTGGAGCGTGCACCACAGGGGTCAATTTTGTCAATTCAAAATATTAGGCGTCAGTCGGGATCGAACCCAGTTCCCCAGATTTGCGACCAGACACTCAGGCACGCTGCCACGAAAATTGAAAGAAATTGCGAAGAAATCAAAAACAATAAAAAAATGTAAAAACAATTTTGATTGTAACTTTTAATTGTGAACAAGTTTGCATTGTACAGTTTTTGCCATAAAATGAACAGACCAGGAAATTGCATAAAACTAACACCACATGTTAAATCCCTAATCGAAAAAATAGAATACAACAAACAGACAGACATGCAGACAAGAGACTTCAAAAAGACATTAAATAATTTTATGCAAAAAATCACATATTTAGAACATAAAGATCTTTCAGGTCACTCCTGGATCAATATCTCTACCTTCGCACAACTGTCTGGCTGTCACTCTCATCCACCGCTGTACAGTGGTCTTTCCATACTCTGCTGCATCTGGTGGCGATCAACGAAGTTGTGTAATTTGCATCAGCGAATATCAAGAAGGCCAAGATGTCCGCCGTTTACCTTGTATGCACGTCTTCCATCGGGAATGCGTTGATCGTTGGATGCTGGATCAGTTACGTTGCCCTATTTGTAGATACGACATTTTAGAAAGGGCTGCAGAGTTAAATAGAGATGAAAATAATGAACCTAGCACAAGTGATGATGGTACTAACACTCAAAATGTCGAATGAACATTTGCGAATTGACATAGTTAAATTTTAAATATTTTATTTTGCGGATTTGTGCAATCTGCTATATTTTATATAAATTATTTTTTTAATATGGGGTTTTATCAAAATTAACGATTAAATATGGAAATGTCTAGGAACATGTTAATGTGTACCTAATATGAAATGTAGGTACACGCTAAAATGTCATCACCGCTTATGATGTAGGCATTTAATGTGCACCAACTTATTGCGCCTAAAATACCCAAAAATGTATGTTAAAGAAATGAGGTTATGTTTTGGTGTTAAAACGAGTTTGTGCATTCGGATTGGTTACTGTTGTTATACAGGCTGCATATTTCATCATTTCCTTAATGGGGCATTCCGTTTTTTTTTTAATTTTTCGTTAGTTCTACCTAGCAGGATTATGAATATACTAGCTGTTAATTAAAGAGCGGGCCATAGGCGTGTAACATGGGAAATCAGTTTTTCCTTGCGCAAAAGTTCCCAATTAATTTTAGACAAAAGTGTTTCAAATAAAAGTTTCAGATAATTAAATTATACACCAGCATCACTAAACAGGTTTTATTTTGCATGTTTAGTAACGTGTAAAATCGAAATTGAAATTTTATAAATATTGCTCATTTGTAGTGATAGCCATGGAATTTAAACAAAATTACAAAGAAATGTATATCGTTTGAACTGTCAGAAATTCGATTTTCAAATAAAAATTACTGATAATTATATTCTATCCTAAGTCCTTAAAAATATTTTGTTTTTATAATCTACATCTAAATTATTGCTTAGATTTTATTTATTTTTATTTTGTAACCTGCAAAATCAAAATTCTGACAATTAAAACGATATGCATTTCTTTGTAATTTTGTTTAAATTTCATGGCTATCACTACAAATAAGTAATATTTACAAGATTTCAAATTGGATTTTACAGGTTACTAAACATGCAAAATAAAATCTGTTTAATTATGCTGGTGCAGAATTTAATTCTCTACAACATTTATTTAAAACATTTTTGTTTAAAATTAAATGGGAAGTTTTGCGCAAGGAAAAACTGATTTCCCATGTTAAACGCCTATGGCCCGCTTTTTAATTAACACCCTGTATAATTTTGAGTAAGAAAATAAATATATCAAGTGTGATGAATTTTTAAAAAATTCATCGAAAATCAAATTCTCTATCATGGCGCGCTTTATGACAATTATCCAACGACCAAATATAACTAGACAAAACATTCCCTATCCCTCCTCACTGAATGTTTTGATTTCGGCTGCCCAGACATAGAAACTAGAGATAGAGATATGTCTTATCTAGTTCGAGTATTTCTCACTAGAGGCCACTTAGAGTGTGAATGTATAGTTTGAACGTTGCTCTCTAGAGGCTACGTAGAAGCATGTATATTCAAAGCCAGTAGATATACTGAAGTACCGCCATGGCGGCCATCTTAGCCTTAAAAAGCAACAATAACTATTTTTTCCGCCGGTAGAGGCGCTTTCATTTGTATTTGTGTTATTGCAGGGTTCTGTAATGTTGGCAATGTCAAATTATTGGTTATCTACAAAATGTTTCTCTAATAATGGAAAATGTTAATTTCAACAACACTATTCAAGTTAAAACTTCTTACTTCACAATGCATTGCTTATTTCGATTAAATATCGGCTCTTGCTATGTTTGTAAACCACTGATGACACCTCTCTTCAACATTTGGTATGCCAAAAAAATTTGAGTACATATTCTATTTTTATTATAATGACAATTAATTGCACAACAACAAGGCATTATCTGTGGTAAATTCTCAGTTTTTTTTATTTTTTCTAACACCAAAATTAAAACTGGTGTATACCAATGTGACATTTGACACGTGCAACAGCAGCGCAATTGTTATTGTTACTTTTTAAGGCCAAGATGGTCGCCATGTCGGTACTTTAGTATATCTACTGGCATTGTGTATATTTTGTATTTGTTTTGTAGTTGTAGTGGTTTTGTGAGTGATACGTTGGTTTTTCTTTAATTTTAAACCTTATAAATTTATTAATGTTAATCTTAAATGTTAACCACAACATTTTAACTAAGAAAACTTGCCTCTAGTGAGCAACGTTCAAACTAGCCACTGATACTCTACGTGACCTCAGTGGTGATCTCTAGTGAGAAATACTCGGACTAGACAAGATATATCTCTATCTGTATCTCTAGTTTCTCTGTCTGGCAAGCTGAAATCAAAACAAACCAAATGAAGTTATGTCTAGTTATATTTGGTCGTTGCAATTATCCGATATTGATATCTGCAGCGAACTTCAGTGCCTAAACACACGTTTTCATAGACAGCTATTTGCCTATTTACAACTTTTGAGGAAAAAAAACGTAGGTAAACGAACAAATATCAGAGGCACACGTAATAATTAACACAAACAAAGTGAATAAAATATCAAATACAAAATACACAATCGTAGTAACTACTAGCGCCATCTGTGTTTTTAACGGCATATATTCAATCTGAAATTAGCAAAAACCACGCAGAAGCATATCGAAATGACGTCATAGTTTTTCTAGATACGTAAAGAATTTCAATTTTCTAATATCAAATTATGAACGAAAACTTTTCCCTAAACATGTTTTATTGTATTTTTTTTTACTATATGACGATGGCAACAATAGAAAAAAGTTACTATTTTATATACATTCCATCCAACACCGGAATACCCCATTATTTTAGATAAAATGCTTCAAATAAAAGTTGTAGAGCTTAAAATTCTGAATCAATAAGCAAAATTAATTTTACATGCTCTGTAACGGCAGAAATTAGGTATGAAAATGTCTAAAATCACCCCAAAAATAGCGATGGCTATGGAATTGAAACAGATAAATCAACAAAAAAATGTTTGACATTTTTTCTGTCCAGTTAGGTGAATATATTTTTATTTGGTATTATTTGTAATACCTGTTGAACAATAGACCTTTTCAATTTAACGGCTATCTCTTTCTATCGCTGCAAATAGTAAGAAAATGGCGCGAACAACTGCCAGTTGGGCTGTCAAACGAAAAGTCAAAAATATTGCAGTTATTAAAATACCTGTATTCTCAGTGAAAATTTGCATCGTTAGACATTTAACCTTCAATAAAGGCTTTTGTAACTTCTTTCGAGAAATTTTTTAAAGTTTCAAGGATTTTTCTAACATTTTACGTCTAATTTTTTTAGAAATAAACGCCATAGATTTCAGTTGTTTTTATTATGCGCAGATCCCCATTGCGCATATCTTCTATCTGTTTAAATTGAAAAGGTCCATTATCTATTAATTTAAATAAATAATTTTTCACTTTAACAGAAATTACAAATAATAAAAATAAATTAACCTAGCTTGACAGATAAATCGCTAACATTTGTTAATTTTTATTCCATGGCTGTCGATATTTTTTGCGTGATTTTCTATATTTTCATACTTAATTTCTGCTGTTAATTAATCAATTAATTAATAAATTAATTAGTTTGCTTATTGATTCCAATGTAGAATTTTATGCTCTACAACTTTTATTTTAAACTTTTTTTACCTAAAATAATTAGGGAAACAGGAAATTACGAAAGTATGATTTTATGTTAGAAGTCCTATGTTCCGGTGTCGCGGTCAACACCCTGTATAAATTAATGTTCATGGAGTAAATTTTCTACGAAATTATAAAGGTACACGTTAAATGTCTACGTCATAAGTGGTGATGATGTTTTAGATATAGGGTGATAAAAACGTTATTTAAATATGTTTATTTTTAAATTTGAGGCGTATTCACAGCGCGTTATTATATACAAATTCTAAAAAATATGTGCATAATATGCAAAAGAATCTCATTCTTGTTTTATCATCAATTTCAACGTAAATGACAATGATATAATTTATTTTCCAAAAAAGCCCGTACTATTTTATAAAGTAATTTCTTTTATAATATTGTGGCCCGGTATTTTGGTCTCTGATTAAACTGTTAATTTAACTAAGTTAAAACGAAAAATGTCGCACATACATGCGTGTAATTTTTACAATTTATGCTATATTTTTTGTTTTAACTGAGTTAACAGACAACTTAACTAGAGATGAAAATACCGGGCCTATGAAAAACTATTTTTATTTTATTTGTAGGCACAACATATTTTATGTGCACTATAAAATCAACTTTTTTCTTTTTTTTATAAATTCGCATAATTTAAAATACTATATTCAAAATTAATTATTAATTATTATATTTACTTAAATTGAATTTTATTTAAGTATTATTCTAGTTTTTAAGAGTCACTGATATAGACATTTTTAATGTCTAATAACCGGTACAATTTTAATTTATTATAAAAAAATACGCTTGTTTACAGTTTCAGAAAAAAGATCTTACTGTATTCATTTCAAAAACCGGTTTGAAAAAAATATTTTTAAACTGCATTTAATGCACTGCTCAAAGCAAGATGACATAATTAAAAGTTTGGCCTTTGTACAACGTATATAGTTTTTAGAACGAATCTATAAGATTCGGAGTGTTTTAGTTTATCTATATGTCAGAACGTACTTTTAAGAAATATTCAATTTTTTAAATTTTATTGAAAACAATTTCTTTGAATGTTTTTTCGTCAAACGTTCGCATATTTTGGTTACATTCGTAGGGTAAACTATCTTCAGAAAGTTTTTTCATAAGCTGTGAATACAGGATACTATTTCATTTTACAGAAGCAAAATATGTAATATGTATTATATGGTAGACGTACGATTAGAAGAAACTGACCCTTTGCGCAGAAACCAAATTGGTAGGTGGATGGAGTTTAAAATACCGGGTGTCCCTATTAATTTAAAGCATAGTTGTAAATACAAAACAACAATACGAGACTAGAACCAATCATATTTTTTTAGTATTATACGAAAAAAATCAAAATTAAATTCTCTATTCAGCATATATCAGAGTGCCATAGAAATGTATTGAGGTTATGTACTGTTTATTTGACAGATGTTGACAGTTCCAAATTATTTCCTGACATACGTCGCCTTATGAACAGATTCTATAACTTGGGCCTCGATTTTGTAACTTTAAATTCTGTCAGAATTGGGTTTTCCCCACTACGAATTCTACTGCTCCAGACCAGTAGAATTTGAAATCTATCCGGAGAAAGAATTGGGGAAATCTCATTTCAATAAGATTTCAAATTCTACTGGTTTGGATCAGTAGAATTTGTAAGGGGGAAAACCCAATTCTGACACAATTTGAAATCAGACAGGATTCAATTACATATGTTGTCAAGAATCATACATTTTGTATTTCGCAATGCCATTTTTACTTCGAAGGATACTATACAGGGTGTAACAGCTAAACGAGCTACCTCAAATAATTTCTATATTATTAACGATACAATTTCTATAGATATTTTTCAGTAGGCTATGTTTGAAAAACAATTGAGCTAAATTAAAACGAAACAAAAATTTGTTAATAACTTTAATAATAGTGTTCTATTTGATTTGCATCCTAAATAATTTAAATTGACAGATAGCAGTTTCTGTTTTGCATATACAGGGTGTTCATTTTATTTTGTCCACTATTGCTATCTTGGGAACTATAAGAGCTACGAGGTCGGTTAAATTAGCAAACAATTTCTATATCACAAGACTATTAATATGAGCGAAACATTTTTTTAAACCAGTGGTTCCCAAAATACAGGATGCTACTTTCTTTTTTTAAATGGGACACCTATATATTTTTATATATTTGAAATCTACGTAAAATTACGAATTCAACAATATGCTTAGTGAATTTTTATTGAAGAAATAAATTACAAAAACGTAAGAGAAAATTGTGAATAAATCAGGTAGTCTGTGATAACAAATGGATTTTTTGTAACAAAATACATACATAATTTTACAAAATAACTTACTATTTAAACAATTGACTTTAATATTACACAATATTATCTCAAATGGTTTCACAGCCTGCCTGATATCATGGCTTAGCAGGTTAATTATTTATAATTTTCTTTTACGTGTTTGTAATTTATTTCTTCAATAAAAATTCACTTCAAGCATATCGTTCGTAATTTTACGTATATTCCAAATATATAAAAATATATAGGTATCCCAATTAAAATAAGAAAGTTGCATCCTGTATTTTGGCAACCAGTGGTTTAAAAAAAATTGTTTTCACTCATTTTAATTGTCTTATGACATATAAATTGTTTGCTAATATAATCGACCTTGTGGCTCTTATAGTTCTCAAGATAGCAATAGTGGACAAAATAAAATGAACACCCTGTATAATTAATATATTTGTTATGTAAGAAAATAAAATGATTACATGGCTGAATTCAGAAAAAAAAAATTCAATCGAATGGGTCTAAAAATATATACCATCCCATTAATAAAAAATTAACTGTGTTGTAACTTGAGAACCACTGGTTTTCTCTAATCGGATGTCTTCCTTGGTGTTCTTCCTTAAAGAATTTTATTGTACCTTTAATAATATAGAAATTATTCAAGGTAGCTCATTTAGCTGTATAATGCTGTCCCATGTTAAACGCCTATTGTCTTGTTCACCCTATATAACAGATTTTAAGTAGACACCCGGTATATTTTCAGATTTTTGAGTAGAAAGTGTTTCTGACAGTTTTTTGTTATTGTGCGTCTACTATAATTAATGTTTGCATTTTTTGTTTGAGTTCTGTATTTATTATAGTGATTCGTATGCTAAACTCGCTTTTATACCAACATCCAAATGCGCCATCTTTAAAAAGGGTTAATAAAAGCAACTCCGGCATACGGGCCAGTATTTTTTTATAAATACAAAACTTACATAAAAAGTTTGTGTCATATATGTTTCATAATCATCAAAATTGGTGTATTGACAATTGTCTATATGTCACTACTTGTCTAAAAGTAATATTTGTATGTACATCATAATGTTTTTTTTCGAGCTGTGAATTTGGCAACTCTAGACTGATCGAAAAAACAGAGTTGCTATATAGCAATAGGTATAGTTGCATTCACTCAGAAAGAAGATTCCAGTTACTAATGGAATATTCTTTTAAAGTGAATTCAACTATAAATGTTACCATAACATATCTATTAGTTGAAGTATTTTATGTTATCGTAAAAGTCCATAGGAACTGTTTTGTTCGTACAAATGAATTGTTTTGTTATAGTTTTATGGACATTATTTATGATTTTAGAGATTTAAATATATAAATTATATAATAAGCTTTAAGAGATTTCAAATAGATAATAAGTGAGAATATGTTTATGATTATTTAGTTTATAGATATCAAATTTTATTATATTTGTTTAATTGTCAAAAATGACAGGTTTGTTCAATATTTCTCGGCAGCAATTTACCCAGGCAAGATGTCGCAGCTCAATGGTTTTAGATAAAAACAAAAACCACGTGGACCAAATTTTATGTTGTTATTATATTTTAGTATTGCCTAAATTTAATTTTAGACTTCCAGAATTTTAAGGTTTTACACATCCAGTTTTAGATATACAGTTTGTTTCATAACTCCGTGTGCATTCTTTAAGGGCATATAACCAAAGTGAGTAAAAAAGCTTAGGTAATCAATATAGATTTGATCTTCAACTGTTTCCGATAAAGAGGCCATTTTGTTTTAAAATCGAAAAAAAAAATTATTTGATTTAATTCATTTTTCACTGCTTTATATCTAGGAAACGATTGAAGATCGGGCCCATGTTGATTAAGCCTTTTTTATTCGTTTTGGTAAGTACTATATGCCCCTATTGTTTGTACCTGTAGTTGTGAAATACCCTGTATACTGCCAGTATTCTAATTATAAAAACAGTTTAAATCTGAATCAATCCCGATTTTAGAAAGTCAAAGATATAAAATATTGGGTTTTTAGGCAGGCGTAATTTTGATTAGTTAGAATTTTGTACCGTTGGATTTTTTTTAAATCTATTGGAGTTTTAGGTCCCTTGTTAGAATTGAAACAGTCAGTATTGTAAAAAAATAGACGGGCAACAAATTTATTTTTGAAAATTTTAGACATTTTAAAAGCCCAGTTATAGTTGTACGAAGCGATATTTGAAACTGACTTTTGCTGGTTTTATAACCTTTTATTGAGGGTTGGGTAGCTTAGTGGTCAATCGTCATAAATTATTCGAATTTACGGGCATCACTTGGGTAAGAAATGGACCGTATTAAAAAATTCATACCGAACTATACAGTGTGTTCATTTGATTTTGTCCACTATTGCTGTCTCGAGAATTATAAGAGCTACGAGGTCGGTTAAATTATTTCTATTTTACAAGACTATTTCGATGAACATAAAATTTATTTTTTTCAACCAGTGGTTCACAAACTGTGGAAACCAACATTGTTATTTTAAATAGAACTATATATTTTTTATTTGCCTATTCGATTTTATTTTGAATTTTTGCATCCTTGCATAACGATTTTTTTGAGCAAAATGCATATTAAGTTTTATATTAATTTGATTAAAATATGGGTATAATAAGAGTGCCACGAATGGAAAAAATGAGTACGTGTTTATTTTTTTACACATAATTAGAATGCCATGAAATAAATACGTGAATATTTTGTTTGCGTTAACATTTATGATCAATTAAAAGAACAAAATAATCACTTCTTTCTGTCAGGGCACTCTAATTATATGTAAAAAAATAACATGTATTCTTTTTTTTCATACGTGGCACTCTTATTGTAGTCATATTTTAAACAAATTAATACAAAACTATTTGAATTTTTCTCAAAAAAAATTGTTATCTAAGGTCTCTAAAGGTATGCAAATATTATCATTGAATTCAGAATAATGTTCTCTATCAAATAAGTAGATAAAATATATATGGTCCCATTTAAAATAACAAAGTTGGTACTCGGAATTTGAAAACAGCTGCTTGAAAAAAAAAATATTATGCTTCTTAAAATAGTCTAGTAAAATAAAAATTGTTTGCTAATTTAACCGACTTTGTAGCTCTTATAGTTCTGAAGATAGCAATAGTGGCCAAATAAAACGAACAACCTGCATATAAATTTATTTTTGTAATGCATATATTTTAATTTATTCAATTTCCAAATTGATAATAGACGAAATGCTTTTAAAGCGCATTATTAATTGAATACAAATTATAATCCGGATTTAGAAGTATACAGGGTGTTAATGAATACGTGTTACAAATTTATAGGGCATGTAAAATAGACTAATTTTTACTAATAAACACATCCGGTAACCCACCGTTTTCGAGCTACAGGCCCTTAAAGGAGTAATTCTCTACCTTAATTCTAGTTGGCTGTGACCTATCACGACAGTTATTAATTTTGTTTATTTTCAATTTTTTGAATAATTTTATCCAATAAATAAATAAATATATCATCACGGCTTATTACCCATTGGTGGGTGTGCCAGTCTGCTTTGTACACAGATATAGGTAAAGATGATATATTTGCACCGTGCGGGCGCTTACCAGGCGTCACCTCACGGGCACTCATTGCTGGCATGGAGAGTGCACCACAGGGGTCAATTTTGTGCCATTTAAAATTGGAAATATTTGGCGTCGATCGGGATCGAACCCGGTTCCCCAGATTCTCAACCTGACACTCAGGCACGCGGCCACGAGACCCCATTATAATTTTATCCATTTTTGTAATATACATAATAGGTTTGTTCTTACACGATTTTTTGGATGCGTTCATGTACGCATTCATGAACTCTTTTGTGCGCATGTCTTGTTCATGTACTCATTCAGGCATGTGTAAGAAACTTCGTATTGTTGGAACGGACAACGGATTTGTCATTATCATTAATTACTGTTCCCTCTGCAGAAAAAATATCGGTCAATAAATTATCGAGAAACAAATATTAATTATTTATCATATTATATACCTAAATAATTACTATTTTTTTAATCGAAGTTGGCCAAATATCAATCTATTTCTGAATCAGATAACAATGATTCTGGATCAGATTAAAATTCCAAATCATTCATTATGTTCAGTTATGAAAACAGATAAACAATCATAGGTTAAGCTTCGATATTTTCCTCGCTGACAAATAGTACATAGCACAGACCAGTGGATGGATCTGACAGTCCGTGGATGCGTTCATGTATGCGTCCGAAGTCTGTAGGAACAAACATATCAACAGTCCGATGGATTGTACAACAGTCGGTTGGAATGATATTATAAAAATGCGCATGCGTCTGACATACATATGACAGTCCGGGCTGGCTGTAGGAACAAACCTTATATTATAATAATTGCTCAAAATGACGACCACCACCTTTAATGATAATTTGATACACACGTTCAAAAACGCTAAGATTTGTTTGAATTTCTTGTGCTGTCGTACACTTGGCCGTACATTAATACCATGTTATAGCGCTTTCAGCTTACAAGTTGAGTGCGCACTTTTTTGCACTGAGCGTTTAATAGCGTTTTCAGCTTACAAGTCGAGTGCGCACTGGTGCGCACTTTTTTGCACTGAGCGTTTTCAGCTTGTAATTGAGTGTAAAATTTAGTCAGCTGATGCGTTTTCAGCTTAAGAAAAAGTTGCACCGTGCACTGGCTCAGTGCGACTTTTGTGCACTGACTCCCTAGGCAAGTGCAATAGTGTCAGTGCAAATATGGCGGTTAAACAAAATCGTTTTCAGCTTAAACTGCACTGCCACCGAATGAGGGCAGAACTCGTTCAGTGTGGTCACGTGATATGTTGCACTCAGTGCGCACTTGCACTATGTAAGCTGAAAACGCTATAAGTGTGTCGTTGAGTGCAAAATTTATAGCGTTTTCAGCTTACACAGTGCAATTGCGCACTGAGTGCAACATATCACGTGACCACACTGAACGAGTTCTGCCCTCATCCGGCGGCAATGCTAGTTTAGCCGCCATATTTGCACTGACACTATTGCACTTGCCTAGGGAGTCAGTGCACAAAAGTCGCACTGAGCCAGTGCACGGTGCAATTTTTTCTTAAGCTGAAAACGCATCAGCTGATTAAATTTTGCACTCAATGACAAGCTGAAAACGCTCAGTGCAAAAAAGTGCGCACTCAACTTGTAAGCTGAAAGCGCTATAATATAAGTGCGCACTTTTTTGCACTGAGCGTATTCAGCTTGTCATTGCGTGCAAAATTTAGACAGCTGACGCGTTTTCAGCTTAAGAAAAAGTTGCACCGTGCACTGGCTCAGTGCGACTTTTGTGCACTGACTCCCTAGGCAAGTGCAATAGTTTCAGTGCAAATATGGCGGCTAAACTAGCACTGCCACAGGATGAGGGCAGAACTCGTTCAGTGTGGTCACGTGGTAACTTGCACTGTGTAAGCTGAAAACGCTATTTAGTACGCGAACAGTATGCTCATTCATAATGCGTCTGCAAATGGGTTATGATTCGAATTTCAATATGTATGTCATAAAATATAAAAACTAACCACTATAACTTCTCATTATAATAATAAAAACTAAACATTAATTTATAATAATCATGTTATTAACAATTTAATGTTTTGGAGAAGGGATATATGCCGTAAGTATGTTAGAAGCGTGGACAAAGACAGACAGACTGCGGGAAGGAAAGAGATATAAATCAGCCTATCAGTGTCGCGTTTATGTTGTGGTAGGTGTGGCAGGGGTGGCATGATCACATCTGGCTATAACTATCTCTTTCCCTCCCAGTCTAACCGTCTTTTTTCATGCTTCTACCATTGTCACGTCACAAATCCCTTCCCCAAATTTTTAATAATTATTTTCTTGTAAAGTACGAATAATTAATCGATGTAAAAAATACGGGTATTTTATTTGTTTGTCTAGTATCATATTATGTAAAAATAAAAATTTGGTCACATACCCCATTCAATGCCAAAAGTTAAAATAAACAAAATAATAACTGAAATGACAGGTCACAGCCAACTGAAATTAATGTAGATAATCACACTTTTAAAAGTCTGTAGCTCGAAAACGGTACGTTTCCGGATATGACATTATTAGTAAAGGTTAGTCTATTTTGCATCTCGTACATATCTTATAAATTTGTAACATGTATTCATTAACATTCTGTATAATTAGGAAAAATCTTTAACGCAAATTACGAGTACGGATCATCGTATTACACGACAAGAAATTATCTACTTCTGCAGGTTGGCTTTTTCGATAATGAGTTTCAAATATCGTTTAAATATCAATTAAAGCTGTTATTACTAGTAAAATCAATGTAACCCAATATTAAATGACGGAATACTAATAACATATTCAGTTTATGGAAAAATATTTGTAGAAATTTCTCAGCATTTGCGTAGGTTTTATATATATACAGGGTGTTTCACTGATACGGGACACCCCGATTATTTTCTTAATTATTAGGAATGGAAGAAAATCATTCAAATAAAAGTTGCAGTAGATCAAGGGGGACATTCACTTATTGAGGAAAAAAAAAGTTACAAACCAGTTATATTTTTTTAAATGGGATATTATACATTTTTTAGACTCATTCGACAGAGTATTTTTTTTTGAATTCAACCATATAAATATTTTATGTTCTTGCATAACAAAAATATTGAGAAAAGTTCATTTGAAAATTAAATAAATTTTATTTAACATAACACAAAACAGTAGGCCATGATCAATAACAAAACAATTAACTTATACTAAACTGCTATTTATGTTTAGAAAATAATGGAAACAATTTTGAAAATTATTTGGAAGTTATAAATACAAGTTTATTTGTTTTGTTATTGATCATGGCCTACTGTTTTGTGATATGTTAAATATAATTTATTTAATTTTCAAATGAATTTTTCTCAATATTTTTGTTATGTAAGCAGATAAAATATTTATATGGTTGAATTCAGATAAAAATACTCTGTCGAATGAGCCTAAAAAAAGTATAATATCCCATTTAAAAAAACTTTGTTTTGTAACTTGAGAACCACTGGTTTAAATTTTTTTTTTTCTTCAATAAGTGAATGTCCCCCTTGATCTACTGCAACTTTTATTTGAATGATTTTCTTCTATTCCTAATAATTAAGAAAATAATTGGGGTGTCCCATATCCGTGAAACAGCCTGTATATATATATATATATATATATATATATATATATATATATATATATATATATATATATATATATATATATATATATATACCGTGTGTCTGTCTTAAAGGTGTACATAGGAGATTAACATGGGAAATCAGTTTTTTGCAATTTCCTGCTCGCCTAATTATTTTAAGCCAAAACGCGTCAAATAAAAGTTTTAGGGCATAAAATTCTGCATCTAAATCAATAAACAGAATTACTTTTACATGCTTTGTAACGACAGAAATTAATTATGAAAATGTTGAAAATTACGTTGAAAATATCGACAGCCATGGAATTGAACAAAAAATAAATAAATGCTTGACGTTTCATCAAATTTTCAGAAACGTCAAATAAGTTAACTTACGTTGTGACAGATAAAACGTCAAGCTTTTATTTATTTTTTGTTCAATTTCATGGCTGTCGATACTTTCAACGTAATTTTCAACATTTTCATAATTAATTTCTGTCGTTACAAAGCATGTAAAGGTAATTCTGTTTATTGATTTAGATGCAGAATTTTATGCCCTAAAACTTTTATTTGACGCGTTTTTGCTTAAAATAATTAGGCGAGCAGGAAATTGCAAAAAACTGATTTCCCATGTTAATCTCCTATGTACACCTTTAAGATAGACACACGGTATATATATATATATATATATATATATATATATATATATATATATATATATATATATATATATATATATATATATATATATATATATTGTATGTATGTGAAATACATATTGAGATAGTATTGTGTGTTAAGTAGGCTTTACAATGTAACAAATTTTGATTTTTATTTGCGTAAGAAGTAATGTATTTTGGACTGCAGATATCTTGACCTGTGGTGATTTAGTACTTACGGGATTACCGCTGTCGGGATTTTGAGTAAATCCACTTAAGATATAGCACGCGGAGTCTGAGCTATGATTCCGATGACGAAAGAAATGAAATGATTAGATTAGATATTATTGTTAATCGTTTGATATTCTATTTGAAATATCTTGCAGCTTGTAGTGTAAAGCCATCCTGTGGGCATTGCGCTTGTTGGACAAGCGTGGGCAGCGTTTTTCTAAATTCTCTCTAAATTCAAGATGTATGGGGTATGCATGAGTGACGACAACTATGTAACGTCAACAAATGAATAAAATTTTCGGCAAGCTTTTTGATTTGAATGAACAAGCGTTGAACAATTTTGCGTACAGGTAAGCTTTCTAAAATATTTTTATATTATTCGAGAGCTGTGAATTGATATTTGTAATATCAAGTGATATTTGTAATAAAAAATCAAAACACAAACAGGAATATTTCTATTACTTTATTGTAAGATAGAAGAATAGTGTAATAACTTTTTTACATTTATTTTTCTTTGCGTTTTATATTAATCAATATTTTTATTCACAATCTGCTAGTAATCTGTACGTTTCTAATCTACACAGTTGAGAAATTGTTTTTCTACGACCACTATAGAAAATTGCATTTTCCCTTGTTTTACGCAGCACGAAAGTTATTCATTTCGCACAGTCGTGGGTTAAAGTGTGAGAAATTATTTCTCACACAAGATGCCAACTGTAATATAATGTTAATATTTATACAGGGTGGTGACTTGGACGACGCAGCCTAGGGGTTTCAATGGTAAAATCTAAATGTGCAGTTATTTGCTCCCCTAATTATTTTAGAGCAAAATTATGTTTAAGTTTTTGTTACAGAAAAAAATACTGCATCCGAATATGCTATTGTTTATAATTTTTTCAATTCCGGAACCGTAAAAATAGTCGAAAACAATAATAACATTTTTACAAAAATCATTGATGCCATGGAACAAAAATTTAAATAAAAGTGCAAACATCTGTCAAAGATTCTTGACGTTTAAAATTATTTTCAAAACAAGGTATTGATGACAACAATGTAATAGTTGATTACAACAATGTAATTTGACGAGAACGAAATTTGAGATTTCTTAAAGTTGTGACATATGTATGCGCCTTTGTTCCATGGCATCAATGATTTTTGCAAAAATGTTATTATTGAGAAATATTCGTTTTGCGGGAATGGACTGTCATATTTTCAGTCAGAGCTCAACGTTTCGCCCGCAGTCGTATGGGGCATCTTCAGGAGCAAGGGGGATAGTACTGTCTTAAACAAAGTTACCCGACATGTCAACCACGCTAGAGGCCGAGTTAAATGTTAATGTTTTCGACTATTTTTACGGTTCCGGAAATTGAAAAATTATAAACAGCATATTTGGATGCAGTATTTTTTCCTGTAGCAAAAACCTACATACAATTTTGCTCTAAAATAATTAGGGGAGCAAATAACTGCACATTAAGATTTTACCATTGAAATCCCTATGTTGCGTCGTTCAAGTCACCACCCTGTATATGTATTTTTTGATTTATAAATTACACAATATTTGATAATTACTTATCCATGTATATATTTCCAGTTATAGTAAAAGTAATTATTGTATTTATTGTCAAGTTCAATTAATTATTAACAAAAAATAAGTTTTTTATTAAAAATGAATTATTTATATCTTACCAAAGAGTATGGTCGTAGAAAAAGTATAGTGTGCTACTCGTGCAGAAACACCTATTGCCCACTTGTGTGATTCCAGCACTCGACTTCGTCTCGTGCTGAAACTCCCACACCTCGTAGGCAATAAGTGATTTTCCGCACTTGTATAATATACTATTACTTTACTTCCCAGCTAGCAGGAAAAGTAAAAAAAAAATCAATAAACATTTTGTCTATACTTCGTTTCAAATTGAGCTGCAGTATAAATCAAAATTTACAAGAATAGTATTGGATTTTTGTCCGGGACAAATAAATGCACCAGAAAAAATAGATATAACTTTACTAGGGTGCTCATAGAATCCAATTCGATTTATACCTGTAACAAAACTTACGTCTATAACAATAGAAAGATCTCAATAAAGAGAGAGAGAAAAGTTTTGAGAGAGATTTGTTTATGTGTTTATATTATCTGTAAATAAAAGATCTTTATCAAAATTTATATGTATTTCAATGATGGGTGACTTCAACTGATCTCGAAAAAATTATTGAGAACTGAAACGGTCGATTTCTATTTAATAGAGGGTCATACAGGAGTATATTTTCGGGCTGCCATCTCTCGGTATTTTCCTTGTACTACACTTGTGACTCATTTCACTCCGTTGCTAGATTACAAACAAATCGCTGTCATGGTGACAGTTGCAAGATGGTGCCAAGTATCAATCGAGTGTATTGTCTTTGCAACAGTGAGTCCCGCTATAATTATAAAGAATACATGACAAATGTGAAATTCTGTAAGTTTCCACAGCCTTCCGAGGACATTGAATCACATGTAAAACTCAAATGTCAAAACACAAGTGACAGAAGACAGAACTTTAAAAATGGC
This sequence comes from Harpalus rubripes, assembly GCA_963082715.1. Taxonomy (NCBI): domain Eukaryota; kingdom Metazoa; phylum Arthropoda; class Insecta; order Coleoptera; family Carabidae; genus Harpalus; species Harpalus rubripes. The sequence continues at coordinate 48,052,383 of OY720458.1, read as the reverse complement.
GTGGTTTCTAATCCGATCTTCCATCTCAACTTTTACATCGTCGCATTCTTTCTTGCGTGTGACGTCAAAATCATAACCCTCTATTCAGTCTTTTCAACTTCCCTTAGCAAACAGTTATTGACGCGCCACTGGAATATTAAATCTGTCAAAAAATATTAATAGGGGATTTCAGCTCAATCGAATTAAGAGAAATTAGTAAAAAATAGTGAAAGTAGATGCTTAATAATGAATATTAATAAAGAAATAAAATGATATAATTGAAATACTTCGGAAATAAGGGGGTTTTTGTTTTAGCAGCTCGTCACTCATATGAAATCCATATATATTATTTTGATTGGCGATTCAAAGACAACCTATAAATATATAACGAATACCGAGTTAGGGGGTGGAGTCTACTACCAATGGAAGTAGACAAATTCAAACAGCGGATATGTGGCTACCAGTCCAGTACTGCAATTCTCAAACAGTTTTTATTTGAACATAAATTTCTTGCATTAAACTTAATCATTTAGATACACTTGCAATTATAAAGCATGTAGACTTGTACATGTACAGTGTTATAATATTAATTTGTTTTTTATAAAAATAATTTAAAAATAGCATACATTTCAAGAACATTTCAGCTCCACGAAGAAATCAGTTTTATATAAAAACATATTCGTGACGTCACATCTATATTTTCAAACTTCCATAACTCGCTTATTAAGAGGAAATTTTTCGCCGGATTTTCACCAATAGTCTTACTTTTACTTATACTTTCTGATGAAATTATTAAAAAAATGATGGAATCCTTTATTAAAGCCAATGATTACTAACTGATTGTGAATAAAATAGTATACACACCTCTCCGGAATGCTTATTCCAGCCTCGCGCTCATAGCATCTAATTCAGCGTTCGGCTGTAATAGAGCATCTCCTCGGTATGTAATATGTTCATATATTATTTCACGAAAATTCATATTTCACTGTCTGCCAAGATTCGATATTTTGCGGCAGTTGTGATTGAAGACAATACAGATTTTGACTGTTACACTATTCAAAATGTATAGACGGTTGAAATTTTAGAATCCCGGATAATTTCTACTGTGTTTATTTTAGATATTTAAGAATTTAAATCGTTTAAATTTTAGCCAATTTGTATTTAATTGTTTTATCTATAATAGTAAGGATTTTATTAAATATATAAATTAATGTAATTGCTGAATGCATCAATTTTCCTTACACATTTTGGTAATGATAAACATAAAAAAGACAAAATTTGCCTAATCAATACCGAAATTTTAACAGTATTCATATTTAAATTATGGTTAGACTTAAAAACTATTGACTAACTTTTTTTAACCAGTTGACATGAAGGATTTATTTTTAGACAGTATTTATACAGGATGTACGCATAAAAGAAATAAGTACATTAAATTTAATCAGTGACAGAACTCATCGACAGCAACAATATTTCTTAGTAATTTTTTTCGAAATCTCATTTTTTTATGTGACGCCTGGTAAGCGCCCGTACGGTGTAAATATTTCATCATTACCGATATCTGTGTACAAAGCAGATTGGCACACCCAGCAATGGGTAATAAGCCGTTACGAAAGCTAGAGGGGCCACAGAAAAAAATAAGTTTTTCTTGGAATTTCACCTTTTCAAAAAGTTGAATTTTCAACTTTTTTCATGAAATTTCACATTTACAAAAACTTGAAATTTCAACTTTTTTCTTAAAATTTAACCTTTTCAAGTTATATTTTCTGGTAGAAATCTTAAATAAGGCGATTATTATACTGTTTGAAATCTCGTAAATTGTCTGTAAATGAAACTGTGTGGTGTGTGCACGTTAGGTTAAGTTGGGTTGATCTCCACATAGAAGAGTAATATTCTGCTATAAAAAAATGTTGAAATTTCAAGAAAAAAGTTGAAATTTCAACTTTTTGAAAAGGTGAAATTTCAAGAAAAACGTTGAAATTTGAAGAATATATATTTTTTTTCTGTAGCCCCTCTAAGCTTTCGTAAGCCGTGATGATATATTTATTTAATTATTTTATTATTTTTTTTAGCATTTTTACCCTCCAATAATTTAACGAGTCGTTTAGATATTTTCATAATAATTTGATCCAGTAGCAATAGCAATGAAATAATTGTTTTTGACAAATGTTAATTGTCAACTCTTTCTAATAAATCGATTAATAATTAATAATTGAGACTCTTTTGGTGAAAAGGGCGTAACAACGAACTGCCACCTTAATAAAATAAAATAAACAAAATAGAGTTTAGCCGTTTATTAGTAGGCCATGGATTCCATAGGCAGGTAATGAAATTTGTGACAAACTTTGAAGAATTTTAACACAACGGTTTACAAAAAAATATTACTAAGAAATATTGCTACTGTAACGTATTTTTTATAATTTATTTATTTGGGTGAAGTGTAAAAAATATTAGACAATTATTATTAATTAAAATAAGTGTTTATTAAACTATAACGAAAATGAGAATTAATAATATTAAACAATTATTAAAAACTAATTAAGACTAAAACTATAATTAACTAGATAACACTAATACTATTTATTTATTTAACCAATTAACACTATTATTTATTTCCACGATATTACTAATTATTTATTTCCACGATATTACTAATTACTTATTTCCATTATTTATATCACTTTTTTATTTATATCACGTTCAAGAGTCCGGCTACCGACCTGCACAGCGTCTATATACTCAACTGATTCAACAGCGTCTGTATATTCAACTACTTGGACGGAAGTCACACCCTTCACCTTACAATCTGTCTATTTATGTAACTAACTGTCTAACGTCCACAGCTTCAGTATTACCGTATGCCGTAATTCTTCACCACTACTGCCGAGTATCCACTTCCACTTGCCGTTACTGTCCTCGTATACCTAGCTTCCCAATACTCTTCAACACTACCGAGTATTCTCTTTCACAGCTATCCCGGTATACCAGTAACTTTCTGACTCGCCGTTACTGTCCTCGTATACTATAGCTCGTCAACAGTACCGAGTATTCGCATCCACAGCTATCCCAGTTTACCAGTAACTTCCCGAGTCTACTCGACACAAATTGCATACGCCCAACACGATACTGCTAACACACTTTACTCTCTAACACTCCATGTGAATGTCTCTATATGACTCTGCCTATGTAAGTAACTCTGGAGCATAGCGTCCCTTTTATATAACTGCCATTAACTTCCATAGAGCTCTAGAATGTTCGACCGCATAATACCAATGAACACAAAAGGTTCAGGCGACCGGAAGTAATTAAACACGTCTCGGCTTGTTTGTTTACGTAGCCCGGCTGCTAGCGCGATTGCATCATCGCTATACTTAGACTCTTGTTCATCGTAGCAGCGGGGCTCACACGTTACATTAACATCTCCCGATTTCCATTATTTTATAATGTCATCGTCATTAAAATGTCTGTTACAAACATAATCTTTCATGTTTAAAAGTCTGTCTTTTCGTGATATAACATGACGCCACTTATTTAGCATTTCTCCATCTTTAGGGACTAAAAATAAAGACACTTTATCGCCACAACTCTTATACCCACTCTTGCAGTTTGACAGAAAACACTTCCCATTTTATAATTTCATGTCGTCGTGTCAGCTGTCAGCCACTGCCGGCTATCCCGATATACCAGTTACTTTCCGACTCGCCGTTACTGTCCTCGTATACTATAGCTCGTCAACACTACCGAGTATTCGCATCCACATCTATCCGAGTTTACCAGTAACTTCCCGAGTACCAACTCGACACAAACTGCATACGCTCACCACGATACTGCTGTGCTTCTCCTAACACTCCATGTGAATGTCTCTATATTACTCTCCCTATGTAACTAACTAACTCCCGAGCATAGCTGCGTCCCTTTTATACAGCTGTCATTAACTTTCAGAGAGCTCCAGAATGTTCGACCGCATAATAACAATGAACACAAAAGGTTCAGGCGACCGGTTGTAATTAAACACGTCGCGGCTTGTTTGTTTACGTAGCCCAGCTGCTAGCGCGATTGCGTCATATAAATAGACACTGGCTCATTGCTGCGGCGACGGCGGGCGTTCCACCTTACACTACGTTCGACTAGTTCTGTCACTGGTTAAATTTAATGTACTTATTTCTGTTACAGCCTGTATATTTTCTTGTTGCTATCTATTGCAATATTTTCTTTAATACCACCATGACGGGAACAGTTTTATAAAATTGATAACAAAACACGTACGTAATTTACTTGAAAACAGTTGACTATTATAATATTAAACAACATAATTTGAAGTTGTTTTGTTTTCGTATAGTTAAAGTGGTTCAATCATTATAAGTATTTACGATAGTTTTTAATTTAATTTAAATATGTTATTTTTCATGAGTTTTTGTAATTATACAAATTTTTTTAAAAAAGTTTACCAACCGAGAGCTGAAATATTTGAATCCAAAATGAATGAGAAAATACATTGGCAATACAGGAATAGTGTCTTACAAAAGGAAGTTTTTTTTTCGTAGTAACTAATATAATTAACGATAGATTTGTACAAAAAACTACATAACGACAGTTCAAGTGACTGTTAATACATGAGTGTAAAAAAAATGTCCACTTACCAGCAATTTTTATTGTTATTCTCTTCGAAAGACGGAAAATATGTAATGTTCGATGAAATTTTTGCATTTATTAATAATCCTAAACTATTAAACATTTAGAATATCTATTTTTAAGAATTTTTTTACTTGGCAAACTTTTGTATGAGACTGTTATGATAGAACCACATTAATTAGTCATTTGAACGAATATTGCCAATAATTAGAATAAAATTGCTAAATGCGACAAGTATTATAGGACAAATGTAGTAAAATACTGTTGAAATTTTCAATTGAAGATTTTAGAAAATCGATTTTTAAAAAATAATTTAGAGTTGTTACCCACTTCTGGGTGTGCCAATCTCCATCTACAGGGTGTCCGTCTATAAATAAACCAGCAAATATCTCGCTTATTTATACATTTTGCGATTTCAACTATACAGGATGTTCATTTTATTTTGTCCACTATTGCTATCTCAAGAACTATAAGAGCTACGATCTCGCTTAAATTAGCAAACAATTTCTATTTTACTAGACTACTTTATTTAGCTTAAAATTATTTTTCAACAAGTGGTTTTTAAACTGTGGGGACCACCTTTGTTATTTTAAATGGGACCATATATTTTTTATTTTGAATTCAGTGATATATTATTTGCATACGCTGTTTTGAGAAAAATGAATAAAAAGTTTTATAATCATTTGATTAAAATATGGCTACAATAAGAGTGCCGCGAATGGAAAAAAATGAATACATATTATTTTTTTCTACATCGAATAGGAGTGCCCTGACAGAAAGAAGTGAATATTTTGTTCTTTTAATAAGGGACTACAGCGCAATTGAATTAAGAGAAGTCAGAGAAAAATATTGACAATATATGCTTAATAATGAATATTAATAAAGAAATAAAACGATAAAAAAATTGAAATACTTCGGAAATAAGGGGTTTTTTGATATAGCAGCTCGTCACTCATACGAATTTCATATATATTATTTTGATTGGCGCCTCAAAGACGGCCTATAAATATATAACGAATACCAAGTAAGAGGAGGAGCCTACTACCAATGGAAGTAGAGAAATTAAAATAGCGGAGGCGTGGCTATCAGTCCATTACTGTAATTCACAAACAGTTTTTATTTGAATATAAATGTTTTGCATTAAACTTAGTAATTAAGTACACTTCCAGTTATAAATCATGTAGACTTGTACAGTATAATAATATTCATTTATTTTTTATAAATATAATTTAGAAATAGCATATATTTCAAGAAACAGTTTGATATAAAAACTTATATTCGTGACGTTACATCTATATTTTCAAATTTCGGGGGACTATAACTCTCTTATTAATAGGAATTTTTTCAATGGATTTTCACTGACAGTCTTAGTTTTACTTATACGTTCAGATGAAATTATATTTAAAAAATGGTGGAATCCCCTATTCATCATAAATGACAACACATACAAAATATTCATGTATTTCTTTCATGGCATTCTAATTCTGTAAAAAAAATTAGCATGTTTTTATTTTTTCCATTCGTGGCACTCTTATTATAGCCATATTTTAATCAAATTAATATAAAAGTTTATGTGTATATTTCTCAAAAAATCGTTATATAAGGCTATAAAAAGATATCACTGAATTCAGAATAAAATTCTCAATCGAATAAGCATAAAAATATATACATAGTTCTATTTAAAATAACAAAGTTGATCTGGACAGTTTGTGAACCAATGGTTGAAAAAAATATTATAATTATGCTCATTAAAATAGTTCTCGAGATAGCAATAGTGGACAAAATAAAATGAACACCCTCTATAACATAGACTATAGTATGTTAACTCCTCTATAAAATTTCGGAAGTAGTTCAATATTATTACTTCCGGTTTTCGAATTTAACGGCAACTTTTAATTTTCAAATGGAACGACCTACGTATTTTTTCAAATTTGAAAAGTACATGAAATTTGCTACAACTGTATAAAACAATAAATAAATATATCATCACGGTATATCACCCATTGCTGGGTGTGCCAATCTGCTTTGTACACAGATGTCGGTAATGATGATGGCATATTTGTACCGTACGGGCGTTTACCAGGCGTCACTCCACAGGCACTCATTGCTGGCATGGAGAGTGCACCACAGGGGTCAGTTTTGTGCTATTTAAAAATCGAAATATTTGACGTCGGTCGGGGTCGAGCCCGGTTCTTCAGATTCGCGACCAGACACTCAGGCACGCAACCACGAGACACAATATAGACAATCATGTTATATGATTAAAAAATAGAACGATTAAAATATTACATTTTTATTAAATGTAGGAAGCATTGTAAATACAATTTTTTAAATAAGACATATTCAAATGATTTTTTTTTGACATGATATAATAATTAAATATCGTATTGAAGTAAATGTACATCAATTTAAATATTTAATTAATTCAAGGTGTAATGTAAAATAAATGAAATGCAAAGCCTCCTAAATTTAACAAAAATGTAATACTTTAATCATTCTATTTTTTAATAATATAATATATGATTGTTTTTATATAGATGGATAGCAAATTTCATGTACTTTTCAAATTTGAAAAGATATGTGGGCCGTTCCATTTGAAAATTAAAAGCTGCTATCAATTACTCGAAAACCGGAAGTAATAATATTGATCTACTTCCGAATTTTTATAGCGGAGTTAACATACTACAATAGTATATTAAAGAACGTGTTTTATAAGACACGTTTTTTCGCACGCGTCAAAATTTAGAAAATGAGCGTTAGCGAGTTTTCTAATTGACAAGTGCGAAAGAAAGACTTATAAAATGAGTTCTTTATACTATTTTTTATATTTTGTGCCTTCTACAATAACATTTACTTACTCAATTTGTGATTATATTTGAAACCATTTGTACATTTTCATGTAAATAATGTTCCCTAAATAAATAAAATTATAAAAATTTCGACATTATATTATTAAAATGAATTGTCAATTAACTAAAAATAAATTAGGTAAAAATGGGTTAAAGAAACGTCATCTAGTACCAACCGTCTAAAACAAAAAATTGCGTATCGAAATGAAGGTCATTACGATACGCAATTGCGTATCGTAATGACTTCGTTATGAACGCAAAATATAAAAATTATATTATATTGTTGAAATCGCTAAAAGTAATAATAATCGAGATATTTGCTGGTTTATTTATAGACGGACACCCTGTATTCGTAGATTTCGGTAATGACGAAATATCTGTACCGTTGTGGGTCTTTACTAGGGGTTCATGAGCTCTCAAAGCTTTTGTGGCGAGAGCACCATAAAATTGGAAATAATTTTCAAGGTTATAGGTAGTTAAAATTTGTGTGATTATTTCGAAGTGTGTACATTTAAAAATTTAAACTGTTTTGATTTGTTCGAGTCAGTAAATATAATTGTGGCAATAATCGTTATGTTTAGAGAACAATTTCATTGTTGACGTTTATGCGAAAAGTTTTCATTAAATAAGAAAATAATTACTGTGAATTATTCTCATGTCAGCAATTATGTTTAAAAAAGAAGTTGGTCATTATAATTATTAATTTAATTTATAAATAATTCTAAGAGCAGTGTTAGTGTTAAGAAGAATAATTTGTGTCAGTGCAGTTTTAGCAATTCGTTGGTTCGCTTCGCACGTGGATCGCTAACGAATTCGCGCGTCGCGTTTTGGCTACTACCTCAGGAGTAGACGATACACGGAGTAGACCTAGTGCGTTTGCGAACATCAACAGGACAGGGACTCTACTCTACACACGAGAATTGTGGACGGCGTAATGGTAACTTGGATAATACTTTAATCGCTTAATTGCCCGCTTACAAAAATGCTCAGGGCTCACTTTCCACAAATTTCACCCATTTTCATTCACAATTACCACGCATTTATTTACAATTAACAAAATAGTTTTAAATTTTATTCAGATTTTCCAAATAAATTTCAAATGATGCATTCTACATTTTAGAATTATTTTTGAAAATTTATCAATTTTAAAGGAAACATTTATTAAAATTGTATTAGGTACATTTTTTTTCTATTATTGGGTATTGGATGTGTCTAGTTACAATATTTTCATTCCAAACTCATTTATTTACAATTAGCAAAACAATTAACATTTTATTTACGAGTAGAATACCAAATAAATTTTATTATAAATATTTTCAAATAATAATATATTGTATTTATATATTTATTTATTTATATATCTACACTTTAAAATTATTTTTGATAATTTATCAATTTGTAAATAAATATATTTATTTAAATTTTATTAAATTTTTCCTATTATTAGATGTGCAATTTCAGTATACGTTACGCATAGATTGTGGAACAATGGGCACTGTGTACAATTCGTGATATGTGTCGAATTTTGAACAATTTTTGTGAGTGAAAGTTTTGTGCGTTAGTTTAGGTTATGTTAAGGTATGTTCAGTTTTTCTTCTAATCTAACCTAGGGCACAAAATTTGCGCTCACAAATCTTATTGCGTATACTCATTTTTAGGCAGTTTTTTTGAAATCAACATAACCTACCCTATAATGCACAAAATACGCACAATTTTATACATTTTATTTAGAATACCAAATAAATTTTATTATAAATATTTTCAATTATTATATTGTATTTATATATTTATTTATTTATTTGTATATCTACACTTTAAAATTATTTTTGATAATTTATCAATTTGTAAATAAATATATTTATTTAAATTTTATTACATTTTTCCTGTTATTAGCTGTGCAATTTCAGTATACGTTACGCATAGATTGTGGAACAATGGGCACTGTGTACAGTTCGTGATATGTGTCGAATTTTGAACAATTTTTGTGGGTGAAAGTTGTGTGCGTTAGTTTAGGTTATGTTAAGGTATGTACAGTTTTTCTTCTAATCTAACCTAGGGCACAAAATTTGCGCTCACAAATCTTATTGCGTATACTCATTTTTAGGCAGTTTTTTTTTAAATCAACATAACCTACCCTATAATGCACAAAATATGCACAATTTTATACATTTCATGAATTGTACAAGGGCGTTATACAATTTGCACAAAATATACGAAAATTTAAATTTTTAAATATTTATTACAAGAAAAATGAAATATTTGTAAATAGATACATTTGCACAAAACAGCACAACATAAATAAATTTGTTTTATTGCGTTCTTTACCCATTTCTGGGTATGCCAATTTGCTTTATACAAAGCTCAGTAATTTATATTTGAAGCAATATACTAAATTCAATATTTGTGTATTTTATTATACTTAAAAACCTAATATTTTTACTGGAGATACATATTTTTTTTAAATGTATCGTTCGTAATAATAATTTGCCTAAATAATTTTAGTATTTCCCTAAAATTATTGGTTATCCCAAAAAATTCAGTATTACCCAAATATGTACCTGCAAAAATTTAATATATACATCTTTATTTTGGAAAATTATTACGTTTAACCTTTCAATATACTCACCTGGTCTCACGGACCAACGAAGTTAAAATTTCTATTATTTCTATAATTATACAAGTGTGAATTAAAAAGAATGTACTAATAACTTATAAAAACTAAAACATAATTTACAGTTTATTTGTAGTTCTTTGACTAATTACTGGGACTTAATTTGTCGATCAGCAGTTTTTTTGAAATCAACGTAACCTACCCTATAATGCACAAAATATGCACAATTTTATACATTTCATGAATTGTACAAGGGCGTTATACAATTTGCACAAAACATACGAAAATTCAAATTTTTAAATATTTATTACAAGAAAAATGAAATATTTGTAAATAGATACATTTGCACAAAACAGCATAACATAAATAAATTTGTTTTATTGCGTTCTTTACCCATTTCTGGGTATGCCAATTTGCTTTATACAAAGCTCAGTAATTTATATTTGAAGTACCTAGTATACTAAATTCAATATTTGTATATTTTATTATACTTAAAAACCTAATATTTTTTCTGGAGATACATATATTTTTTTTAATGTATCGTTCGTAATAATAATTTGCTTAAATAATTTTAGTATTACCCTAAAATTATTGGTTATCCCAAAAAAATTCAGTATTACCCAAATATGTACCTACAAAAATTTAATATATACATCTTTATTTTGGAAAATTATTACGTTTAACCTTTCAATACACTCACCTGGTCTCACGGACCAACGAAGTTAAAATTTCTATTATTTCTATAATTATACAAGTGTGAATTAAAAAGAATGTATTAATAACTTGTAAAAACTAAAACATAATTTACAGTTTATTTGTAGTCCTTTGACTAATTTCTGGAGCTTAATTTGTCGATCAGACCATATACCTCGTTCTTTAGCCTAATGGTCCCTCAGACCGATGTGTGTGTTGGTTTGTCAAAATTTAGCGTGTGTTCTTAAATTAGAAAAGTGTTTCATCAATTTTTTCCACGTATTTTTGTTATATTTCACAATTTTCAATACTTATGACAAATTTGGAAATTATTGCATCAATAATTATTACAAATCAATAAGTAAATACTTTTAAAATGATAAAGACTACAATAGGTTTATATGTTAGTCTGTTTTTCAAAAAATATTTACACCTTTTACGTTGTTGTCATTTCAAAAGATAATTAAATAATTGTTGAACTAGTAATTTAAATTTAGTGTTCCACAAAATATTCCATTAATGTTTATCATTTGTCACAATAACACACATACATATTTAAAAAATAAATTTGGATTTTCATGTAATAAATTATTATAAATTATATAAATAAACATATGCCATAGTTTACCAAGTAATTTCAATATTTAAACAATTTTCCTCAACTAATAATTTATTTATGGAATAGCATATTTCATAGCTCATAAGTTATACTTAAACAAACCACATACATAAATAAAAAACTAATAAATTTGTAAATATACAACAATTAACTGTGAAAATCCAGTATATATGAATTAGAAGCGCACTTATATGTATATATAACTAATTGTTGCCATTAGAATTCTTTGAAACTCGCTTTGCATCATATCATCCTATCACATCACATAACAATGAATTAGTTTAGTGAATTTGCGATTAGAGAGAGGAAAAAGAAGAGATCGCGAGAGACTCTCACTCACCTGAACCACTCCACTCAGTGAAAATGCCTGACTCAAACCCAGCACCTGTGGGTTGTGCGAGAGACAAAAACACACTCCACGGGGAAGATAATAAAGGGTTGCAGCTCAATGATGAAGAACCTTCAGTTATGTAAGGATCACAATTATTTAAGTAGTTATGTGTCTGCTAGTAATACTCAGCACTCTTTCGCGAACTGTAGTCATGTTTGTGAGTTAGTGTTGATACTATGTACATACTCGCTATGTCATTTAACAGTGTGTTCGTTATTGTCTTTAGATGACAAGGTAAGATACAGATCACTATATTTAACAAAATAATTAATTATTTATATTGCTTTTGTATGTTGTACATTTGAGCGAGTACCATTATATCGAATTTATGTATTTATTTCGCCTATAACAATCTGAATTTACAATCACCAGGGGCGAATTACTAGCAATATTTGCACAAACGCTTTTTATGTTTTGTGCATTATTTTGTGCCTTTACAATACTTGCAATAATATTTGTAACTTCTCCGAAAAAAATAGTTTTGTATAGGTACACCATTATTAATATAAAAAGTAATAATATTTACGTAAACAGCACAAAATTCATTTTAAATGCAAATAAAAATTTGTGCATAACTATAATAAATACTATTTAAAAATATTGAACAAAATACTTGAGCTTATAGACAAATATGTTTTATCTTTTGTTATTATGTGCGAATACAATAATTACAAAAATATCAGTATAGGTACCTAGCATAATTTTTCCAAATAAATTAGGTATAAATGTACACCATTGGCAAAATAAAAAGTAGCGGTTTTGTATGTTAACACCATCATTTTTCGTAAATAGTACAAAATTAGAAATATATACAAACACAAAATAGTTTGCCAAAATTTGTGCAAGACAGCACAAATTTCAAAATACATATACAAAAAAGAATTTGTGCACAATTTTATAATAAATATTTGTGCACAATTTTATAATAAATAGTATTTAAAAATATTGCACAAACATGCATGCGGTGTCTTTCTGCAACAATGTATTTTTGTAAATACAATACAAACACAAAATAGTTTGTGCCAAATTTTGTAATATATCAAAAATTGCAAAAAAATGCCCTTGTTAATAATTGTAAATAGCACAAACAAAAATATATGCAAACAATAAAATTACAAATTTGTGCCTCAGTTTGTAATATACATCACAAAATTGCACAGACTGACCGTGTTATATTAATACAACAATTTTTTGTGAAAATTGTAAATAGCACAAAATCAAAATATAAGCAAACGAAATAATTTTCAAATTTGTGCCAATTTTTATAATGAAAAATTAAAAATTGTTTATATAGGAGTATAATTTCGTATATTGCACAAAAATCAAAATGTTTGTGCAAAGACACAAATTTTCAGATTTGTGCAAAAAAGTATACAGACCAATATCTTTGTACATAGCACAAAAACAAAACAAATTATAAACATACAAAAAAAATTGGTTTTGGTGTAAATTTTATAATATTAAAAAAAATGTAAAAGTAAAAGTAAAGTGTGCACTTTCTTCAACAGCTTTGAATATTTATCCCAATATAAACAAATAAAAATAATAATAATTGTGTGCACTTATCATTAATGCTGAATAATCCGTGATTATTAATTTGTTTATTTTATAATGATATCGCGTGTACGGGTGTAGGTACGTTATACTATAATTTTGTGGGAATCACATTAGATAAGCTACCCATGAGAAAATTATATATTTTATTTATTTAATATAAATTATCTTCATTATTGCATCGCAGATTAGCTATTCTGGAAAATGCACCTCAAAAAATTTTTCATATTAAGCGAATAAAATTTGTATATAAATTCCGCGTTTTGTCTGGAGTCGAACTCGAGTCGTACGAATCACAACCGATCACACACACACACGCAACCTATATGCAATAGATATACTGTTTTTACTGATCTGTCCTATCTCGTATCAAATACGACACTCTTTAATTGTGAGGACAGGAAATCTGCGATTATTTTCAATGAGGTATACTTCTTTTATATTAGGCAGCATAAGAACAGCTTAAGGCTAGCATCGCGAAATTTGCACAGCTAAAAATTTCGATAAGAAATTTTTCAATTAACGTCGCTAATAAAAATGAAATAAACAATGCAAGTAGGTATTCTAATCTCGTTTTTTACTGATTTTAATATTTAAATAGATTTTATGTGAAATACACAACAAACTTTTAAGATTGTATCAATGTTTAAAATAAACATTTATGAAAACTAAATGATGATTAACAATGTAATTGTAATTATAATATACATTGTTACATGTTTTGAAATTTGTGACATTGATATTTTTTTATTTCAAAACATTCATAAAATAATAAAAATGGTGACATTTATTTCAAAATTAAATACTCTCTATTATAAAACTATGTACATATGTACTTAAATATACAATTTATATGACACGTTATTATTACAACGAAATTTATTTATCAAAACTAATAAATTATACGTATACGGGGTGTAACAGCTAAACGAGCTACCTCAAATAATTTCTGTATTATTAAAGATACAATAAAATACTATAAGGCAATCTTATAGAAGACCAAAGGGGACATCCGAATGCAGAAGAAAATATTTTTTTAAACCAGTGGTTCTCAAGTTACAACACAAAGTTTTATTTTTTGAATTGGATGATATATTTTTTAGGTCCATTTGATAAAGTATTTTTTCTGAATTCAACCATGTATTCATTTTATATCCTAACACAACAAAAATATTGAGAAAAATTCAAATGAAATTTAAATAAATTTAATTTTTATAACAATTTTTCAGTAGGCTATCTTTGAAAAACAATAATTGCTATCTATAAATTTGAATTATTTACGATAGAAAACAAATAGAACATTATTTATAAAGTTATTAAAAAATATCTGTTTGATTTCAATTGTTTTTCATACATAGCCTACCGAAAAATAACTATAAAAATGAAAATTATTTAAATTTCAATTGAATTTTTCTCAATATTTTTGTTGTGTTATAAAATGAATACATGGTTGAATTCAGAAAAAATAATCTATCGAATAGGTTTAAAAATATATGCCATCCTACTTAAAAAATTCAACTTTGTGTTATAACTTGAGAACCACTTGTTTAAAAAAATATTTTATTCTGTATTCGGATGTCCCCCTTGGTCTTCTATAAGATTGCCTTATAGTATTTTATTGTATCTTTAATAATACAGAAATTATTTGAGGTAGCTCGTTTAGCTGTTACACCCTGTATAGGAAATTTATTTAAGAAGTTGCACAAAATTATATATTACTAGTTGTACAATTTGCAAATATTTGCAACAACAGTTATTTATATGTAATGTATCATATGGTTTATTTTGAAAAATATAACTCCAGTGTCGAAGTTCTTATTAAATTTTATTTGAAATCGAAAAAATGAAGGAATGAAGTTATTGTAAAAAACACTCAAAATTATGTGTTTTATGTCAATGTCAAACTTCTTCATTGGAATTGTTTAGTTCGTTCTTCAGCAACGCTAGCGCCGTTCTTGGCCGATACAAATGCCATTGCTATTATTATGTAAACTTTAAAAATTAGTTATAAAAAAAAACTATGAAAATTTTAAATCTTACTTCCGGTCTTCCGAATCCTGAAAGACATCTCTACAAAATTTGGCGTCGATATGTAAAACAGTGTTGATTTATATAGACGTCAAACTTTTACTTTTATATATAAAATTATTGCAAAAAATACTGCATATACCGGGTGTCTACTTTTTTGTGGACCATAGGAAATACAATGTTAAAATTTATATATTGCTGTAAATTCACTAAATTCTGCCCAATTAATTTTAGAACAAAAATGTAAATACAAAAAATGTTCAGAATTAAAAACTGCGTCTAACAAGTCCAAAATTATTGTTTACATGCGTTTCGTTTGCGAAAGAGAGCCAAAATAATAGTAATAATTTTTAGCTATTTATAGAGTGCCGTGAGCAATAGCACAAAATTTACTATGTTTACATGCAGTTTTGACAATGGTTTCAGTTTTCATTCAAAATTACGCGAAACTGTTTACATCCAATTTTCAAAATAAATAAATAAATATATCATCACGGCTTATTACCCATTGCTGGGTGTGCCAATCTGCTTTGTACACAGATATCGGTAATGATGAAATATTTGCACCGTGCGGGCGCTTACCAGGCGTCACCTCAGAGGCACTCATTGCTAGCGTGGAGAGTGCACCACAGGTGTAAATTTTGTGCCATTTAAAATCGGAAATATTTGGCGTCGGTCGGGATCGAACCCTGTTCTCCAGATTCGCGACCTGACACTCAGGCACGAAACCCCATTTTCAAAATAGTTTACAGATTGATTTGAAAACAATTTTGGCGCATGCGCATTTGGATGGTATAAGTGACAGATCCTCTTCACTCCAAATTGTTCGTTTTGCTATTCGAATTATTTTTCCTACTTTGTACCACTGCGCACTAAAACTACACAACTGTCAGTTTATTTGTAGGTTAGTAACACCAAGTAACACAAAGCGACAGAAACGTTATGCTATGTACGCATGCGCAAAATCGAAATTGAATTTTAAGTGTTTACATGAGTAGTTCTGAAACTAGTTTTCTGGTTAAATCTATGAATTTTAGTTTTGGTTTGAGATAACTCATCGCAAAAAAAAACAATGGAACAATGTTAACAATTAAATATCAATTAATAAACTTTTGTCTGTCAAAGTCAAACATTACGATTATATGAATTGTATATTTTGTCTTGCATGGCACTCTGTAAAAAGCTTAAAGACGGATATTTTATTTTACGTTTATCTCATGACAAGAACCTATTAAATCAATAAATTTAATTCATTTGATGCAGTATTTAATTCTGATCATTTTTTGTATTTACACTTTAAATCTAAAATTAATGGGGTAGAATTTAGAGCCAAATGAAAATTATACCATTGTATGTACTATGGTCCATAAAAAAGTAGACACCCGGTATGTTAATAAAATAATGGAAAAAAAAAAATATTAACATGCTTTTTATTTTTTATTTCGTAAAATTATTTTTTTACTTGTACAATTTGAGCTAGGGGAAAAAGGATGAATGTCCATTTTCTAGCAAAATGAGATTATTGGTCCTATTAATAGATTGAAGGTGGGGCTTTCAAGTCGTATATTTAAAGAAGGCAAAAACGATAACAGTCTATTAGGTCCCACATAAGATGAAACCCGACCCATTTGTGGGTAAAATTATGTACAATCTTAGTTTTGAACTAAGATTGGATACATACTACGTTTACATGTAGTTTTGAAAATGGTTTCAGTTTTCAGTCAAAATTATGCAAAACTGTTTACAAGCAGCTTTCAAAACAAGTTTAAATATTGATTTGAAATCAGTTTCGGTGCATGCGCATTTAGCTGATGTAAGTGACAGATCCTCTTCACTCCAAATACTTCGTTTTGCTATTATTCCAATTATTTTTTATACTTAGTACCACTACGCACTAAAACTACACAACTGTCAGTATATTTGAAGGTTAGTAACACAAAACGACAGGAACGTTATGCTCTGTACGCATGCGCAGTATCGAAACTGAATTGTTTACTGAAGTGTTTACATAAGTAGTTTCGAAACTAGTTTTCAAGTCCAACTCATGAATTTTAGTTTTGGTTTGAGATAATTTAAAACCGTTTTGACACTGTATACATGGCGTTTTCAAAACTAAAAACGTTTTAAAAACGGTTTCATAACTGCATGTAAACTCAGTAACCAGTATCTTACTTCAAAAATAAGGTTTGAAAGTTTAAAATTCGCGTACTGAAAAAACACATTTTGCTACAAAAAAATATGAATGCTACATTCATCTTTTTTTTCTCTGGCTCTTCAGTTGTTAAAATTATAATAATTTATTTACTTTTACAAAAAATAATGTTGTCAACAAATATAATAATATAAATATTCTTGATTACTATAAAAAACTGTAAATACCAAAAAAACTTTATAATTTTTCTTAAACGCCTGCAATTTTTTCATTTAATAGCGAGAATAATTTTTGACATTAGTTTCATTCCATGCTATTATAAATTGTATGAATTATATCCGTATAAATTCTATTGTTCCCTCTAAGTAATTTATCAACTGTAATGTGTAAATTTAAGTTGACGTTTCATTTTTCGTTGTGTGAATTAAAATGTAATACACGTACAAATAAATTGACCGTTTTGTACAATTTTATGTAACAGGAAAAACATTGTAGTGGACGCGGTGACGTAGCTGTATTTACTTGAAATAACACTGTAATTTTTTACACTGCAAAAAATAGCAGAAAAAGACAGATATTGTTCATACAACAATATACATAGATTTACATTGATTTAGATTTAACATTAATTTTTATTACTTGATCATTAATAAAGACAAAAAAAATTATTAATTGCAGGATGTGCACGTTTTATGAACATAGAAGGATCATACATATTTAATAAATAAAAATCACGATTTATCATAAAGATAAATAATTATTTAATTACTAATAATTTTATCCCGTAAACTCATAATTATTATAGCCTGTATCAACTTATAGTGCATTTATTTTTATTGACTTTACCGCATCATCAGTGAAGTCAAGTCAATTTACAATAAGTTGAGACAAACTATAATATTTTTATTAATGTTTTGTTAAATGATCTCGGAACGTTTGGAATATTATCGTATATGTATCATTCCTATAACAATGAGCCTAGATTATCATAGAACTTTTTCAAGTAAAAATCTTTTACATTTACTTGGTTTACATGCAGTTTTGAAAATGGTTTCAGTTTTCAATCAAAATTACGCGAAACTGTTTACATGTAATTTTCCAAACAGGTTCACAGATTGATTTGAAAACAGTTTCGGCGCATGCGCACTTGGCCGCTGTAAGTGACAAATCGTCTTCACTCCAAATTCTTCGTTTTGCTATTATTCCAATTATTTTTTTTTCTACTTTGTACCACTACGCACTAAAACTACACAACTGTCAGTTTATTTGTAGGTTAGTAACACGAAGTAACACACAGCGACAGAAACGTTATGCTATGTACGCATGCGCAATATCGAAACTGAATTTTAAGTGTTTACATGAGTAGTTTTGAAACTAGTTTTCAAGTCAAACCCATGAATTTTAGTTTTGGTTTGAGATAACTCAAAACCGTTTTGACACTGTATACCTGGCGTTTTCAAAACGAAAAACGTTTTGAAAACGATTTGAAAACTGCATGTAAACTTAGTATATAGTCAGAAAATTTTACTGTCGGGTTCAGCAATAAAACTATAAATATAATTATGATACTGTTTGCTTTTACATTGAATGACAATATATAATTATGTGTGCCGCTCTGTTGAAATGAAGACATGCCTTGAATGGATTCCCTGCCTACTCTGTACAGTAAAATAATCTTTATGTTCCTTTAACAAAAGTAGCATTTATTTAGTTTATTTTTAAATTTGGGTTATCACTTATCAGAGCCATAATAAATTGCAACCTACCTAGATGCTACTTTTCTAAATAATATTTGCTTCGTATAATATTTTTCAAGTAACACCAGGCCCAGATCAGCATTTCTTTACGCCCTAGGCCAAAGTTTATGATTGCACCCTCCCCTCCCCCCTCAATATATACCGGTTGACAACTATTTTATGGACCATAACAAATATGTTTAATGGTGACATCTGATAAAGTTTTAATAAAGTTTGATTTTATTAAATAAATAAATAAATATATCATCACGGCTTATTACTCATTATCCATTGTTGGGTGTGCCAATCTGCTTTGTACACAGATATCGGTAATGATGAAATATTTGCACCGTGCGGGCGCTTACCAGGCGTCACCTCACGGGCACTCATTGCTGGCGTGGAGAGTGTACCACAGGGGTCAATTTTGTGCCATTTAAAATTTGAAATATTAGGCGTCAGTCGAGATCGAACCCGGTTCCCCAGATTCGCGACCTGACACTCAGGCACGCGGCCACGAGACCCCACATTAATTTTTTCTTATTTCGGTGTCTTTTTATGAGTTCATAAACGCACTAAAACATAACAAGAAAAAGTGAAAGGCTCTGGGTTCAAATCCCACCAGTGAGATCCTTGAATTATTCACAAATCCGTCTTCGTTATTTATAAAAATATATAGGTATGGTATGACTACCGAATAAAAGTTGTCGTTTAGATTATTTAATAGATGTGGTTTCTTTTGAAAACATTTCCCTATATTTGATGTGAAAGGAAACTGACTCAATTTCAGGAGGCATTTAAAATAAACTTAGCACAGGATTCAGCGATGTATTTAAAAAAATTAATACCGCAAATTCTAGTTCGTTCGTCTCAGGTGTAAGCAACCCTCGAGTCGGAATTACTGTTAGAGGAAATTAAAAATAATCCTATTTCATTGAATTGCCAAAATAAATAGTTTAAAGATCAAAATATTTTGTTATAATCAACATAAACGAAAAATGTTTAAAATATTTTAAACGCGCCCCTGTTTTGATATTCAGTTACCCTAGTCGGCCATCTATTTTCAGCCAGACATAGTAATGTATTTCTGTGCTTTCCTAGTTCAGTATTTAAATGGGTTCATGCAAAAATTTCATACCTGAATATTTCGTACAATTCTATTCTTCTCTAGGGTTTCAAAAGAAACCACATCCATAAAATAATTTAAACGTCAACTGTCAATCGCTAGTCATACCATATATAAATATTAGAGTTCTTGGACAACTGTCTCTCCGTTTTCCCATTTTTTCAACTACTCGATCTGTGCCCTGTGCCCCCTCCGAGCCTGCACCCTTGGCCATGGCCTTATGGGTAATCCGGGCCTGAGTAACACTCATATTTCCTCGATATTACTGTGTAATACTTGATGGTTTCCCTAAGTAATATACTTAGTTATAGGAAACGATATATGAAACTCATAGAATAAGCAGATTGCCCGTTGTAAAGTTTTATGGGACTACCTGAATGGTAGGTACTTTCTTTTGTCATACGTTACGATGGTCCGTACCCGAAATTTGCGTTCTAGATTTTGTCTATAAATTATACACTTTTAAATCCGAATTATAGTAATCAATTAATAATGCAATTTTTTTCTAATATTAATTTGTACATTAAAATTGCAAAAAACAACCCTATACAGGTGTGTCACGAAAACCGACCACCGTCATTATTTTCTTTATTATTATAGTTACAAAAAAAAATATAGAACAAAGTTGTAGGAGACTAAGGGGGGCATCCCATGAGAGATGAAAATATTTTTTAAACCAGTGGTTCTCAAGTTATAACATAAAGTTATATTTTTTCAAATAGGATCCTACATATTTTTTATTCCTATTCGATAGCGTATTTCTTTATGAATTCAACCATGTATTAGTTTTATATCCTTACATAATAAAAATATTGAAAAAAATGAGATTGAAATTTAACAAAAAATTTATTTTTAATATTTATGTACAGTAGGCTATGGATGAAAAACAATAATAAAAGAACAAAATGTAGCTGCTGCTGCTGTCAAATAATAATAATTTTTTACTGTTGTTAATTATTATTCTGTGTTTTGTTAACAATTATTAATTTTTTAATTTAATTTTTTTCACTCTTGTTTTTGATCCATAGCCTAGTACATAAATATTAAAAATAGTTTTTTTGTTAAATTTCAATCTCATTTTTTTCAATATTTTTTATGTAAGGATATAAAACTAATACATGGTTGAATTCAGAAAAAAATACGCTATAGAATAGGAATAAAAAATATGCAGGATTCCATTTGAAAAAATATAACTTTGTGTTATAACTTGAGAACCACTGGTTTAAAAAAATATTTTCATCTCTCATGGGATGTCCCTCTTGGTCTCCTACAATTTTGTTCTATAGTATTTTTTTGTAATTATAATAATAAAGAAAATAATGACGGTGGTCGGTTTTCGTGAAACACCCTGTATAAAGTAAATTCACTATAATATTTTTAATACGGCCCATTTCTCAACCTTCAAGTTACGCCAATAAGTGTAAAATATTTATGATGTATGACCACTAAGCTCCCAAACCCTCAATAAATGGTTCTAAAACCTGCATAAATCAGTTTCATATAGGTATCGCTTCCTACAACTATACCTGAATGTCTGCAGTAATACTTGGAATTCCTGTAGTAATATTAATTCCTTCTGGTATACAATAAGCAAAAAATATCAGTATAGTCAACTAGCGAATGAAAGTTGGCGTTTAAATTATTTTATAGATGTGGTTTCTTTTCACATTCAGGTATTAGAATTTTTGCAAGTATCCATTCAAATACTGGACTAGGAAATCCTAGAAATACATTAGCATATTTTTCCCAAAATAGATGGATGACTGTGAATGATGAATTAAATGCAACCCTGTCTTGTTATTTTGCTATAATCTTATATCTTGCTTATCTTGCAGATGCCGTAGTCACCCATCTATTTTGAGCAAATATGCTAATGTATTTCTAGGATATCCTAGTCCAGTATTTCAATGGATACTTGCAAAAGTCTTATACCTGTATGTGAAAAGAAACCGCATCTATAAAAAAATTTAAACGTCAACTTTCATTCGCTAGTCATACTAAATTCCTAAGCAATGAAACAAATGGAACAAAATTATGTTATACCTGTGTATACGTACAACATACCTGCTAAACTGATTTAAAATAAGTTTAGTTTAGATTAGGTATTGTTGGAATAAATTTTAAGAAATTACAATAATTTTCCAAGGAAATTGGAGATTTCCAGGGGTAGGTATAGTACTGGACAACAATTGGGAATTGGATTAACTCACCCCTTACTAGCATACTATAAATAAAGGATTATCTCTAAATTTATGGTACAGAAATGCAGAGAATGATTTAATTTTTTTTAAACTTCAAGAAACTAACGCATTTACAGTGAGATTACAACTGAAGAAAAACATATAAAAATATATTTGTAGTTGTAGTGGTACGGTAATTTAAAAGTAAATAGAGACTAATCTATCCTAATGAGACATGGCTAATTTTCTTTTCCATATTAGAGTTTGTTTCAAGATATTTGCAAACGTACCTGCCTCGGTTTACGTAGCGGGTAGCTTCTTAAATGGGCTTGATAGGTAACATGACAGGGTTGTAACAAAATATTTGAAATTCTGAACACGAAATATTTGTGTGGAATTTAATGTTTCACTTGAATTTAAAAAAATACAGAACAAAGAATATGACATTACACCAAATTTTAACAAATTATAAATAAAAACAGGTATATTTTGAGAAAGTACCGCTACATCGTTTTCCCAAATTTTGCTAATCCTCCCCTGACGCAGAGGATTGTAAATATCATGCTGTTTTGCGGTGTACCGCGTCATTACGAAGGCAGGTATGGTATGACTAGCGAATGAAAATTGACGTTTAAATAATTTTTTATATTTAGCGTTTATAATGAAGTCATTACGATACGCAATTGCGTATCGTAATGACTTTCATTTCGATACGCAATTTTTTGTTTTAGACGGTTGGTACTAGATAACGTTTCTTTAACCCATTTTTACCTAATTTATTTTTAGTTAATTGACAATTCATTTTAATAATATAATGTCGAAATTATTATTATTTTTTTTTATTTAGGGAAGTATATTTACATGAAAATGTACAAATGGTTACAAATATAATCACAAATTGAGTAAGTAAATGTTATTGTAGAAGGCGCAAAATATAAAAAATAGTATAAAGAACTCTTTTTATAAGACTTTCTTTCGCACTTGTCAATTATCTAAATTTTGACGCGTACGAGAAAAACATGTCTTATAAAACACGTTCTTTAATATACTATTATAGATGTGGTTTCTTTTGAAACCCCAGAGAAGAATAGAATTGTACGAAATATTCAGGTGCAAGAACCCATGTGAATACTGGACTAGGAAAGCATAGAAATACATTACTATGTCTGGCTGAAAATAGATGGCCGACTAGGGTAACTGGAAATCAAGACAGGGGTGCGTTTAAAATATTTTAAATTTTTTTCGTTTATGTTGATTATAACAAAATATTTATCTTTAAACTATTTAGTTTGGCAATTCTTTGAAGTAGGATTATTTTTAATTTCCTCTTACAGTAATTCCGACGATTTTTTAAATACATCCCTGAATCCTGTTGCTAAGATCATTTCAAATGTCTCCTGATATTAAGTACAATTCTAATCTTCTGTAACGGAATACATAAGGGTCAGTTTCCTTTCAAATCAAATATAGGGAAATGTTTTCAAAAGAAACCACATTTATTAAATAATCTAAACGTCAATTTTCATTCGCTAGTCATACTATAGATTTGCAAATATCTTGAAACACACCATAAAATGTTTCTTAATATCACCATACATATTTACGGATCATCACCCGTTGTGAGGGTCAAACGCAGTACCAAGCTTAAGGGATTAACCAAATATCTTGTCCTAGACTATACCTGGAAAACAGGAAAACTCCTATATGAGGATCACTCAAAGATAATTGAGAATAAAAAGTCAGGTACGCCGTGGAAAATTTAAAACAATTATTTATCTGAAATAAATTGTGAAAAATTGTCAGCCATCGGGATTCGAACCCGAGACCCCTATCTTGCCGGGACAGTGCTCCTACAAGATAGGGGTCTCGGGTTCGAATCCCGATGGCTGACAATTTTTCACAATTTATTTCAAATATACAAACTGTTAACTCATTGTTAATATTAATTATTTATCTAATTGTAATATTTTGACGCCCGTATTTAAATCACCAAACTATCACTTGAGCGCTAGCGTAGCATATTATTGAATGAACTGAACAGCAACAATGCAAATACTAGGCGCGGCAAAATACCACTGGAAAATGATTTGATACCATATATGCAAAGTTTTCCTACAAAAAATTGTTTATACTAGTTGTATGATTTCTTTCAGCTCGCACAGAATGCCTCCGAAAAACACGAGTAGGTATATTAGCTAGGTAGCCGGGATTGAAACTGGTTAGATACAGTGATGTAGTGATAGTGTTTTTCATAATTTTCATAGTTTTATGAAAATTATAAAATGGCAAGAATGTATAAGTACCATAGGTATGTTGCAAACAAATTATTCATGTATGGTTTCATTGAAGTTTGATTGAGTTTTGCAGTAAATTCGCGATTTTTGTTATAACTTATTTAACTCATTTAATGTCTATAATTTTTTGTTGACTTAAGATATTCATAGTGCGTTGACGTAAAACTTTTATATACATATGTAAATGAACAAAAAATTACGCGTGTATTTAATACTTAGATAATAATTATTATTAATATGATTTAAGTATAATTCAATAAGTATATCAGTAACTTGAAACATATTTAATAACTTTAAAATTACTCGACTGTGGTGTGATTAAATTATCGAAATTTTAGCCTACAATATTTATTTTTACAAAACTGACATTTCAGCATATACTTCTTCAGGTTCAGGATGAGTAATATCGTATAGATTCTTAAACATATATTCATGTACACATAAATACATTCGTTTACAGTTTATATTTATGTGTACACGAAATTATGTTCAAGAATCTGTAGGATCGTATTTACCCGTGCCCTGAAGAAGGTATAATTGTACGCGGAATGAAACGGCGGTTTTATGTATAAATGATGTATGACAGATTTCTTGATATTACATAATAAATATAAATAAATATATCATCACGTGTAGATTTGCTTCTATTCGCGGATTTCGGTAATGATGAAATATACAGGCTAGACGGTAAAGGGGGTATCAGACATATGCATGTATCTGCAACTGTTTTGACAACAGTTGCTGCACCTTGCAACCTACGTTATCAGACGTACGCAAAGTTGCAAGAAATATAGAATTTTTTTAGTCTCGACGTTGGTACACATGATATTTAATTCCTGTTGTCATTTTTTAAAGTTTGTATCATTTATTTGTATGTATTTAGACGAATAATATCAGAAATGAACAACAAATTATTAGCTGCTACTACGTTATTTAAAATATGGATGTCTTGTATTCCACAGACCATTTTCTTTTCTTACGAGATCAATCAGAGTTTGAAAAAATTCGTCTGATTTTATTTCAACTCCAGCTCCTCCAGCCATTTTTAAATATTTTGTACTGTTTACCACGCTGTTTACAAACAAATGCCAAACATTTTAGGGATTTTTACTACCTAAGCCCCTTTACTACGCATGCGTATCTTGATAGTTGCAGATACGTGTGACTAGTTTTCGAACAAGATGTAAAACTAGTTGTAGGAAAATTGTTGCACTATCACACGTCAAAAGTTGCACGAAACAAAACTGTTTTTATATTTTTTATATGTTTCTAAAATTCGGTTTATTAGTAGCAATAGCCATAACACTTGTTTTCTTTTTTCTAGTTTTAATAAATTATTTATAAACGTCAAACGTCAATTTGACATATGGAAAATAAATTCCGTATTATTTTAAACATTCATTATTTAATTTATTTCTCTTCCATAAGTCAAATTGACGTTTGACGTTTATAAATAATTTATGAAAACCAGAAAGAAAAACAAGTGTCATGGCTATCTACTATTAAACCGAAAGTTTAAAATTTCTTTTTAAAATTGTGAAGAAACTAGGAACATAATAATAAAGTTTTTGCCGCAAAATAAATAGAAGAGCAGGAAATTGCAAAAAAAATTATTAAAATCCAATGTTAAATCACTATATTCGCAACTTATCGTCAACACCCTGTATATATTGTAGATGGTGTTTATCAGATTACCTCACGGACATTCAAAACTAAACTGTAGAGGAAAGTAGGTACACTACAGAGACATCCGGGTGTCTACTTTATTTCCCGAACATAGGAAATACAATGTTAAAATTTTGATTGGGCGATATCTCTTTACCTATTAATTTTAGAAAAAAAAAAATGTAATGAAGAAAAACATTCAGAATGAAAAATTGAAAATCGATTTTTTAAAAAATTATTACGTTCGGATTAAATTTGTTCCAACGTCCATAATTTAGTCGTAGAACAAGACTATAAGTCTTAGAAGTTTATGGGCATGCGTAATTACAGTTGAAAGGCTCTACTTGTACATTTTAGGTACCAAATTTAATCCAAACCAATAATTGAAAAAAAAATATCGACTTATGACGTTTTGTCCCGGATATCATCAGAGAATATATAAATCTGGTAACATAGATTTGGTAATGATATTTTGGTACCATAAACCAAAGAAGGCTTTTACCAAATGTCACCTAGTGTCTAGCAGGCACTAAAAGATATTTTATGCAATTACATGAAACATTAAAAAAAATATAGTATAATTTGAATTTTTAAACGTACACCCGTCCCAAAAATGTTTGCGTTCACTATAGCTTAATTATGTATGTATGTTTGTTTCCGTATTAACATATTTTCTGTTTTTGGGAATTTTGAAATTATATATAATATAGTACATATATTTTTGAGATATTTCCACAGATGATGCAATGCTTTTATGTATTTATCGTTCCGTGAAAACAATTTGTTCGTGAAATTTTCTGAATGAATTGATTATTCATCGCAAAACCAGTTTTTAATAAATACGGTAGAAAGTTTACATACGTTCAGTAGTAATGAATATTAGTATATAAAAAAATATTACTATAAAAACAAGCCTTGATGTTTGTAAGGTCATGAATGTAGTAACAAGTTTTTCTCGTATTACAACTTAGTATTGATTGTTAACGGCTAAGATGGGTCCCTTTAGGCGCAGGATAATTCGGCACCAGACGACTCGACGCTTCAATGAAGCGTCGATAATTCGGCATAGTACACCTCAGCACTGGACGATTTCTGAACTCGGTTAACTGTCATAACTTGAAGAAATTTTCGCACAAAAGTTTGTACACCAAAATGGGGCCCTCCACTATTTTTTAAATTTAAAACTTCATTTAAGGGTTCTCGTGGCCGCGTGCCTGAGTGGCAGGTCGCAAATCTGGGGAACCGGGTTCGATCCCGACCGACGCCAAATATTTCCAATTTTAAATGGCACAAAATTGACCCCTGTGGTGCACTCTGCACGCCAGCAATGAGAGACCGTGTGGTGACGCCTGGTAAGCGCCCGCACGGTGCAAATATTTCATCATTACCGCATTCTGTGTACAAAGCAGATTAGCACACCCAGCAATGTGTAATAAGCCGTGATGATATATTTATTTATCTATTTAAATTAAAAATTATCCGTTGTTCTAGAAAGTTGTAATTGTTATTCGTTAAGCTGTAATATTGTTTAAAAATATTCTATGACGTTTTTGTTACACTTATTTTTTCAAACAGTTGAATTTTTTGCCAGAAAAAGTATAATGTATAATTTATTTTGTTTTTATTCTATGGGTCGGTATTAAATGATTAAACGTCACTTGAACAGGAAACCATTAAAAAATCTCGTAGTATCCTTACCACAAATTGCTTTAAGTTTGTAAAATTTGTTCAAAGATACAGGTTTGGATTCTATGAAAATTGTACAAATACGAGGGTCACGCTAGAATTATTGAGAATAAGACACAAGGTTCATATTTTTTAAAATTTTGTTTTAAATATGTTCAAAGTAGTTCAACAATACGCACAACCATTCTTTCTAAGCTGTCACATTAATGTCTAGTGCCTTAAAAATTGACAAAGTTGTCAAACTAATATTAGTGGAAGACTTAAAAACTGTCAAATTCATTACTTACTTACTTAATCCAAAACCTTTCTACTTTTTCAGGTGTAAGGTTGTCAAATTAATTACGATTCGAAAATGCTCTGTGGTTATTCTATATTTTCACTCACAGCGATATTTAAAATGAAACCAGTGATGGTGTTTACATTTTTATTTATTGCCAGTAATATTTTGGGTTTCTTACTTAAATAAATATAAACAAATATATCATCATGGCTTATTACCCATTGCTGGGTGTGCCAATCTGCTTTGTACACAGATATCGGTAATGATGAAATATTTGCACCGTGCGGGCGCTTACCAGGCGTCACGTCACAGGCACTCATTGTTGGCGTGGTGAGTATACCACAGGGGTCAATTTTGTGCCTTTTAAAATTGGAAATATTTGGCGTCAGTCGGGACTGAATCCGGTTCCCCAGATTCGCGACCTGATGTTTTATGACGATCTTTTCAATTAAAAAAGACTACAATAATGTTTGCAATAGACCAGAAAAGTGTAACGATCAAATTTAGGCGCCAAATTCAAACTCAGTTCATAACGCTGAGAACATAATTTTAATCGCCGTGTATTTCTTACCAAGGAAATTTTACCTCAACGTTAAAGGCCGAGAAATCTCTTAAAAGTAAATCTCCTATGCAAAACACTATATGTACCACCTAGAATGATCCTTTATCTCCAGATTCGTACAATAATATTCACATGAATTGTGCACAGTTTATAATTATTTCAATAAAAATACAACACTACAAAATACAATGAATAACGTATATCTCGATTGGTCTTACAACTTCGGTACGCAGCCAATCGCAGCATAGCTTGTGTTGCACTTGACGTATTTACAGGCGAGTGAAGGACTATCCACGACATACGGAATTTTAACTTACACGTAACATTTTATTTTCTAATAATTTTCTTACTCTACCTTTTCAAGGATTTTAAACAGTTGCTATCTATTACTGAATAAACAAACTATCAAATCCTTAACAAGAGCTGCTTAATTTCTTTTACAAAATATCTTTTCTTTGGCAGTAAAATCACACTTCCATAAGAAACCTATACAAGGGAATTCAAACTATGAACTCGCACCAAAAGTAAATTCTAACGTTACTTTTCTGGTCTATTGGCGAAAAAATTCAAAGTGGGTGACGTGTGGCGGCAGATTTGTGAACTAGAGGAATAAGGAAACGTTGATAGTATACATTTGAAACGTATGTAATTTTAAACAGGTTTAATTTATATTTGTTGTAAAAGAAAGTGAGATATATAGTGTCTATAACATTTTCAAATTTAAATAATGATCAGTAAATGTCATAGGCAGTGTAAGTTTACATTATATCCCAAGTGACAAAATATGATCTTGAAATTTTCTTCCCATAAAGTTTTGACGTCTCCAATCGGTTCAATTTTTTTCTTTTTTAAAACAGGATGCTAAAATCCTTCTAGCTTTATAGCCAAACTATACACTGTTTATCATTCTTTTTAACAAGTTTTCCCCTTACTTGTTCCAAATCGGTACAACTTAATTTTTCTATTTCTTCTGTTCTGTAATACACAAACCCATAAACAAATAAATTAATAGCATAATAATGATAACTTTTGTTGTAAAACAATAAATATAGTTTTATTTTTACTAACCTGTTTATATGCAACAAAACTACAACATGTTTGCATTTGCCTCCCAATCCTGCTCTACAACTAAATTTTACTTTCCAGTAATTTATATTTTCATTTAATACAATTTCAATTATATGAGGATCTGCACACAAATGACTGTTTTTTAAACAAGATCTCAGTATTGTACCTGATCCATCAACTATTATTCCACAAAGCAATACATGTCTTGCATTTAAAATTACTTCGCCTTCTTTTATAGGACATGCAGAAGCAATGTATTCAAAATATCACTTAATTTTATGTTATTTTTTCCATATTAAATACTTTGCACTTTGAAATGCATATTGCCAGCAATAAGGAATGAGAGAACTCTCCTTATTCCTCCGCCATCTTGCTACCGTCCGGCCTGCCACCTATAGTTCAGTTTTTTTGCCAATAGTTGCACAAATGATGAAACGAGCGTCGGTTGTTCGGTGCCGAAACATGCTAGTGCCAATTGGCTTATTCAATCCTTGTTGGTCGTCGCGACGTCGACGTTCCCGCGCCGCATGCGCGCGTTTCGGATCAATCGTCCCTCGTGTTCTGTCCGTCCGTCCGTCTACGTCTACCGGTAGTCAGCTGTGAGATGTAGTCAACGGCAGCTGGCCGTCGGCTTCCCCATGTAATGTAACCTAACCGCGATGTCTGCTCTGCTCTCTGTACAGCATGAACCACGTTTCGCACGCGCCACAACCTGCGTCTACCTGCGATGCTACGGCTACGAGTGCGAGTGAGAGTGCTAGTGCAAGTGCCTTCGAGATCGAGATGATCCTAGTCAACAACTCGACGGCGACGGCGGCTGCAGCAGCGCCCGTGCCCACCAGCGTCAGCACGGTGGTGGCCCTCCCCGTTCCTGCCAATGCCAACGACGACAACAGGCTCCCGGATGTCGTTGCCGAGACCAAGATTTTTGAGCAAGAGGTTGAAGCTCCTGAATCGTACTTAACCATCGCGATTCAGGTCTTCATACCTTTTCTCATTGCCGGTTTCGGCATGGTAGGGGCTGGCTTGGTGCTTGACATGGTCCAGGTGAGTCTGACTCATACTCAATGTACACGTGCTTCGGCACATTCACCCCTACGTCACTTAACAGAACAACGGTAACGTCATTCAGGATTCAAGGGATCTTTTACCCCTCTCAGGGTATTGCGAAATGTTGCCCAATCTTGAACTTTAAAAGGGTTGAGGGGTTCCAAAAGATAGAAATAATCGGACTAGCAGTCTTTGGTGAAATTATTTATTTCAAGCCAACATTTCAGCTAAACATTAGCCTTCCTCAGGGCACTATAATGAAACATACAATAATGTATACAAATGAGGTAAAGAAACAAGAATATAAAAATTTTTGAATACAAATAATGAACAATTACTTACAGAAACTGTCTAATTATAAGTTTGTGGCAACCACCCATAGGAAACCATTGTGAATAAAATTATCACACAGTTGGTATATAATAAATATAAACTGATGTTAATTAATCCTTTTCCTTACTTAAGTCATGGTTATCCGTGTACATTCATACTTAAGGCAACACGTGTCTTATGTCTGTATAAATTTTATTTTATATTCTTTGACTACAATTTTTTTAACATCAGTTTATATATTTTTTTAACAATTGACCATTCAAACTATTTTACATGTACTTATTTATAATTTTATCTTGTACGACGACCAACTCTGTGATAATTTTATTTCCGATGGTTCCTTATGGGTGGTTGCCACAAACCTGTAATTAGACAGTTTCTTGCCCTGAGGAAGGCTAATGTTTAGCCGAAACGTTGGCTTGAAATAATTTCACCAAAGATTGGTAGTTCGATTGTTTCTTCCTTTTGGAACCCCTCATCCATTCTACAGTCGACTATCGCTCAAGTTCTTTAAAAGGGATGTTCCTAAACTTAATATAATACTATCCTAATTTATCATTTTGCTTAATTTTAATATTTGTTATAGTTTATAGATATTTCTATTTGCAACATTTTCAATGTAGGTTAATGAGTTAGGCCTGATATTTTCATATCTGGTTAAATTGTTTGTTAACCTAGTTGTCATTTAAAATGAAAAATATTGCATCAATTTTATATAGCATAAGCTGTAAAAAATACACATGTGTCAATTTTTCGATGCGACATTTTTCGTTTTAACTGACAGTTAAGTTAACAGACAGTTTAACCAGACATGAAAATACCGCGCCTATATTACACTTATTATTTTGGGGTGCACTATAACAAATCTTTTTATTTTAATATATGTAAAAGCGATGCCTTTAATTTTAATGTTTCTATTATAACACGTCCAAAGGCTAAATCTTACAATCTCCGGTTAAAATTATGTAGGTATTAATCAGATCATTAAAAGCGATGATAAATGTGTCGACGTTCATTTCGATTCAGTTTTATAACTGGCAGTTAATTTCTTTTAACCACACATTGTAAGATTGGAGTTTCTAAATTTAATATAAAAGTGTCCTTCTGCGAAGTTCTGTTAGGGCCAATCTTACAATCTCAGTTTAAAACTTTAACTGCTAGTTACATAAACAAAACTGAAACGAAATGAACTTTCAAATAACAAATTTATCATTACTGTCAATAATTCGGTTAGGGTCCTGTATTTTCATCTCCGGTTAAACTATCTGATAAATACTTTAGGGTGCACTATAACAAATCTTTTTATTGTAATATATTTAAAAGCGATGCCTTTAATTTTAATGTTTCTATTATAATACGTCCAAGGGTTAAATCTTACAATCTCCGGTTAAAATTATGTAGC
Organism: Harpalus rubripes; assembly: GCA_963082715.1. Taxonomy (NCBI): domain Eukaryota; kingdom Metazoa; phylum Arthropoda; class Insecta; order Coleoptera; family Carabidae; genus Harpalus; species Harpalus rubripes. The sequence goes on along the minus strand of OY720458.1, from coordinate 48,019,496 downwards.
TATTAATCAGATCATTAAAAGCGATGATAAATGTGTCGACGTTCATTTCGATTCAGTTTTATAACTGGCAGTTAATTTTTTTTAACCACACATTGTAAGATTGGCTTTTCTAAATTTTATATAAAAGTGCCCTACCCTTTTTGCGAAAAAGTTCTGTTAGGGCCAATCTTACAATCTCAGTTTAAAATTTTAACTGCTAGTTACATAAACAAAACTGAAACGAAATGAACTTTCAAATAACAAATTTATCATTACTGTCAATAATTCGGTTAGGGTCCTGTATTTTCATCTCCGGTTAAACTATCTGATAAATACTTTAGGGTGCACTATAACAAATCTTTTTATTGTAATATATTTAAAAGCGATGCCTTTAATTTTAATGTTTCTATTATAATACGTCCAAGGGTTAAATCTTACAATCTCCGGTTAAAATTATGTAGCTATTAATCAGATCATTAAAAGCGATGATAAATGTGTCGACGTTCATTTCGATTCAGTTTTATAACTGGCAGTTAATTTTTTTTAACCACACATTGTAAGATTGGCTTTTCTAAATTTTATATAAAAGTGCCCTACCCTTTTTGCGAAAAAGTTCTGTTAGGGCCAATCTTACAATCTCAGTTTAAAATTTTAACTGCTAGTTACATAAACAAAACTGAAACGAAATGAACTTTCAAATAACAAATTTATCATTACTGTCAATAATTCGGTTAGGGTCCTGTATTTTCATCTCCGGTTAAACTATCTGATAAATACTTTAGGGTGCACTATAACAAATCTTTTTATTGTAATATATTTAAAAGCGATGCCTTTAATTTTAATGTTTCTATTATAATACGTCCAAGGGTTAAATCTTACAATCTCCGGTTAAAATTATGTAGCTATTAATCAGATCATTAAAAGCGATGATAAATGTGTCGACGTTCATTTCGATTCAGTTTTATAACTGGCAGTTAATTTTTTTTAACCACACATTGTAAGATTGGCTTTTCTAAATTTTATATAAAAGTGCCCTACCCTTTTTGCGAAAAAGTTCTGTTAGGGCCAATCTTACAATCTCAGTTTAAAATTTTAACTGCTAGTTACATAAACAAAACTGAAACGAAATGAACTTTCAAATAACAAATTTATCATTACTGTCAATAATTCGGTTAGGGTCCTGTATTTTCATCTCCGGTTAAACTATCTGATAAATACTTTAGGGTGCACTATAACAAATCTTTTTATTGTAATATATTTAAAAGCGATGCCTTTAATTTTAACGTTTCTATTATAACATGTCCAAAGGTTAAATCTTACAATCTCCGGTTAAAATTATATAGCTATTAATCAGATCATTAAAAGCGATGATAAATGTGTCGACGTTCATTTCGATTCAGTTTTATAACTGGCAGTTAATTTTTTTAACCACAGATTATAAGATTCGCGTTTGTAAATTTAATATAAAATTGTCCTTCCCTTTCTACGAAAAAGTTCTGTTAGGACCAATGTTACAATCTCAGGTTAAAATTTTAACTGCCAGTTAAATAAACAAAACTGAAACGAAATGAACTGTCAAATAACAAATTTATCATTACAGTCGATAATTCGATTAAGGCCCTGTATTTTCATTTCCGGTTAATCTATCTGATAACTATCAATTAAAACGAAAAATATAACATAAATAAATAAATATATCTTCACGGCATATTACCCATTGCTGGGTGTGCCAATCTGCTTTGTACGCAGATATCGGCAATGATGATGACATATTTATACTGTGCGGGCGTTTATCAGGCTTCACCTCACGGGCACTCATTTGTGGCGTGGAGAGTGCCCCACAGGGGTCAATTGAGTGCCATTTAAAATTCGAAATATTTGGCGACCAGACATTCAGGCACGCGGCCACGACACCCCATTAAAAACATTATAATACAAATTGTAAAATTTACAACATGATCAGATTTTCGATGCAACATTTTTCGCTTTAACTAATAGTTAACAGACAGTTTAGCTTGATATTGTTTTTATATTTTGCGTTCATAATGAAGTCATTACGATACGCAATTGCGTATCGCAATGACTTCATACGCAATTTTTTGTTTTAGACGGTTGGTACTAGATGACGTTTCTTTAACTCCTTTTTACCTAATTTATTTTTAGTTAATTGACAATTCATTTTAATAATATAATGTCGAAATTATTATTATTTTTTTTATTTAGGGAAGATTATTTACATGAAAATGTACAAATGGTTACAAATATAATCACAAATTGAGTAAGTAAATGTTATTGTAGAAGGCGCAAAATATAAAAAATAGTATAAAGAACTCATTTTATAAGACTTTCTTTCGCACTTGTCAATTATAAATTTTGACGCGTGCGAAAAAAACATGTCTTATAAAACACGTTCTTTAATATACTATTATTTATCTGACAGTTAAAATTTGGAGATTGTAAGATAGACCCTGAGGGTCAATATGTCAATTTTTTATTGAGTTAAAAAAAACTAGAAATGTCTAAGTGCTCCATTTGAAAACTACGAGCATCTATCTTTTTTTAGAATTCTATGCCTAATGGCAGGTATAGATCTTTCCTTGATATCATTCTAAGTATTAGGCGACTTTCCTTGGTAATAGTATTTAAAAAAATTGTGTAATCTTATCTAATATATGTGTAGGGTTGCCCTTATTTACAAGAAGATAACCCATTATAATGCACTAATCAATGAAATTACTTGTACTTAACTAGGTACTTAAGAATTTAAAATTGTTTATCATTTTATCAAACAATTAATGCATGTTTCGTTGCATGTTCCCATTTGTATTGCACTCTATATGCACGTGGGTATCCTTCAGTAATCTGGAAAAATAACCCAGACAATAAACTTTTTTAAAAGTACATTATTTTATTCATTTAAATGCTTTATATTTTAACATAATATTATTATTATTATTAAAAAAGACACAAAAACACATTTTGTATATTTTACCCTGCAGAAGGCAGCAGTGTATGCTGCCGAAACGTCGGGTATTTAATAAAAATACAGAACATTAACTAAAAGGTTCTATTGTTCTTGTTTAATATTATTTGTTTTAAAAATACATTTGTAATTTATGTTCATTTAAATATAATTACCTAGTTTAAATCTTAGTTTAAAAACAAAATAATTTAAAAGTATAATAGTTTTCAATAGAAATTTTCATAATTATATGTATTTAAAATTATTATCTGCAATTATATTACAACAATTATACATTTTATAATTTCAAAATGTCTACGTGAATAAAATTATTTTACAAAACTAATTTATTAATAAAAAATTGTATCGACTAGAGCGTAAGGGCAACATATTTTGCAATCCAAAGGTCTCGGGGTTCGATTACCATAGGTGTCCGACTGCAAACTACTATAGCACTTGGGTGACATTAAAACATTAATAAAAATAAAATAATAAATTTTTCACCTTTTTTTTAACTATTGATATAATCTGTTTCAATTTATAATGAACTCTGGCTCTTGCTGACTTTTACAGCAGGAAATTGCTTAAAAAGATTATAAACGTTTTGTGCCGCTCTGTAGAAATGAAGACGTGCATAGATGGATTTCCTACCTAATCTGTATAGTAAAATAATCTTAGTGTTCCTTTAACATAAATTCTATTTTTTTTAAAGGAACAGTAAGATTATTTTACTTACAGTGTAGGCAGGGAATCCATTCAATGCTTTCAACCGAGCGGCACAAATAATGGCAGGTATTTCTATCCACTTTTTTTCTCTTTCCAGCATTGGTCCGTTTTCGAAGAAATAACAGAGCTTGTGATTCTGGTTCCTGCTCTTCTGGGGCTCAAGGGAAACCTGGAAATGACCCTCGCTTCCAGGTTATCCACGCAGGCAAATTTGGGCCATATGGATACTCCGAAACAGCAGTGGAGTATGATTGTAGGCAACCTTACCCTAATTCAGGTAGGAATCATTATTATTTTTTTTTATAAATATGTTTTATTGGAAATATATGTGTGTCACACTCCATACCCGAATTCGGGCATTGTCTGAAAAATTTGCTCAGAACTTATTTTTAACTCCTGAAAATTCCCAAAAACATCTAAAGTTATAAAGACGTTTTTATTTATTATTTTTTTAAAGAAACCGTAACATAACCTAACCTAACCATTACTAGTATTGTTCAATTCTAATTAAGTATTATTCGTTGAAATGGTAAAATTCGGGTATGGGAATTTTCAAATGTTCAAAACTAGCAAAATTTACATAGTTTGCACAACAATTCGTAAATATTTCCTATAATATACAGGAGTTTTTTTTTTATCAGTGAACAAAGACGTATGTCATTACCATAGTTACATTTAAAATGATTGACAGCAATGTATTATCACGTTTTTTTTAAACTGCACATAGGGAGTTATCAGTTATCAAACTGTTACTACGTTTACATGCAGTTTTGAAAATGGTTACAGTTTTCAGTCAAAATTAAGGAAAATTGTTTACATGCAGTTTTCAAAACAAGTTTAAAAATTTATTTGAAATCAGTTTCGGCGCATGCGCATTTAGCTGATGTGTCAGATCCTCTTCACTCCAAATACTTCGTTTGCTATTATTCCAATTAATTTTTATACTTCGTACCACTACGCACTAAAACTACACAACTGTCAGTATATTTGAAGGTTAGTAACACAAAGCGACAGAAACGTTATGCTCTGTACGCATGCGCAGTATCGAAACTGAATTTTAAGTGTTTACATGAGTAGTTTTGAAACTAGTTTTCAAGTCCAACCCATGAATTTTAGTTTTGGTTTGAGATAATTCAAAACCGTTTTGACACTGTATACATGGCGTTTTCAAAACTAAAAACGGTTTCAAAACTGCATGTAAACTCAGTATGTCATCTGTCAATTTCAGAAATTAGTTTTATCGAAAGGGTATTGTCATTTTTATTTAACTATAATTTAGTGTTTCTTATTATTAAATATTTTATTTGTTCTAAAAATAAATAAATATATATATCATCACGGCATATTACCCATTGCTGGGTGTGCCAATATGCTTTGTACACAGACTTTGGTAATGATGATGACATATTTGTACCGTGCGGGCGTTTACCAGGCGTCACCTCACGGGCACTCATTGCTGACGTGGTTTTCATTTAATGCTTTCCATTGACGCATCCTGTATTTGTATAATTATTATAGATTTTTCTAATAGTTGCTGGACTGGATCGCTCATTAAAAGTAGCAGTAAATAAATCGGAAACTTGTCTTAGACTCATATTGGACTTATACCATGTTATGTTTTGTACTTTTTCTTCATATGTATTGGCGATTTAAATTAACTTTTCCCGCCTCTATTTATCAGTGTTGTGACGTCACATCACTGATGTACGAGCTGTCAATCTGTCACTGATACTGCATTTTACGCTTTTTGGAAACATGAAACTTGTGTTAAACGATATTATGGGGTCTCGTGGCCACGTACCTGAGTGTCTGGTCGCCAATCTGGGGAACCGGGTTCGATCCCGACCGACGCCAAATATTTTGAATTTTAAATGGCACAAAATTTATTTATTTCAGAAATTAGTTTTATCGGAGGGTATTGTCATTTTTATTTAACTATAATTTAATGTTTCTTATTATTAAATATTTTATTTGTTCTGGTTTTCATTTAATACTTTCCATTGACGCATCCTGTATTTGTATAATTATTATGGATTTTTCTAAAAGTTGCTGGACTGGATCGCTTATTAAAAGTAGTAGTAAATAAATCGGAAACTTGTCTTAGACTCATATTTGACTTATACCATGTTATGTTTTGTACTTTTTCTTCATATGTATTGGCGATTTAAATTAACTTTTCCCGCCTCTATTTATCAGTGTTGTGACGTCACATCACTGATGTACGAGCTGTCAATCTGTCACTAATACTGCATTTTACGCTTTTTGGAAATATGAAATTTGTGTTAAACGATATTATGGGGTCTCGTGGCCACGTGCCTGACTGTCTGGTCGCAATCTGGGGAACCGGGTTCGATCCCGACCGACGCCAAATATTACAAATTTTAAATGGCACTAAATTAACCCCTGTGGTGCACTCTTCACGCCAGCAATGAGTGCCCGTCAGGTGACGCCTGATAAACGTCCGCACGGTGCAAATATGTCATCATCATTACCGATACCTGCGTACAAAGCAGATTGGCACACCCAGCAATGGGTAATATGCCGTGATGATATATTTATTATTTATTTAAGATATTTTAAATTAGTTAAATGTCCTGAAAACTTCAGAAAATGACTATGAAAGGAAGGAAATAATATATTCTGGTCATATTTTTAGTTCAAAACTTAGCCACCAGATAGAGACTACGTTTACACGTGTGAGAAAAATTTACTTTGTCTTGACTTTTAAAAAGAGACTTATGAAAAGACAATTTAATGGTGCGTTTACACATAAGGTCAAATATACTTCACTTTACGTTTATTACTTGTCTTTCACTCAACTTTGACTTTGACAGCAAAGTAAAGTATCGTTAGAATACGTGTGATGTAAGTTACCTATTTAACTATTATCATAATCATAAAAAGAATAAATTATTTATAGAAAAAATGGATAGTAAACTACAGTTACTAAATTTTAGCGCGATATTTTTAAGTAATATAACTATGCAGCAACAATATTGGATGCGAAGTAGATTAAAAAATAATCAAATAAAATATTTTAAAATTCGAGAATATTTTAAATTGAGATATAAAACACAAAATTGTGTAATTAAATATCTCGGAATTTGTGGATGAAAACTAGATGTCACTGTTAGTAAAGTAAAGTATGTTTCGTTCGTTGGTTCACACGACTTTTTAAAAGTCACTTATATGAGTCAAGTCTATTTTATTTTGGACTTGACTTTAGGAAGAAAAGTAATAGGCGAGAGTGTTTACACAACGGCAAAAGTCGCCGTTTGAAAGTCAAAGTCAAGTCAAAGTACTTTTTTGCTATACGTGTAAACATAGTCATTGATTGCTTAATTTGAATCACGAATATTCGTACATAATTTTAAAAGATGACAGTTTGTCCTATGTCCATTTTTTTTAAACGATAATTTATGACTGTCAATTATTTTAAATGTAACTATGGTAATGACATACACCCACGTTCTCTGATAAAAAAACTCTCGTTATAAATCTCTAACTATTAATTTATATATTACTACAATTTTTAATAAGTATATCATTTTACACAAAACATAATGTGCTATTTAGTAATGTATATACATTTTGACATTTCCTAGTTTTACCCTTATTATAAAACTAATTTAATCTGCAATGGCGTTTGCGGTGTAGCAGAAATGTCATCCGCTTATAAATAGAAACGCCTGTAACAAATACAATAGTACGAGTATCATTTTACATATTCTCGCTTGATCTTGTTAAATTTATTTAGTCTCAGGAAAGATCAGTAACCGTCAACATACCGTGTGTTGCCTGTGCCTTCTTTTCCGAGTAAGAAGATAGCGGAATTTTTTCCAATATTTCCCGTGGGATAAAATGATTGTTGTGTCTAATAATTGTTTGGTTTGTGATAAGATTAATTCACTGAACGTACTTAGGAAAAATAATAATGAGTAAGGATATGCTAGTTTATTTATTTTAAGATGCAATATAATTTATAGACTAGGTAACGTATTTTTCGAGGTATTTTCCTACTATATAAATTATAGCAATGTTTTGGTGGAAATTTAATTTTGCAATGTTTATTGATTGCAATCAGCTGATTACAAGATAAAAAGTAGATTGTTTATGGAGTACATTAAGTAAACAAGTATTGTATGTTAATACTCTATATTTAATATTTTTGTTCATTGCTCCCAAATTTTTTCATAATCTACTATACAAATGTTTCACAACTTCCGGTACAAACTTTAAGGGCATATAGTAGTAACCAAAATGAGAAAAAAAAAAAAACTTTATCAACATAGGCCTGATCTTCACCTGTTTCCAAGAAAGAGGCCGTTTTATATTCGAATCGAAGAAAAACTGACAAAGATAGTGAACGAACAAAATTTTGTCTATGCCAGCAAATAGACTATAAAAATACAATAATTTATATGTAATATTTTTCTCAATTTCTAATAGTTAAGAAATTATTTGAAAAGTATACAGGGAGTTTCAAGAAAATTGATCAGCTCGATTATTTTCTTTATTATGGTGAATAGAAGAAAATCTTTCAAATAAAAGTTTTAGTAAATCGAAGGGGACATTCATTTATTGAAGATTTTTTTTTAAATCAGTGGTTCTCAAACTATAATATAAAGTTATATTTTCTTAAATGGGCTGGTATATCTTTTTTAGACTCATCCGATAGAGCATTTTTTTCTGAAGTCAACCATGTAATCAATTTATGTACTTATATAACATAAATATTGTCAAAAATTCAATTGAAATATAAATAAATTTTATTATTATTTTTTATTTTCTTCAATAAGTAAATGAAATAATCGAGCTGATCGCTTTTATTTACTACGTTTACATGCAGTTTTAAAAATGGTTTCAGTTTTCATTCAAAATTACGCGTAATTGTTTACATGCAATTTTCAAAATAGGTATACAAATTGATTTGAAAATAGTTATGGCGAATGCGCAATTGGCTGATGTAAGTGACAGATCCTCTTCATTTCAAATTCTTCGTTTTGTCATTATTCCAATTATTTTTTCTACTTTATACCATTACGCACTAAAACTACACAACTGTCAGTTTATTTGTAGGTTAGTAACACCAAGTAACACAAAGCCACAGAAACGTTGTTATGTACGCATGCGCAATATCGAAACTGAATTTATAGCGTTTACATGAGTAGTTTTGAAACTAGTTTTCAAGTCAAATCGATGAATTTTACTTTTGGTTTGAGATAACTCAAAACCGTTTTGACAATGTATGCAGGGTGTTTGGCGTAAGTCCGGCACCAATAATATTTCGTTTATCTTGAGAGATACAAGAAAATGTTAATAAGCAAACTTAAACTAGACAGAGGGACTTATAAGATAACCGTAGTAGGAATTTTTTTTATTACTTCCGGTTTTAGCGGAAATGGATACAACTTTAAATCTAACATAGGGAATCTGTATTTTTATATATTTTTTCAGAAGCTACATAAAATTAGCTTCACAAGATATCGAAATATCATAACTTTACTTCAACCATTACAAAATGGCGACCAGTTATTTTCAAAATATGTATTAAATAATTCCATACAAAATTAAACATAGCAAGCTATGAAACAATTTTATTACCTTAAAACAACATTAGTTTTGATACCTCCATCCATAAAGTTGAAGTGCTCTAACAATTTTGTGATTTAATTTAAAATAATAAAATTGTTTCATGGCTTGCTATGTTTAATTTTATATAGCATTGTATTAATACATATTTTTAAAATAAATGGTCGTTATTTTGAAATGGTTGAAGAAAAACTATGATATTCTGAAAAAAAAATATATAAATATCGATTCTCTATACTAGATTCAAACTTGTATCCATTTCCGTTAAAACCGGAAGTGTTACAAAATTCTTACTATGATCATCTTATGAGCCCCTTTGTCTAGTTTAAATTTGCGTATTGACATTTTTTTGTATCTCTCAAAATAAACGAAATATTCTTGGTACTGGACTTACGCCAAACAACCTGTATATGGCGTTTTCAAAACTGAAAACGGTTTTAAAACTGCATGTAAAATCAGTAGTTAAACATAAAGTTTTAAGAAATATTGAATTCTTTAATTTATTTATCAGCAAGCGTGGGTACATTTACCATCGCAGAAAAACCCAATGGAACCATGTTAACAATTAAATTTCAATTAATAAACTTTTATCTGTCAGAGTCAAACAATACGACTATATGAGTTGTATATTTTATCTTGCATGGCACTCTGCGTAAAAAGCTTAAATACGGAATTTTATTTTTGGTTTGAGATAACTCAAAACCGTTTTGACACTGTATACACTGCGTTTTCAAAACTAAAAACGGTTTGAAAACTGCATGTAAACTCGGCAATTGAAACACCCTGTATATTGATCAACATTTTATTTACAATTATATGATTTTTTTGAAAAACAAAAGCACATCTAAGATAACCCTCAAAGGTAAACAAAAAGTCTCATTTAATAGTAGAGGTAAACCCCGTAAAACTCATTTTTCACCGTCTTATATCTCGGAAACTATTGAAGATCGGACCCATATTGATTAAGAAGAAGCTTTTTTATTCATTTTGGTCAATAATGCCCTTAAAGTTTGAATCCGAAATTGTGAGATATCCTGTATAGATCCTTGTTTTAATCACCTACTACCGTTTTATGGTAAATAAAGTTTATAATAGTAAATAAAACTAAATTTATATGCATTTCCTGATAAGTGTGACCTTGAAATACGGTTTGGTTTAATTCCAAGACTAAAATATATCAATTAGATATTAAAATTATGCTATGAATAGAATTACTGTATCTAAAATATGGGTAGAAACTCTAATAATATATCATCACGACATGGTTTATTACCCATTGTTTGGCGTGCCAATCTTTTTTTTATACTCAAGATTTCCACACTTTTGTGCGATTTCAAAATTGGAATTAATTTTAGATAGGCACTACACAGGATGTACAGAATAAAGTGTCCAAGATAGGAAAAAATAGGAACAAATACCGGAAGTTTTTGTATTGTAGCAATACACAGGGTGATTTTTTTCGAGGTGTACATAGGAGTTTAACATGGGAAATAAGTATTTAGCAAACCGTTCCCCCCGTTTAAACTTATGGCAAAGGTTGTGGTGTCAATACAAAGATAAAAAAATTCCCCATCCGAAAATACCAAATACATAAAAATTATCCGATATTTTAGGCCAATAAATTAATTTGAAAAATGATTCAATTTCGTATTAATAGTAATAGCCATGCCAAATTTGAGCAAAAAGATACGCAAATGCTTCACATTTTATCTGTCAGAATAGGTTAATGTCTCTTGACAATGTCAATTAGCCTATTCTGATAGATAAAATGTCAAGCATTTCTTTATCTTTTTGTTCATATTTGGCATAGCTATTGCTATTAATAGGAAAATGAATAAGTTTGAAAATTATGGGCTTAAATATTGGATAAATTCCATGTATTTGGTATTTTCGGATGGCGAAATTTTTTATCTTTGTATTGACACCACAACCATTGCCGTAAGTTAAAACGGGGGGCAACGGTTTGCAAAAAAACTGATTTCCTATGTTAAACTCCTATGTACACCTTCAGAAAAATCACCCTGTATAAATTAATAGTTAGAGATTTATAACGAGAGTTTTTTACCTTCCGTCAACTTTAGGTAAGGAAGGTACCTATTGTCTTTGGTCAAAAAATTCGATGATGAGTTTTTAATGAATAAGCACGTTTTAGGGTTCCTAGAATACGATTTTACTATTTTTACGATGATGTCTGTATCGTCACACACACACATACATACATACATCCATACATACTATGGATGTATGTATGTATGTATGTATGTGTGTGTGTGACGATTTTTTCGGATCGTATAACTCCAATACCACCTTTCCAAAAATTATAATTTTTGCGTATTCCTTTTCTTTAGATCCATATGAAGAGCTGATTAGATTTTGGTTATAATTGGTCGACCGGAAGTACCTTAATTTGAATATTTTAACAATTTTTCTTGAAAAAATACTGTTAAATATCACTTTTTCACATTTAGTGTAATTATAAATATTTAAGAATATTTTATTCTCTATACGATTTGATTACATTTTATACTTCATATTCAATGGATATAGAGTTAAAAAATTATAAAGAAATTAAATTTCACAAAGCAGCCAGCTGTGCTATAAACATGGAAACATCTTTTACATTAAGAAAATTCTGATTGATAAATGTCAGTGTCAAAGTGTAATTTACATAATATGTTTGAGTTATAATTTTACTGGAAATATATAGAATCTTACAAGAAACTTTCTGTATGGAATTTGTACAAAATACATAGAACTGACTCAAGGTAATGTTACTGGAAATATGGAATCATTTGCAAAAAAACTTTCTGTGTGGAATTTGTACAAAATACATACAACTGACCGAAGGTAATGTGCTGACCATTTCAGATTTTTTATCAGTGAACATGGGCGTATGTCATTACAATAGATACATTTAAAATGATTGACAGCAATGTATTATCGCCTTTTTTTTAAACTGAGCATAGGGAGTTGCCAAGGTCATCATCAAACTGTTATCTGTCAATTTCAGAAATTATTTTTATCGAAAGGATATAGTCATTTTTATTTAACTGTATAATTTAATGTTTCTTATGTTAATTATTTTACTTGTTATGATTTTCTTTTATGCTGTCCATTGACACATTCTGTAGTTGTATAATTATTATAGATTTTTCTAATGTTGGACTGGATTGATTATTAACAGTAGCAGCAAATAAATCAGAAACTTATCAGACTCATATTGGACTTATACCATGTTAATGCCCATGAGGTGACGCCTGGTAAACGCCCGTACAAATTTGTCATCATCATTACCGAAATCTGTGTACAAAGCAGATTGGCACACCCAGCATTGGGTAATATGCCGGATGATATATTTATTTTATTTATGATTCGTACTTTTTCTCATTTTGGAAGATGACAGTTTGATAACTTTTACAACTCCCTATGTCCAGTTTTTCTTTTAAACGCGATAGTACATTGCTGTCAATCATTTTACATGTAACTATGGTAATGACATAAATCTATGTTCACTGATATAAAAAAACTCTCGGTATTTGTTCTTAATGCAAGACAATGTCATTATCGCAATCTTCTTCTTTTCCAGTGCCAAGCAATAGTAGTAGGTTTCCTGGGGTCCGTCATCGCCATCGTGATGGGCGTCATAAAAAGCAACGACGTCGAGCTAGACCACGCGTACCTATTATGCGCGAGCAGTTTGGTGACCGTCTCCTTGGCTAGCTTTGTCCTGGGGCTCATCACGGCCGGCGTCATCGTGCTGTCTAGGTTATGTCACATCAATCCTGACAACGTCGCGACGCCTATAGCTGCCAGTTTGGGGGACATCACCAGCTTGGCCCTTTTGAGCTGGATTGCTACGGTTCTTTACGAGAGTATTGGTGAGTGTTTTTTTTCTTTTGTCCAATCTAAGTCAAGGGTTTTTAAATATCTTCATATTGGATTCTGGCATTGTATGAGGGTCACGCTAGAATTATTGGGAATAAGGAAATCAAACAATATATGCACTATCAATTTAAACAGTGGTATATCTGTCATTTTAAATTAAATTGTGAAATTTAACTTGGTATATCAATTTTGTAATGTATCGGTTTAAAAATATCGGTTTGGTAGGATAATAATCCTTTACAAATAAACCCACTTTGCAAAAAAATACTAGTATTTTTTATATACCGCCTTGAAATGGCGCCCCTCATGGTCAGGTGCCTTTGTGCGGGGTACAATCTGCCCACCCGCACGGAGCGGCCCTGACGACGTTGTATAATTTTGTGATTGATACATGCTGTACATTAATGTAGTTAAAAATGTTTTATTTACCTGAATGTAACGTTTTTATTTATTTGGGCAAAGTACGTGTAAATATTAGACAATCATTATTAATTAAAATAAGTGTTTATTAAACTATAATGAAAATGAGTATTACTAATATTATACAATTTAAAAAAACTAATTAAGACTAAAACTATAATTAACAAGATAACACTAACACTATTTATTTACTTAACAATTAACACGATTATTTATTTATACGATCTTATTAATTATTTATTTCGACTATTTATGTCACTGTTTATTTATATCACGTTCAACTGTCCGCCTACTGACCTCCACAGCGTCTATATACTCAAATGATTCAACAGCGTCTGTATATTCAACTGCTCGGACAGAAGTCACACTTTTCATCTCACTATCTGTCTATTTATGTAACTAACTGTCTAACTTCCACAGCTTCAGTATCACCGACTGTCCGTATGCCACATTTCTCACCACTACTGCCCAGTATCCACTTCCACTTGCCGTTACTGTCCTCGTATACCTAGCTTCCCAATACTCTTCAACACTACCGAGTATTCTCTTTCATAGCTATCCCGGTATACCAGTAACTTTCCGACTCGCCGTTACTGTCCTCGTATACTATAGCTCGTCAACACTACTGAGTATTCACATCCACAGCTGTTCGCTTCGCAAATGCATATTTTAACATTTTGCATGTAATAACACATTTCTTCGTATTATATTTTGTTTGATCTTAATGTCTATTTAATTTTATTAGTTTAGTATGCTTTTAACTTTATTAGTTTATATTTTTATTATATGCCTTTAAATGTAATCTGTCGCCTGTTGACCATCTGCACCCCATTGTATTGGACTTAGGATTAAGTCGGGGAATTCTACATTTTGAATGTATTTGTTTAGCATTTATCCTTCGCTAGGTACTGGAATACATGTCCAGAACATTTTGTTTAGCACCCCCCTTTTTTTCTTGAATCTTTCTTGTGATTGGTGCGTTCCTCTTGTAGAGGGTGGTAACAATTGCAAGAATTTGTCTTAAATTCTGTGTTCACGAGAGTTGTGAGAGTGGTTGAACACAGTTGAAAATAGATAATAGTTGAAGATAGTTCGTATAATTTATAGTAAAAGTTCATATCGTTGAACATATACACATTCGTTTTTGATGATGTAAATATTGTATATATGTATGTTATAATTAAAGTGGTATATCTGGTCCAATTGTTTTGTTTATTCGAAATCAGCGTTCGTTTATAAGTTTTCGTGTCACTGCAAGGAGTTTCCAAGCATCGCGATACTTAACAGCTATCCCAGTTTACCAGTAACTTCCCGAGTACCTACTCGACACAAACTGCATACGCTCACCACGATACTGCTGTACTTCTCCTAACACACTTTACTCTCTAACACCCCATGTGAATGACTCTGGAGCATAGCGTCCCTTTTATACAACTGCCATTATCTTCCAGAGAACTCTAGAATGTTCGACCGCATAATAACAATGAACATAAAAGGTTCAGGCGACCGGAAGTAATTAAACACGTCTCGGCTTGTTTGTTTACGTAGCCCGACTGCTAGCGCGATTGCGTCATCGCTATACTTAGACGCTTGTTCAGTGTAGCAGCGGGGCTCACAAGTTACATTAACATCTCCCAATTTCCATTATTTTATAATGTCATTGTCATTAAAATGTCTTTTACAAACATAATCTTTCATGTTTAAAAGTCTTTTCGTGATATAGCATGACGCCACTTATTTAGCATTTCTCCATCTTTAGCGACTGAAAATAAAGAAACTTTATCGCGACAACTCTTATACCCACTCTTGCAGTTTGGCAGAAAACACTTTCTTCCCATTTTATAATTTCACGTCGTCGTGTCGGCTGTCAGCCACCGCCGGCCATGTGGGCCTGCCTCAATCTATCTCTCTCTCTACCCTCTCTGTCTTTCATGTTACATTTTAGGGACACTTTTTAATAGCGACTAGATACGATTTGTCCACTCCTTAGTTATTATACTTCGTGGTTTGAACTTACTTTCTAAAATTTTTAGTGTCGTTTTGATATGAAATTAACCAGAGAGCATTTTAAAGCATAATAATTTATAATCGACAGCTTTGCTAGTTTTCAAGTCGCCCAGAAATTATTGGTTGGGGACTATTAAGAAGTGGAAAGAAAGAATAAGGAAACTACTTTGAGCATATTTAAAATAAAATTCTAAAAATATGAACCTTGTGCTTTATTCTCAATAATTCTAGTGTGGCTCGTATCATTAACTACGTTTATCTCGATGTTTGAAGCCGCTTGAATTTAGTAAATCCCTTGTCAATCTTCGAAATAAACGATCGAGATTAATATTTGAAGCCGCTTGAAAATGTCAAGTCAAGCATATAAAGTAACAGGCTTGGACTTAAGAAGCGGCTTGACTCTGTCGAAATAAACAGTGAAGCTTCCAATAATGTAATTACGCATGCGCACATTTGCATTTTACCTCATTTTATAAAAGTCGACATAAAACTTGGTAAAATTGTAGAAAAGCGAAATATTTGGAGTGATAAAGAAATAAATGTTTTTTTTAAATGTTTTTGAAAGAGTAGACAAATAACAACATGACAATTTATAAATTTTGGGGTTATATATCCAGGGTGAAATTAGATCATATACCTCTCCCTGTCTGTCTGCATAATCAAGTCTTTAACTATCTTTTTTTAGTCAATACGAATTTAAAATAACTCAATCCTATTTTCAATCCGCTGAGATAAACCAATAGGACTTTTCAAGTCATAATATACTTGAAGCCGCTTGAATTATCGAAATAAACGTAGTTATGGTTGAAGTCTTAAAAGTACACTGCAATTTACGTTGTGTACGTGAATTATATGGCATTTGTTTTTGTTATTCGAAGTACATAGCAAGTGCGTTATCAGTTTATATTTTTATTCCATTTTTTGTTATTGCAGCATAGAAGATGATGAAATCAATATTATTTGTTATAAAAATTGGTAATTGGAGTATATTTAATCAACATTATTGGTTTTTGTTTAACGTACCCTAAGTTTAATGTACTCATAAATATGTAGCGTCATAAAATTTATAAACAATTAAATAAATTTTAATTAGGTACATTGTTATACAAAACATGGCAAATATGAATTTAAATAAGATTTTGCAAAAAAATATTCTTGGGAATTAGTAAAAAATAAAAATATAAGTACTCAATAAATAAAACATTTTTTTATATTTGTGGATAATATAAGGGATCGCTAGTCTAAGTATACAAATATTCCAAAAAACGGGCACTGTATGGGCATCTTGAAAGTCGCTTAAATTAAATTAAAGTTATCCCTATCGATTGTGTATTTGTGACTTCGAAAAAATTACATAGGCCACTAGTATTTTCTCTTTCGAATGACTGTGCTCATTTTTTTGCCACATAATGTTATTGTTATATTTCAATAGGCGTCATAGTATATGAGTCAATGGTGACTTAGATTCTTATCCACCTAGCCATGAAGGAAAACAAGTGAATATAAAGTAATATTTTATTTAGTCCTGATATGTCCACTTCATTTTATAACAATAAAATTTTTATTATTTGTTCCTTTAAAATCAAATGTACATTTTTTTATGTTTATCTTCGTTCTTGCTTCCACAGGCCTTCCGCAATTTGCTTACCCCATAATTTCACTGTAAAATATGACAGCGCGTATTCCCCATACACGCCAATAATCTTTTTATAATTTTTTTTTTTTGGTACATTGTCCATTTTTTGCCAATAACTAACTAAACAGACAAATTCATTAATTAATTAGCGAAGCCAATGAGATTTTTAAAACTAAAATTAATAATTTTAATCTTAACGATGGTTATAAAATTAAGTAGATCATTTTTTGTCCTGAAGAAGGTAGCAGTATATGCTTCCGAAACGTTGGTTTTTAAATAAATCTATCACAGAACTAAAAGTAAAAGAGACAAATGTTATAGTAATTTGACAAAAAAATATTTGTTCGTCCTTTGTTTCATGGCTAAGTAGATAATTATTTATTTCAAACAGCAAAAATGCAACAATAGACCTTTTCAATTTAACATATTTGTCTTTCTAACTATGTACATAGTAAGTAAAATGGCGCCTGTAACTGCCAGCTAGACTGTCAAACGTCAAAAATATTGCAGTCACTAAAATACCGTGAAAATATGTATTGTTTGACATTTTAGCTTTAATAAAAGCTTTTATTCACAATCGGTTAGTAATATGATGATTTCTGACTTTTAAAAAGTTGGGAAGTTAGTTATTGTTAGGTAACCTCATTTTCCAAGAGATTGGAAAATAGCTGCCCCCCACTTTGAGAGATCAATGCGTATCAGTGATGGGTATTTACATATAAACATAGCTTCCTTACAATTTATATGATAAGAAAATGGAATAAAATTGTAAATAATACAAGTAATCAATGGAAAAATCAATATTTAAGGTTAGAAATCAAACTGACAGTTCATGTGTTATTTTATTGGTAGCTTAGCTGCTTAAATTATGTAATACAAATACTTTTACTTTTTATATGTGAATAAACGAATGAAAAAAAAATATATCATCACGGCTTATTACTCATTGCTGGATGTGCCAATCTGCTTTGTACACAGATATCGGTAATGATGTAATATTTGCACCGTGCGGGCGCTTACCTGGCACTCATTGCTGGCGTGAAGAGTGCACCACAGGATCAATTTTGTGTCATTTAAAATTCGAAATATTTGGCGTTGGTCGGGATCGAACCCGGTTCCCCAGATTCGCGACCTGACACTCAGGCACGCGGCCACGAGACCCCATAGAAACGAATGAATTTGTAAATAATATAATAATAATGTAGATAAATGTAAAATAAAAAATTAAGGTTAGAAATCAAACTGATAGTTCATGTTACAAATGAACAATCTCAGACCATTCGTTTATTTATGTTAGGTTATTATTATTTAACTATCAATTATTACGTTTTTTATTTCAGAGTGTGAATAAAATAGTATATAAACCTCAGTGAGAAGTTTCATTGTCTCGGGCTCGGTTAGTAATATATTATTGTAACTTGTTTTGAGAAGTTTTTTAAAGTTGTCAAAGAGACTTTCCTCAAATTTTACACAGATGCCATGGATCTCATATGACAAGCACGTAACCATGACTCCTGCCATTTGTTGGCTTACTTTGTCTCTTTAAACTGAAAAGATCTATTATTAAATTTATAGGATAAAAACAATGGTAGTTACGAACCTAGTTATTTTAGAATATGAACGAAAAAAGGATTACATTAAAATCTGCGTGACAGATTGTCTCTGACAATCTCAAATTCTATTTAATTGAAAACCATGAAAATCTATATATAACTAAAGTCAATTAAATTCTATTTTTAACTTTGTCCATTAATATCTAAATATGATTAAATCTCTATACTCTATACACAACTTTGTGACAATTTACTTGCATTTCACAGTACAGTCATGCTACTATACCATCAGAATATTTTTATTAATGCGATCTATTTTTGGTATTTTGTGACTTCATTGTCTAGACTGACAGGTATTAATTTAATATTTAATATCTTCGAAATCTAAGTTCAATGTTAAGTTTTTCACCTGGCGAAAATCATTGCTATCAGTTAGATAGATGAATGATTAGATTTAGCAATAAAGATTGAGTATATTTATCATTATCAAGGCTGATTTCTCGAGGAATTAATAATTAAATAAATATATCATCATGGCATATTACCCATTGCTGGGTGTGCCAATCTGCTTTGTACGCAGATTTCGGTAATGATGATGACACATTTGTACCGTGCGGGCGTTTACCAGGCGTCACCTCACACGCACTCATTGCTAGCGCGGAGAGTGCACCACAGGGGTCAATTTTGTGCCATTGAAAATTCGAAAAAATATTTGGCGCCGGTCGGGATCGAACCCCGGTTCCTTAGATTCGCGACCAGACACTCAGGTCATCATCATCATTAACCATAATATGAAATGAACATGGATTTGTTTTATCGTGATTGCACGTACAAATTTACAATTACAAAATCACGTTGTTATTTAGAGGCAATGGACAACTGGGCCAAAAAAATATAAATAAAAAAATATACAGGGTGTTTCTTTAAATACGAACAGTGCTTTTTTGGGCGAACTAATGGCTTTAGAGAAAGCAGCATATCGCTCTCTGTTTGCTTTATAATATTGGATGCTACAGGGTTGGCACGATTTAAATCAATTGATTTTTTTTATCGTTGCTTTAAATCAAATTTTATAAAATAATACTATTTTTGTAGAAAATCATTTGTTTTTCAAATTGACCCCTGTGGTTAGAGATGGGTCATTTCCCGAAAATGAATGACGAAGAAAAATTCCAGGAAATTCTCAAGGAAATTCCCAGGATTTTTTTTAAATTTCCCAATTAATTTCAAATTTTGCGTAGCACCACAATATTTGCTGCCTGACGGAGTAAGAGTAGGTATAGTAAAATGCATATTACAAGAACACTTTGTCGTAAAACGATTTAGCAATTGCATCTATAAACCAACAATGGGGACCTTTAGTTTGCGGTTACATACCCCTAATACATCATACAAACAGGCAAGGACAGGGTCGGTCCCTTTACATTAAGAATTATTTTTTTATTACATGCAGGCATAAGGCACAAACATACAAAGCAAAAGAATAGGCGTCAAGGTATAATATTATCTAATATAATTTTTAAAAAAATTCGAGAAAAAAAGTCCAGATATTTTTCCCCGAAAATCGTAATTGCAGGAATTTCCGGGAATTTTCCCGGGAAAGGCAAAATTGGAAAAATGGAGTTTTTTTAGTGGCAAATCACTACCTGTGGTGCACTCTCCACGCCAGCAATGAGTGCCCGTGAGGTGACGCCTGGTAAACGCGCGCACGGTATAAATATGTCATCATCATTACCGATATCTGCGTACAAAGCAGATTGGCACACCTATAGCAATGGGTAATATGCCGTGATGATATATTTATTTATTTTCAAATAATTTTAGATACATACAGAGTTAACAAATAAATTCTACTATGGTAATATAATATAAAAATATATACATATACACTAGGTGTCTTCTTTTTTATGGACTATAGGAAATACAATGGTAAAATTTTCATATATTTGTAAATACAAAAAATGTTCAGAATTAAATACTGCATCAAGAACCTAAAGTTATTGATATAATATATAACCTGTTTCCTTTAGGTAGGCAGGGTTTAAACAGGCGCGCGTGGACTCGTTATTACTACGTATGAGCAAAAATTCAAATGCATTCTTCGGGTTTTTTTTACAGATTTCGTTTTCGATTATGAAATAAAATTATTATATTGCTTTTAAAACAATTTAAAAGTGCAATAACATCAACAGGTCTTTAAAAATAAAAAAATCAAAAAAAAATCATGATTTTTGCCAACCCTGGATGCCAATGTGGCATTATTTGCGCCGCTCTGTTCATAAATTGAATAGTTTCTGTACCTGTTAACCTGCTCTGTATTAGTAAAATAATCTTAATGTTCCTTTAACATAAATGCTATTTTTGTTTAAAATAAGTTTTTATGGGAATAAAAACTGCCGTTCCTAACATTAATTTAAAAAAATAGCGCTTATGTTAAAAGAACAGTAAGATTATTTTACTATACAGGACAGGTAGAAGAATCTTTCAATGCATGAATAGAGCGCCGCAAATAATGACCCGTTGGCATCGAATATTATAAAGCAAACTGTGAGTGATATGCCACTTTGTCATAATTATGATTTTATAGTTTTATTGCTGGACAGAGCCAATTTTTCGGCTGGATTGCAGTTTATCCAGAATAGTAGAAATTGCAATTTTTTTTTTGTAATGTCTTATTTTAGCTAAAATATAAAAAGGAAACATAAAATTGGAGCGCGGGAACAGGTATTTATATATTTTTTGGAAAAATATTTTTTTAAAAAAATCCTGTCAAAAACAATACCTAACGCACAGTAATGTTTTAAGAAATTTTTAAAAAAATCCTGGCTAAAACAATAACGAACGCACTCGTATTTTTTAATAAATTTTTAAATAATCCTGACAAGAACAATACCTAACGCACACACATTCGACATCGCTCGGCCCACTATCTTCATGTTAGTTTACAATAGTTTGACAGATGAACGCAAAATTATAAATAAAAAATGTTATAAAATGTAGGATAAGAAGGAAAATAAGACATAATTTTGCAAATATACATTAATTGAAACAGTATTATTCGTATGAAAGTGTAAGTACCTACTTAAACATGGAAATAATATGTAGTTCATCTAACCTATTTTATCAGAAAAAATGCCAAAATCTCTGTAAATATAGCTTTCCGCACCCAATTTTTAGCGGTATTTAGTGTTTTTAATGGTTTACCAAGTATATTAACCATTAATATAAAAATTTTGAATTCTGAATAAACTGCAATTTAGCCATTTTTTCTGACTATAGCAGAAGGCTTAAAAATAGTAAAAATTTGGCATACATGTTAAGTGAATAAAAATTTCAAAAACTAATAACTTTTTTAAAACTATGATAGTCCATATTATACAGGTCTAGTTTTAATGTCAATAACCCGTGTTTTAATTTGTTACTATGTTAAAGGACCCCATTAGATTACGTACTTATAAAGATTTACGTAAAAGTCTAATAATAAGGATTGATTATGGATAATCATTGCTCATTTACTGACGTGCATACTTTATACGTCAATTACAATTGCAAGCTAATTTTGCAACAAAATAGATGAAATGAAGTTAATTTTAAAAAATGTAACACAATAAAACACTTGTCAAATAACACTTGTTATAGATTATTATTTGATTACTCGATGATCTAAGATTTGATTACTATGCGATTAGTGATTATGTACATAAGTACAAATATCTTTATTTTTAAGGAATATTTGTCGTCATAACAAATATCGTAAGAAAAAATAATATAATATGGATTACATTGTATACTATTCAAATGATAGTTTCAAAGTATATTTTATTTTACAACTCATCTATTGAAATCTGAAATCTGGGTCTATCAAAATTTTTACCTAAATTTAACTCTATCGCCCTAGCTCATTATTACTTATGCAGTTCTATAGATTTTCTATTATTATTATTTTTTTATTATTATTGTAATTAACAGGAAGGAAGATACGGGATTAATAATTAACAAAGATAATCAATAAATTTTAAAAACTGCATGTAAACGTAGTAATTTCAATATTTACTCTCCATCACCTATTTCTTTTCTGTCTTTATTTTACTATGGTTGTTATATGATATCATCGAATACCAAAATCGGGTCATTGTAGACCCAAATAAAAAAAATGTTAAATAACTCAATACTTTTTAAATTTCTATAAATAAAAACTATATATAACAAAATATTAAAATATTTTAGGAGAATTCTCAAGAGGAATTGTTTGTAATATTTTTATTAAGAGAGTTACCGGAAATTGGGTCAGTCGTGACCCGATTTTGGTCAGCCAAGGGTTAATAATGGAATGTTTAAATGATTTAATTTTTTATGAAATTTTAATTACCTATTACTCCAAATAAATTTTTATAATAAAATATAAAAATGTAATAAAGTTAACAGGCATAAAACTTATATTGAAGAGTTTAAGTACTGTCGGTTAAAATCAATGTCTATTTTTGAATATTCCGGAAATAAACATAATGTCTATACAATTTCCGTCAATAAAATAAATTGCATTTGTCAATCATATGTTTGTTTTATATTTATTCCTATAAAATCGAATAATGGTTCTGTTATTTTAAATATTTAATGTAACATTTTTTTTTATTTCAAGGTAACAGAATAAAGACAACAGTGTTAAATTTTTAATAGCGTGTGGTTACAATAATGAACTAATTTTCTCGTGTGTATTTGATTTTGATATGTATTTACTGACATTGCCCTCAATTGAATAAAACTATATTATAAAACTACAGCACATAGGGGACAGCACTGCTACTGTTATGGGAATTTTTACTGCCTACAGACTACATTATTTATAAATGACTTATGTCGAAATTCGCCTTGAGAGTAGTAAAGTTCTCTCTTCGTGACAGTGTTTCACAAACAAAATAAATAAATAAATATATCATTACAGTTTTACAAGTTACTGGATATGATAGTCCTTTCGATGTTTTTTTAAGGTATCTCGGGTAATATTAATGATAGAGCAAAACTATTTGCACATTCCAGGGTCAATTTTTCGAGAAAAGTTTAATAGTCACTACATGAATTTTCGATCTTTTATTTCTGAGGCAAAAACTCGTTTTTCGCTCATTTTGAAAATATCTCATATTTTATTTATTATGATAGAGAAAAAATATTTTTACAATTTTGTTACCGTTTTTTAGATAGAATAAAATGGCGTAATTAGATTTTTTGAAAACTTAATAATTCTCGAGATATAACACAAACATATGGTTTTTTAAATAGGAACCTATATTGAAAATAGTCTTATCTTTTTGCTTATTTTATAAGCTTTTCGACGATATATAACAAGCCTACATTGTTTTGTTTTAAACATGAATAAAAGACGAATTATTAATTTATTGAGGTGAAAGTATTGAAAATTGTTAAGAAACAAATGAAAAAAAAATATTACAGATCATAATTTGTTTATTGTGATTCTATATCTATGTTCTCAAAATTATTCTTAACCAATTATTTTCGGGTTAGTTAAATTACTATTTATCGACGTTAGAGTTGGCTTTGATACAATCCGAAAAAAATGATTTGAAATAAATAAATTGAAAAAATAAGCAAAACTGAAACAAATATTATTAAAAATATAAAAATGATCAAATGATGATCTGTAATAGATTTTTTCATTTGTTTCTTAATAATTTTCAATTTTTTCACCCTAATAAATTAATAATTCATCTTTTATTCATATTTAAAACAAAAGAATGTAGACTTGTTATATATCTTTGAAAAGTTTATAAAATAAGCAAGAAGCCAAGACTATTTTCAACATAGGTTCCCATTTTAAAAATCATAATTTTGTGTTATATTTTATTTTATCTAAAAAACAGTAAAAATTTTGTAAAAAAAACTTTTCTATAACTATCATAATAAATAAGATATGATATATTTTCAAAGTGAGCCAATAACGAGTTTTGCCTGTAGCTCAGAAACAAAAGAAGATCGAAGATGCCTGTGGTGACTATCAAACTTTTCTCGAAAAGTTGACCCTGTAATGTGCAATCGGTTTTGATCTATCGTTAATATTACCCAAGATACCTTATAAAAACATCGAAAATGGGACACCTGTACAGCACATTTCTCAAAAAATGACAAACTGAAAATTTAATAATAAAATATCTCGATTCATTCTTCTGGGAATTTTGCTGAATACGTCTCTGATTCATTGCGGTCCTCATGTTTCCAGGACAAATTTTCGTTTTGTGGGCGTTAAAGGATACGCTGAATCAATACACAGGGTTGTCTTTAAATTAATGGCTTTCAGCATATTTATTATAAGGATATTTTGAAACTTCATACTTGGTTTATTAAATTTATATAAATATATACTACGTTTATATGCAGTTTTGAAAATGGTTTTAGTTTTCAGTCAAATTTATGCGAAACTGTTTACATGCAGTTTTCAAAACAAGTTTAAAAATTGATTTGAAATCAGTTTCGGCGTATGCGCATTTAGCTAATGTAAGTGACAGATCCTCTTCACTCCAAATACTTTGTTTTGCTATTATTCCAATTATTTTTTATACTTCGTACCACTACGCACTAAAACTACACAACTGTCAGTTTATTTGAAGGTTAGTAACAGAAAGCGACAGAAACGTTATGCTCTGTACGCATGCGCAGTATCGAAACTGAATTTTAAGTGTTTACATGAGTAGTTTTGAAACTAGTTTTCAAGTCCAACCCATGAATTTTAGTTTTGGTTTGAGTTAATTCAAAACCGTTTTGACACTGTATACATGGCGTTTTCAAAACTAAAAACGTTTTAAAACGGTTTCAAAACTGCATGTAAACTCAGTAATTGATTGTCTCAGATAAAGGGTACATATTAGGGTGGCACTGCTCACTAAAAAGGAAGCCAAATAGACCATATTGTAACGTTTTTATTTATCTGGGCGAAGTGTTAATATTAGACAATTATTATTAATTAAAATAAGTGTTTATTAAACTGACTATTACTAATCTTAAACAATTATTAAAAAAAAACTAATTAAGACTAAAATTATAATTAACTAGATAACACTAACACTATTTATTTATTTAACAATTAACGACTATTTATTTATACGATCTTACTAATTATTTATTTCGACTATTTATGTTACTGTTTATTTATTTAACCAATTAACTGTCCGCCTACCGACCTCCACAGCGTCTATATATGCTCGACTGACTCAACAGTGTCTGTATATTCAACTGCTCGGACAGAAGTCACACCTTTCACCTCACTGTCTGTCTATTTATGTAACTAACTTTCTCCTTCCACAGCCTCAGTATCACCAACTATCCGTATTCCACAATTCTTCAACACCACTGTCGAGTATCCACTTTCACTTGCCGTTACTGTCCCCGTATACCTAGCTTCCCAATACTACAGTGTATTCACTTCCACAGTTATCCTGGTATATCAGTAACTTCCTGACTCACCGTTACTGTCCTTGTACACTATAGCTTCCCAATACTCGTCAACACTACCGAGTATTCACATCCACAGCTATCCCAGTTAACTAGTAACTTCCCCAGTCCTCCACTCGACACTATACTGCATGCGCTTACCACGATACTGCTGTGCTGCACTAACACTCTATGTGAATGTCTTTATATGTCTCTCCATGTTACTAATTAACTCCCGAGCCTAGCTGCGTCCGTTTTATACAGCTGCCATTAATTTCCAGAGAGCTCTAGAATATTCGACCGCATAATAACAATGAACACAACAGGTTCAAGTGACCGGAAGTAATTAAACACGTCGCGGGTTGTTTGTTTACGTAGCCCGGCTGCTAGCGCGATTGCGTCATCTCTATACTTAAACGCTTGTTCAGTTGAAGATCAGTCCCATGTTGATTAAGCTTTTTTACTTATTTTGCTCGGTACTATATGCCCTTAAATTTTTTTACAGTATTTTTGAAACACTCTGTATTTTTCAAATTTGTCACTGACCAATAAATAAAATTTGACTGATATCTCTTCCGATGAAGATTTATAAATTCTCTTTATAAAATTTGTGGTTGAGAATTCGAAACGAATTCCCAGAAATATCGGATACGGTACTGAAATTCTTGTTGTCCTTTGCATCAGCTTATACACGGTGTTGACGCTAAGGTGCGAATATAGATATTTAACGTGGGATTTTAGTTTTATGCAATTTCCTGCTATTCTGTTCATTTTATGGCAAAAACTGTAGACTGTGAAGTTGTTCAGAATGAAAAGTTGTATGCTTTTTTTAAAAATTTTAATATGTCTCGTTTCTTCGCAATTTTAAAAAGAAATTTCAAAATTTCGGTTCATTAGTAGCAATAGCCATGACACTTGTTTCCTTTTTCTAGTTTTCATAAATTATTTATAAACGTCAAACGTCAATTTGACATACGGAAAATAAATTCCGTGTTCTTTTGTAACATATCACAATATTCCTTTAGATAGTTTCCTCATTTGAATAAACATTCATTATTTAATTTATTTCTTTTTCATAGGTCAAATTGCCGTTTGGTGTTTGTAAATAATTTATGAAAACCAGAAAAAAAGAAAACAAGTGTCATGGCTATAGCTACTAATAACCAAATATTAAAATTTATTTTTAAAATTGTGAAGAAACTAGATACATAATAAAAAATGTTAAAACAGTTCTGTTTACAACTTTTAATTCTGAACAACTTCGTACTCTACAGATAGTCCGGATTTGTCGCCAATAGGGGACTACAGCGCAATTGAATTAAGAGAAATTAGGAAAAAATATTGAAAGTAAATGCTTAATAATGAATGCATAATGAAGTAATAAAACGATATAATAGAAATACTTCGGAAATAAGGGGTGTTTTGTTATCGCAGCTCGTCACTCATATGAATTCCATATATATTATTTTGATTGGCGACTCAAAGACGGCCTATAAATATATAACGAATACCCAGGTAGGGGGAGGAGCCTACTACCAATAGAAGTAGAGAAATTCAAATAGCGGAGGCGTGGCTATTAGTCCAGTACTGCAATTCTCAAACAGTTTTTATTTGAATATAAATGTTTCGCATTAAACTTAATAATTTAAATACATTTCCAATTATAAATTATGTAGACTTGTACAGTATAATAATATTAATTAATTTTTATAAATATAATTTATAAATAGCATATATTTCAAGAATATTTAGGTCCACGAAGAAAACAGTTTGATATAAAAACTTATATTCGTGACGTCACATCTATATTTTCAAATTTAGGGAGCATATAACTCGCTTATTAATAGAAATTTTTTCACCGGATTTTCACCGACATTCTTAGTTTTACTTATACGTTCAGATGATATTATATTTAAAAAAAATGGTTGAGTTCCCTATTGAGTCCATTTGGCATAAAATGAAAAAAGAACTGAGTAAGATTTAATGTTGAACCTTCTGGGTGTGCAAAGTTAGTTAGTTACATTAAAGCCGTTTAAGTCAATAAAGGAGGCGCAACACAATATTAAAATAGTGGTCCAACTATTCGTATGATATATTTAATTTAGTTTAAAACCTAATTGTTATTGAAACTGTTTTATTTTTGTTCTTAATTTAAGCTGAAATTGAATATTTTATGGTAATATTATAATTTTTGTAAGAATAAAATATAATAAATAATAAAATATAAAACTAATATGAGTTTGGGATCGTATATTTAAAATAGCCGAAAGAAATTTGTAGAAATTTCTAACCATTTGTGCAGATTTTGTAATTGGTTGATTAATGCAAATTGGCCGAATTATTATGAGTCTGGCTCATAAGTATAAAAGTTTGAGAATCACTGAATAAGGAAAAGACTAATTATACGGGAAAAATATTAAAACCCTTGAAAATATTAAAATTTGTAATTAAATTTTATAACAATAATACATAAACACTGCATATACATAAGGTATAATTATTCTAGGATTAATAAACAGTAATACTATGTTCTTATTATTTACTTGTATAATTATTTTGTTAATTGTTTATACTATAAATATAATTTTCTTAACAATGTGATTTTGCAATTTTATTGTTTTTTTCCAATTAAAAGAATAAAATCTTTTAAAACATTTTGTTCATATTTGTTATCAAATTTCGTAATTTCTTATCAGTAATAAAGAGTATATATGTATGTAGGTAATAAACGTAGATGTTAAATTGTAGATTAAAAAATATACACAAAAATATCGTATACACAACATTGTTTCTTAAACTATTCATATTGCGAGCCCATATAAAAAAAATTATGTGTTGACTTTGGTTATTCTTACATTAAGCCACAGTGTTCATCTGTTTATAATATTCGTAGGTAACGTCATTGTATAATTATATATTAAAAAAAAAAACATACAATTATTAGGTTTATTTGATTTTAATAATATAGGATGTATAAGGAATGCAGTATAAATATTTTAATATCTTAACTAGAAGAATGATTAAAAACAAATCATCATTACAATGACCTGGAGTAGTACATAGTTTCTTTTGTTTACTTGTAATTAAAATTATGACGTATATACTATTACTATTATACTTTAAAAACATGAATGAATGAATGAACTCTATAAAAACTAGAATTTTAAATTAGAAGTTTTTGAATTAATTATTAAATATGAGTATATTTAATAAGGTTTTTTTAAAAATTTGATAATCCATGCAGTTTTAAGGTCTAGTTTTAATATACAGGGTATTAACTAAAAAGCGGGCTAAGGCGTTTAACATGGGAAATCGGGTTTTCCTTACGCAAAATTTCTAATTTAATTTTAAACAAAAAAGGTTCAAATAAAAGTTGTAAAAAATTAAATTCTACACCTAAATCACTAAATAGAATTTATCTTACATGTTTAAACCTTTTGTTACTTCTCAAATTGAATTTGAAATTATATAGACCTTGCTCATTTGTAACGATACCTATTGAATTTTTAAAAAATTGCAAAGCAATGCATATCGTTTGAACCGTCAGAATTTTAATTTTGCAGGTTACAAAATAAAAATAAATAAAATATTTTCATTGCTGTATTGGTTTCGTGACCTACTATATAGAAAATTATTTTAAAAATAAAAGTATTATTATAAACAATAATCTATTTATTAGAATAAGAAAATGAATATGGACGAATATACCACATACCTATTTATGTATAAACAAAATAATATAAATTTAACACCATAATATCAACAAATTCAAATAAAACGAAACTTATTACAATTTGGTGCATAATTTTGAAATACAATTTTAATCTTGTGTCTGATAATCATATGTCCGAAAAGCGAAACATTAATATTGCCTTCCCATATTTGTCTAATTTGACTTACGAACATGATTGAAAATATCTGTAAAATTTAAAATCAAAAATACCAGTAGCTTACAAAAAATAATGTTAAATAAATAATCAAGGCGTATTATTCATTGCTGGGTGTGCCAATCTGCTTTGTGCACAGATATCGGTAATGATGAAATATTTGCACCGTGCGGGCGCTTACCAGGCACTCATTGCTGGCGTGGAGAGTGCACCACAGGCGTCAATTTTGTGCCATTAAAAATTCGAAATATTTGGCGTCGGTCGGGATCGAACCCGGTTCCCCAGATTCGCTACCTGACACTCAGGCACGCGACCACAAGAAAATAATGTTAATTAATGTAAACCCTGACTTTGCACAAGTTTTGAAAGTTCTTCAAATCGCGGTTTTATTTGAAAGACAGCATTCATTTTCTTGTTGGAGACGGTTCCAAAAATTTAGTTTTGGTAATTACAAATCCAGACTCGCACATAATACATAGGTAATAATATTTTCAATTTTTTCTTTCCCAAGATTGATTTTTCTTTTTTTTTAACCAAAATGAACTCAAGGTCCCTATTAGCAGCAGTGATTCTACATTGTATTGCTAACATTGACATTAGTAACATTTTAGTGAAATTTTCGAAAAACATTTTAGAAAAATATGATTGGCATTTAGTAATCAAAATTATAAAATTCTGAATAGTTTCCGCGATCTAATACAATTCCTTCGCGACCCAAATTTGGGTCGCGACCCATAGGTTAAGGAACGCTGTTATACAATATAATTATTTGTAATTTTTTATTCAAACGCTATGCATTTCTTTCAGAGTTGGCCTGATTTAAATCATTTGATTTAAATTACGATTTAAACTATGATTTAAATCAACTGATTTTTTAAATAAAATCATTGATTTAAATCAAATTTTATAAAATAATACATTTTTTTCTCGAGAAATCAATTGTTTTTCAAATTATTTTAGATACCTACACGCAGAGTTAACAAAAAGAAAATTCTACTATGATAATATAATAAAATATATACATATATACCGGTGTCTACTTTTTTTATGGACCGTAGGAAATACAATGGTAAAATTTTCATATATTTGTAAATTCTGCCCTATTAATTTTAGAACTAAAGTGTAAATACAAAACATGTTCAGAATTAAATATTGCATTAAATGAGCCTAAATTTTTTGATATAATAGGTTCTTGTTATGATAAACGTAAAATAAAATATCTCTTTTAAGCTTTTTACAGAGTGCCTTGTAAGACATGTTTTGACCTGTTTTATTTAGGTAGGCATGGTTTAAGTTTAAAGTGTAAACTGGGGTGCGTGGACGCGTTATATACTATGTATAAGCAAAAATTCAAATGCATTCTTTAGGGTTTTATTACAGATTTCGTTTTCGTTTATAAAATAAAATATTTATATTGCTTATAAAACAATTAAAAAGTGCAATAACAGCGACACGTCTTTAAAAATAAAAAAATCAAAAAAATCATTATTTATTTGATTGTTTTGAAAAATCAATGATTTTTGATTTTTTTAAATAAATCGTGATTTTTGCCAATCCAGATTTCTTTATAATTTTGTTTCAATTCCATGGCTATCACTACAAATGAGCAATATTTGTAAAATTTCAAATCGGATTGTATAGGTTACCAAACGTAACGTGCAAAATTAAATCTGTTTAGTGATTTAGGTGAATTTAATTGTGTACAACTTTTATTTGAAACATTTGTCTAGAAAACTGATTGCCCACGTTAAACGCCTGTGGCCCGCTTTTTAAGTAACACCCTGTATAAATGACCCACATTCTAATACTATGGTGGAGGATCCCATTGGTGCTCGTTTAAATCAGAGCTCTTTTTTATATAACAATACAATATTGTGAATAGCGTTCGAATATCTGGTATTGTATAACTACTATTCGAAATGTCAAATACATACTTTCCGTCCTTTCTTTTGTTTTACTTTATTTTTCACGCCCACGTATATTACCTAACCTAACGTCATGTAAGTTGACGTCACAACAAGTAGATTCAGTTGATGAGTAGTTACTTCCGTTACTTACAGTCTCTTTGCGGTGTGAATAAAAATGATAATCCAATTAACATGTTCTTGACCGTGGTTTTTATCCAAATTGCGTGGTAGGTTTCCATTACCATTCCTATTTAACAATTCTTATATAATGCTCTTCATACTGAATACTGATATTGTTTTCCTGCTCTTGAAAATTAAGCCGGAAAGGGAATAGACCATTAAACACAACATTAAATAGAAGAGTCTATTAGTATGAACAGTAATGGAAAATAGATATTGATTGTGGAAGACAATTGTTTAATCAATAATTTATTAAAATATTTTATTTTATTTTTATCTCATGCAGTATCTATTTGTATTCATGGCGATATAAATAATAAATATAATATAGAAAATGTATTATAAATCCGTCGAATTAAGTTCTCAAAAGTCAAACCCATTTTTTTCAAAATTTGAAGGGTCTTCCTTAATACTTAAATATAGTCAGAAAAACTATAAATATGCTAATTATGACAAAGCGGCATAAATCGCTCACTGTTAGCTTTATAATATTGGATGCAAACGGGTCATTATTTGCGCCGCTCTATCCATGCATTGAAAGGTTTCTCTACCTGTCTATCTGCTCTGTATTAGTAAAATAATCTTAGTGTTCCTTTAACATAAATGCTATTTTTATATGACATAAGTTTTTATGGAAATGAAAACTAAACATTTCAAACAAAAATAACGTTTATGTCAAAGGAACTGTAAGATTATTTTACTATAAAAAGCTGGCAGAGGAACCTTTCAATGCATAAATAGAGCGGTACAAATACTGGCACGTGGCATCCAATAATAGACCTATTAAATTTTAATGACTCTGACGGCATTTTATATACGCCATCTTGTAGAATTTTTCAGAAACAATAGGTGGGTGACACCATTGGTGCGTTCGGCCTATACGCACGAAAGGAGGTGGAGTGGTTTTTTGTCACGTGACATCGGAGCGTTGTGCCGCTCTGGAATAAACAAGAATACCCGAACGAACGTTCGAACGATTCGTTCAAATAATAACAGTAATTTATTTAAAATAACCCATATAATAAATTTATATATACTTACAGAAGTATGTTATTGTTTGCAGTAATTAAATTTGCATTAAAAAAAAAAGGCATATGTGTTTCTTTTTTAATATTATTATCCATTTTGCACACAAAATTAATAATATCTGAAACCGTGATCTGAGGTTCAGCGTCAGCGAACGTCATGTGTAAAGTAAAAAAAAGGTTAGGTTATATTTTATTCTACAAGACCATAACAAGACAAAATTCACATTGCGCATGTCTGCTCTGGTGTTCCCTCATTTAGAGGTGGAACTTATGGAGCGAGTTCTTTTTGTTCGATTCCGAAAACCCCGAGCGCTTTTATAAAAGTACTATTCACTCCAAATTGAATACCCGAACACACAATGTGCATTTAAAGCGAAAAGAGCAAAAAGATTGCTATACCCGAACGCACCTTATGCTATCACTTTTAGATTATTTTGGTAAAGTTTGCAAGTTTGAGTTTGAAGTGCAAATATACGGAAGCGTAGAAGGGCCAAGGGTAAAATATTATTTAAAACTGATACTACCACTTTTTTAACTAGTATTACAACTTTTTTAACGGTTACTACTACTATTCTAAAGTGGTATTACTACTTTTAAAAAGTAATAAATTTTTTTTTCACTGTACCTAGCGTTCCGACAAATGAACCGCAGTTTGGTCCCGAGTGAAATAAATATAACAACAATAACTAAACCTAATGCACAAAACTCAGCCCGTTTTCCAAACGTGACTTTTGTGCGTTACGGTAAGTTATTGTTGTTATATTTATAGATATATATATTGTTTTTGTCGTCACATATGATACGCCATAATTGAAGTCGGGGCCAGCCTGCGGTCCCTTTGTCGCAGCACTAGGTAGGTACGTGAAAAAATGATATTACTACTTTTTAAAAGTAGTAATACCACTTTAAAAAAGTGGTAGTATCAGTTAATAAAGTAGTAATACCAGTTAAAAAAGTGGTAGTACCTGTTGAAAAAGTGGAAATACCGATTAAAAAAGTAGTAATACCAGTTAAAAAAGTGGTAATACTAGTTAGATTTGAAAACATTTTATTTTAAATAATATTTTACCCTTGGCCCTTCTACGCTTCCGTACAAATATGCAATATCATATAAATACAATTAAACAATTTCGTAATAATTGTTTAGTATGTAGTAATAGGTACATTATTGCAATTGTTATCGCACATAACCTTCTTTATAAAACTTATAGGCCAATTCTGAATAAATCTGCAAGTCTTACAGATCTGTAAAAAACTGACAAAACGCATCTATTTTTATTAATTAATATAAAATTATATATAAGTGGCAGCCTCGTTACGATTTTGTTCATTATTTACAGATTTGTGACGCACAGATTTGTTCAGAATAGTGCCATTATATATTCTTTCCTGATTTCTATCTGTTCTTCCTTTCTAAGTATTCATCGATCATCGCATATATTATACTTAAATTTACTCAGATTTCTTATTTTGTTGTACATGTATTTGTTGCCATATTTTAAATTTAAAGTCAACTGCGCACTATGCACATCTCATTTTTAATGATATCTCTCTTTTAATTTAATAGCGATATGCCGCTTTGTCATAATTACAATGTTTATAGTTTTATTGCTGGACCCTACAGAGTCAATTTTTCTGACTATATTAAGCCTTCCAAACCGAATAATGACAAAATATTATTTTTTTCTAGGCACTGAAGACTGGCTTGCTCCTTTGATAATTTCCGCGTATATTCTGGTCATTCCATTATGGGTATGGATAGCGAAACACAACGTGCATACGCGAGATGTGCTGTACAATGGTTGGACTCCTGTTGTGGCAGCCATGTTTATCAGTTCCATTGGGGGCCTTATTTTGGACCTCATGGTCTCTAAATTCGAAGGCATTGCTGTCTTCCAGCCGGTTATCAATGGTGTAGGAGGAAATTTGGTTGCCGTACAGGTAAGGAAAATAAATTATATTGCATGTACAGTAAATCCAACAAAGTATGGGCTAATGAGAGCCTTAGCACAATATTCCTCCCGATAGGTTCGCTACTGGGCTAGTTACTTTAACCTTCAAAAGACCTTGAAACGTTAAACGAGCGTCAAACATTACTATTAATTAAAATAAAAATAATAAATTTAGACAACGTATTCGTTAAAAACGTTTGTTTTATTATACCTATTATATATTATTCTATATTTTGTGTTTATATAATGTGCCACAACCATGAAAAGTCACGGTTACACACAATAATATCTGTGGATTCTTACAAAAGTCTGTACATTGTAATATATACTTACGAGAATGTCCATATGCTGCCATCTACGCTAAGCTTTGTGCTAAGGGTCTCATTCTAAACACACAAGTATTATTCGGATAACAACACATGGTTCACATTTTTTATAATATTTTGTTTTAAATTTGTTAAAAGTGCTTCTCTTTAACAATAATACACTTCATCATTCTTTTTTCCACTTTTTAAAAGCTCACAACTATTTTTTAATGCTTCCAAACTAATTTCTCGTGGGCAGATTCATAAAAAAGATTAAGCTAATCCTCATTTTTGGATGAGTCAATTCTATCCCTATTCCGGTATTGAAAATTTAATATTCATTGTATTATTAAAAAAGATAGATACTAGGATTAAATTAGATTTTAAGAAATAAACTGTCAAAATTAGAGTAGAATTCGCTAATCCAAATATGGGGTATAGCTTAATTTCTGTTGCCTAAAAAACAGCCAAAGATCTCAAAGTAAGTATTAGCGGACTGGTCCGTATTATAATAAAAATTGCATAGGAATATCGCAGCGGATATAAATTAAAAAAAAAAAAAATAGAACTGCATTTTTTTGGTCCAGAATGGGGGGGGGGGGGGGGGGTGAGAGATAGGAGTGAAATTTTTTGAGTTCAAGGTCAAATACCTGTACATTGAAAACTTACATTTGCATTTAAAAAAATAAATTATATTTTCGTCAATTAATTCAATATAAATATGTTTGACAATAAATATACAGGAACTCTTTACGTTTTGAGCTCTCTATCAAATAAAACTAATACATATTATATAATAAAAAAAAATCTGATGTAGCCAACACTATACCACCCGCCATTTGATTTTTATTAATTTAAATATACATACTTACATATTTACTATGCTGGAAACTGTATTAAGTTCCATTCCATAGTACTATGGTTGTATTTACTAATTTTTTTTAAAACGTTACTATTATTAATTTGAAATGATTAGTTCTTTGACAGTGACATTTATCACACATTTGAGATATGAAATGTGTAAAAAAGGAAATTCGGGATTTAAATTATACATAATTTTATAAATTTATCCATAAAATATATAGAAAAAGTATTAACGCAAAACTGTAGAAAATTTAGTAATCTTTAATTTTTATAATAACACAAATCACGAAAAAATAACATTTAAAGGTATTTTTCGAAGAAAAACTATTTTGAGCTTCAAGTAAAGTGCCATTTCCGTATATCCGATTTATAATATACATACTTACATACATACAGACATCATCGTGAAAATATTAAAATTGGATTCTAGGGATCTTAAAACGTGGTCATTTACCAAAATCTCGATATGCAATTTTTAGCACGATCCCTATACCTCCCTTACTAAGGGTAACGGGAGGTAAAAAACAAAAGCAGAAAACTTAAACTACGAACTACTAAACAACTAAATACGAGTACAATACCTCGATATGTACAGAAAACGCGCATTTTAATAATTAAAAATATGTTTTGGAATTCTTGTTTCATTTATTCATTTGAATAATAAATAATATAGAGAGAAGTGAAAGCAACTGCAAAATTTGAATTTAGAGCTGCATTTTTAAAATTTAGAACTGTAGAAACAACAACGAGCCACAGCTGCGTCAAATTATATCCAGTGGAATATCGACCGTATTGATTTATACAAAAAGATAATTATTGTGTATTACAAGATTCAGTAGACCTTTGTTTTTTTTTTCTACTAGGTTATATTTGCACTTATAATGGTTTACTTAGATTATTTATGAGTTTATTGATGAATGACCATTTATAGGACAAATTTATTGACCTAGCCTAATATAGTATTTGATTAGAAAAATATAAGTATACTTAATGCCGGATTATGTTGTCAAAGATAGAAAAAAAATCAAATAATATAACTTTGAAACTTTGATCAAAAACGTAAAACAATTTGTGATAAAAAAATGTTTACAATTTTATAATACAAGGGCAGATCTTTTAAAAACGAACTATAGTATTCTTCAAGCAATTCGCTCTATAATTGTGCTAATACATACTAGGAAGCTATATTTTTCTGCATTAAGAAACGCACATGCAAGCAAGACAATTATTCTAGCCCTTTTCTATAGTTTTTGATGGCAGTATTGATAAATCACGTAAATCAACACGACACAAAAATACTAAAATACACGCCAATGTATACGAACTAAAGTCGCGTTCTTTTTATCATTTGCCTCATCTCATCTCATCTCAAAATGAGATGAGTTTGACATGAACTGAGCTGAAATCAAGTGAGATTTTTATGAAGTAAAAAGAACGACAAAAGACAATTTTTTTTGGTAACTTGAACGACTGATGTCCGCTGGATGTCTGTGATACTTTTCAACGGTCAACCACGATATTTTCAGGTATTATTTTGGATCGCCCACTATGAGTGGGCATTATTTAGGCTTCTATTATTTTGTCGATTACATAATGACATATAGTGCGACACATTCTAAAATGTTTCAATTATACAGTACTATAACTTCCACATGATTTTTAATTCTATGAAGTTTACGTCTCTTTACTATATTATATTCCACGGAATTGTCTGCATATTTATTTATTCTTCAAATAATAATAATATTTATTAAAGGAATAAACAAATAATCATAATAACCAAACTAATTGTATGTGACAGCCCGTGACAGCAAAACATTTATCCCCACCATTCATCTAAGATTAAAAACTCAACAAGCACAACCTCCAGAGGTGACTAAGAATCGGGAAGGGAATCACTTCGGTCTCACTTTATCTCATCTCCGTTAGGATAAACAGAACGGTCAAAATTAGCGAGGCAACTGAGGTGAGCTGAGATGAACTAAGGTCTCATGTAAAAAGTGGTAAAAAGAACGCGACTACTGTTTACAGTTTCAAATTATTTTATGAACAGTTAGGACATACGTCGCCTTACGCCTTATGAACTAATTCTACAACTTGTGTGACAAAAAAGAAACTATTTCAAATACGTCGTCAATGCTATTTTTACGTGAAGAATACTACACCGAGTGTTTTTTTTTTATCAGTGAACATAGGCGTATGTCATTACCATACTTACATTTAAAATGATCAAACTGTCATCTTCCAAAACGATGTATCAAAAAAAAGTACAAATCATAATATAGTATAAGTCCAATATGAGTCTGACAAGTTTCCGATTTATTTGCTGTTACTTTTAATATGCGATCTCGTCCAGCAACTATTAGAAAAATCTATAATGATTATACAACTACAGGATGCGTCAATAGACAGCATTATATGAAAATCAGAATAAAAAAGGTAATTAATAATAAGAATCATTAAATTATACTTAAATAAAAATGAAAATATCCTTCCGATAAAAATAATTTCTGAAATTGACAGATAACAGTTTGATGACTGACAACTCCCTATGTCCAGTTTAAAAAAAACGCGAGTATACATTGCTGTCAATCATTTTAAATGTAACTAAGGTAATGACATACGCCCTTGTTCACTGATAAAAAAATCTCCCGGTATGTCTCAGAAATCGTGTGGATACATTGGAATCACGGAAACTATAAGATATACGAAATTTCTTAACTTAAAGAAAAATTGCTCCATTGGGAGACCATTTAGTTCAGTATAGAATGACTAGCGAATGAAAACTGACGTTAAAATTATTTAATAGATGTGGTTTCTTTTGAAGACTTTTCCCTATATATGATTTGAAAGGAAACTGACCCTTATGTAACACTGGAATACTGGGAGGCATTAAAATGACCTTAGCGACAAGATACAGGGACGTAATTAAAAATTTAATACCGTAAATTCTGGTTCGTTTGGCTCAGGTGTAAGCAATCCTCGAGTCGGAATTTCTGTTAGTGAAATTAAAAGTAATCCTATTTCATAGAATAGCCTAACTGAATAGTTTAAAGGTCAAAGTATTTTGTTATAATCAAAATAAACGAAAAATATTTTAATTGCACCCCTGTTTTATTATTCAGATACCCTAGTCGCCCATCTATTTTAAGCAAGACATAGTAATGTATTCCTGTGATTTCCTAGTTCAGTATTTAAATGGTTTCATGCAAAAATCCTCATACCTCAATATTTCGTACAATTCTATTATTCTCTAGGTTTTGAAAGGAAACCACATCTATTAAATAATTTAAACGTCAACTTTTATTCACTAGTCCTACTATACTTATTTGTTTTTTACGGAATAAATGCACAGGTCACTAGACGCAATTAATTTTAAGCACCATCTACTTCATTCTTAAATGAAATGAATTGTAAAATCAACCAATCACTGAGATAATCGTATTAAGTAATTAATTAGAGAATTAGGGATTTAGAGTGAGATTATAATGTCAAACCAATCAGAATAATTAGCAGCAAATCTTATAATGACAATGATATTATTATGTCATGTTATCTGATGGGTTATAAACGATAATGGTGTGGGTCAAGGATTAGATAGTAACTACTGTAACTAGATTGTCCTATTATAGCCTAAATTTAATTTTTTAGAACATCTGCCTTATAAGCAATATACCGGGTGTCTTAGGCCGACCGACACATGGGAGATTAACATGTGAAATCAGTTAATTGTGAATAGTATCACCTCAGTGTAAGATATTATGCTGAAATTTTGTATACTTATTGGGGGATATTAATTCTACGGATTACATTTGAAATTAGTCGATTTAAATGTGTAATATTAGAAAAAAATAAGAAAATTTGTAGAATTTGCTGGATTATTGCATGTATACCGGATAAAATGGTTTCTAAGTAACAATATAAATAGCATAGTGGTAGCGTGTGCGCTTGGTAATAAACAAAATTCGGAGAGAGTGGGTTCGGAACCAGCCAGCAGCAAAATTTAATTTTTATTTTTTACTATTCAAAATTATTTTTATTATTATTGTTTTGAATCTTTTATTGACTTTTAATAAAATATGAACATTATTTAAAGCATTAATTATACGTATTTTGTAAAATTTGAATCACATTGATTACAACATACACTTAAATTATTACAATAAATATTTATAATAAAAAATAACGTATCCATTTTATTTAATTGAAATAAAAAATTTAAAATATATTAATAATAAAAATTATTATGAGAAGTAAAAATTATGAATTAGATTTGCTTATTACCAAGCGCACACGCTACCACTATGCTATTTAAGCTGTTACTTGGTAACCATTTTTTTCCGGGATATGAACAACAATATTGGAAATTCTACAACTTTCTTTATTTTTTCTGATATTACACATTTAAATTTACTAATTTGAACTGTGATCCATATATGGATTCTATAGAATTAGTATCCCCCAATAAGTCTACTAAGTTTCAACATAATATCTTGCACTGGGGAGATACTATACACAATTAACTGGTTTCACAGGTTAATCTCCTATGTGTCAGTCGGCCTAAGACACCCGGTATAGTATGACTAGCGAATGAAAGTTGACGTTTAGATTATTTAATATATGTGGTTTATTTAGAAAACATTTCCCTATATTTGATTTGAAAGGAAACTGACCCTTATGTATTCCGTTACAGAAGATTAGAATTGTACTCAATATCAGGAGGCATTTAAAATGACCTTAGCTACAGGATTCAGGGATGTATTTAAAAAATTTAATACCGCAAATTCTAGTTTGTTCGTCTCAGGTGTAAGCAACCCTCGAGTCGGAATTACTGTTAGAGGAAATTAAAAATAATCTTATTTCGTAGAATTGCCAAACTAAATAGTTTAAAGATCAAAATATTTTGTTATAATCAACATAAACGAAAGATGTTTAAAATATTTTAAACGCACCCTTGTTTTGATATTCATTTACCCTAGTCGGCCATCTATTTTCAGCCAGACATAGTGATGTATTTCTGTGTTTTCCTAGTCCAGTATTTAAATGGGTTTATGCAAAAATTTCATACCTGTATACTTCGTACGATTCTATTCTCTGGTGTTTCAAAAGAAACCACATCTATAAAATAATTTAAACGTCAACTTTCATTCGCTAGTCATACCATACACATACCGTTAGTTTCAGCTAATATGCAACATTTCTTATTCTGTCATTAATGTGTTACTATGGTTACTAGTTACACATACTGCATCGTTCCAGATAAAATGCAACATAGATTGTCAAAGTCAAATGAACTTGTCATCACGCTATAATATATTTACTAAATAAGAAAAAATTCGAATGATTATTTGGTACTATGCTGGTTATAGTTTGAAAAATGTTTGTTACATGTTTGCGAATTTATATCCTGAACCTCCTAGACCAAATCCTTGTACATTTTCGAGAATATTTACAAAAATTAAAAGTGATGTTTAAATGAGAATCATACGAAAAGGGCAAGAACAAAAAGAGCGCGAAATGAAGAAAATAAATAATTTACTATGTGCAGTAGAAGAATATAATCAGCTGTCTACAATTTTTTTGGCAAATCAATTAAATATTATTTAAATATTTTTTATTTTATTGATTTAGACCTTTTGTTTTTTTTACAATTGGTCAGGAGCAATGTGTTTTTTTTTACTATAAAATGGCACAATTTTGCTCATTTAACCAATCTCGTATCTCTTCAAATAAAAAAAGTTACCATTAGTGAGCAAGCTTATAGAGATACCCTGTATATTCTTGATTAGTTCAAGTATTTTCTTTATTTAAAAAAAAAAT
The DNA here is from genome assembly GCA_963082715.1 of Harpalus rubripes. Taxonomy (NCBI): domain Eukaryota; kingdom Metazoa; phylum Arthropoda; class Insecta; order Coleoptera; family Carabidae; genus Harpalus; species Harpalus rubripes. The sequence continues at coordinate 47,977,353 of OY720458.1, read as the reverse complement.
GAATTCAATAACAACGCTTTGAACTTATGCATCAACCTGATAATTTAAAAAAAATCAAGTATTCAAAAAAATGTTTTTTGTTGCAGGCGAGCAGAATATCAACCGCCCTGCACAAATCCGCTGAACTAGGCATATTGACTTCCGATTCGGAGACTGACGAAGACACCGTGATATTCATCTCACCAGTGACTGGCTTCTGTGGAAAAGGTAATATCAAACTTCACACTGGCTACCGCTTATCCTTATTACATTATATGTTTTGCACCCGAGCAAGGAGGGGACAGTAAGTCTTGAAACGAGAGCCAAGGATTTTGGTTCTAGTGTAGTTGTTTTTTTAGGCATTCATGCGAGGACAACCAGGGTACTTATGGCCATGGTAGTACCAGGACACATTATCTTTATTTACACAATAAACTACATGAAGGCGGGGCATACGCAGTTGACGACGTTGTTTGTTATTGTGTACCTCTGTGCGGCCACCCTACAGGTAAAATATTTATAACTTCATGATTAACTATTGCTTTTGCTACGTTTTATACCGGGAGTTTTTTTTATCGGTGAACATGGGCGTATATCTTTACCATAGTTACATTTAAAATGATTGACAGCAATGTATTATCTTAATTAAAAAAAAAAAAAAAAACTGAACATAGGGAGTTGTCAAAGTCATCAAACTGACATCTTTCAATTTGAGAAATTGTTTTTATCGAAGGGTATTCTCATTTTCATTTATCTGTATAATTTATTGTTTTTTTATTATTATTAATTACCTTATTTGTTCTGATTTTTTATTAAAAGTAGCAGCTAATAAATCGGAAATTTGTCGTAGACTCATATTGGACTTCGACCAAGTTATTTATGATTTGTACTTTTTCTTCAATTGTATTTGTCTATGTATATCATTTTGAAAGATGACAGTTTGATGACTTTGACAATTCCTTACGTGCAGTTTAAAAAATAAAACGCGACAATACATTGCTATGTCATTTTAAATGTAACTATGGTAATGATATACGCCCATATTCACTGATAAAAAAACTCGGTATTTGCTTGCCTGCTGCTTTAGTCAAGCTTTGATAATTGTCCACATTTTTTGGATGGGTGAACATCTTAAAATAAACAAAATATGATACGAGGAAACAATAAAATAGATATTTATTTGTTACTTGTTTAACATGCTTTCAGAAATTAATAAATTAACTTTAAAATTAAATTTTCACATAGCCACCTTGTAACGTGAGTAGACTATATTACTATCTTAATGCGCATGCTCAGAATGCACCAATCATATGCTTGGGAGTACAGCAGAAATGAAACCAATGTTATCTTATGGGAAAAATTGTATTTTTAAATCAAAATATGATTTTTTTTAGACGTAAATGAACGATAATTTTTTTCTTGCAAGTTTCATTTCATGTTTAACTACTGGATTTTGCCCTTATAATATATAAATAATCAATAAAATAAACATTAAAATTTCAAAATTTTAAGCGCGTATTTACTCTTCTGTCACTGACAGATAACCTCAAACTAATGTTTTGTTGTTGAGATTCTTTTGTAAAGTACGACATATTTTTTTTAATTATGCCTGTTTACTATTGTTGCTTCCCGGATTTTGATTTGAATCCATTAATGGACCTTTTCAATTTAAAAAGATAGAAGATATGCGCAATGGGGATCTGCGCATAGTAAGAACAACTGAGATCTATGGCGTTTGTTTCTAAAACCTTGAGACGTAAAATGTGAGAATATCTCAGACAACTTTAAAAAATCTTATCAAAATAAGTTACAAAAGCTTTTATTGAAGTTAAAATGTCTAACGTTGCAAATTTTTACTGAGAATACAAGTATTTTAATGACTACAATATTTTTGACATTTCATTTGACAGCCCAACTGGCAGTTGTTCGCGCCATTTTCTTACTATTTGCAACGATAGAAAGAGATAGCCGTTAAATTGGAAAGGTCCATTGAAAAGGAATATCTTTTCCTTTTGTCCTAATAATAATTAAGAGAAAAAAGTATTGTCAACTTAATTGGAAAAATTAAAAAATAGTTTATCACCCTGGCACGCTTTTTTCATTTCATAAATCTGCCGGCAGAGGCGCTATGCTAAGTAATATGGTCTATTCGTACAACGCGAATAATAGATGTCGCACCCTACCTGGTTTGGTGTGCGGCCGCCGGCTTTTAGACAGTGAAGACGGGCGGGGTTAAATTTAAATAAACCAAAAAGGATTGAATGGGCGCCACGTTATTTTTGACGGGAAATTACAAAAACGAAACAAAATGTTACCTACCGTGATTACTGTTGTTGCCTGAAAACGACAATGATAAAGCTCTCTAAAATAAAACTCAAAGCTTCCAAGAAATATAAAATAAACTTATAATAACGTTAATGGTATTTGCATAAAAATATATATTGCAAAAAAGGTGATATCTGCAAAATACAGTGTGATGCAAAATGGTAAATGTATAGACGAAATTCAAAATGTAAATATCGCGACGGGAATGAGCCCGTGGGGCGAGTTAAACTATTTCTGATTTCTTCTTTTTTTATTATTGATATACAAATTTTTACATCGTTGAAAAGAGAAAAATATGACAGATTTTATAACAAAATAATTCAAGGTTCTTATTTAAAAATATAAAAGTTAATAATCGTACGGTGTAAACCTGGCTTTTTAAAAAATATCCAATACTGTCAATAAATAATTGTATATTTAAAATATTAAAACTTTTATATGAAATAAATTTTCCTATTCCTTTATGATAAAAAAGTTAAGTGGGTGGTTCGTCTGCTCTGCTCACCTTGTACAATTCTTTTGTACTGATAAAACTTTTCGTAATCATTTACATCATAATATATTATTTGTGAATAAAACAAAAGTAATTTAAGTTTGTTTTTGGAACAAAATTAATTACCGAACATTGAAGGGCAAATTTGCGAACAAAAACAAGTACCTTAATGGAAATAAAATGAATGAATTAGTTTTCTTCATTGTAATGTACAGTTACATCATGGTATATTATTTGGTTCAAAATTATAAGGACAATAGAATGTTTTTATAAATTCAGAAGAATAAAAGAATTATATAAGTACACCGGATATTCAATAGTTCAATTCATACATTTACAATGATTAGTATTTATTTTATGATACTATAAAACTTTCATTAGTCATAAAATTCATTCATCAATAGGTATTTTTTTATAGTTGCCAATATTAAAAATTTATAGCGAATTTGAACGTAAAAAATACCTACACAACTTTTTGTTTAGAAAATTAGTTCCATTTTTGGCTTCAACCACAATACTTCGAATATAAATTTATGTTTTACGAGGGTCACGCTAGAATTATTGAGTAAGAAAATCAGGTAGACCGTGGAAAACAAAATTTGCACTCAAACATTTATTTATCTGTCATTTGAAATTAAATTGCGAAAGCTAAGTTCATTTTTTTATAGTATCATCGTGAGTGATCATGATTTATAATTTGACAGATTTGACAATTTTTAAGTCAGCCTGAAATTAATTTGACAGTTTTTAAGACTCCCAGAAATTAGTTTGAAATCATTCCAAAAGAAGATTGGTTGGGACTCGTATACGATTTTTGGTTATGTCGTCCCATTATTTGTTTGTCGTGTTGTACAAGCAGACAGATAAACATTAATAAATATATCATCACATCGTACATCGATTTAAAAGATAATTTTGCAGATTTTGATGATATATTGCAATCTTGAGACCTTGAAAGATGTTATCATTTATATATCTTAACCTTTGCAATGCGGAAAATGTTACTAAAATTTGGAAGTAGATAGGAAATACCTTACTGGATAATAAAAATGACTTTTTGACTTTTCGATATTTTTTCAAATACTTCGCAAAATTTATTATATAAAAAAAATTATGAGCACTAATTGCTAATGTGGAGAATACGCTTCAGATGTTAAGGTGGATTTATGCAGTCTACTTTTTATTTTACTTTTTCTTTTCGCTGTTACGTTTACTTTAAGTTTGATACTTTATGCAGCAACTTTAAAGCATTCAATACAAATGCGCAGATGTGATTTTTCTGGCATATAGTCGCAAATGTAAATAGATAAATATATTCTATTAAAATGGACAAGAATGTAATAATTTGTGCATACAAAAATATTATTAAATAGTAACTATATATACTAACCAGTTTCATTTAATATAGACGCTATACTTTTCCAAACATTCTTTTTGGCCACTTTATCCTTGAATAAAATATCAGTTTTATCATATAAGTAAGTATATTTTTGAATTAAATCTTATAATATACAATCTTGTTCTTTACTGATTTTTCGTATGCATAACCTAAAACCTATACACAAAAACAGATACACAACACGCTGACGTTTGTGAAGTGGAGCTCATGCGCAGTTGTGATATTCTTTTACTTTAACGGTCTTAAGTTGAATGTTGGTCAACTTAAGGTCTTAAAGTAAAATTAATAGTGTGCACATAAAGCAATACATGTATTAACACACATTTAACTTTTATAAAGTAAAAAAAAACAAAAAGTAAAATAAAAAGTAGGCTGCATAAATCCACCTTTACTTATTTAAAGTATAGGTTTTCATAAAAATAAGTCATTTGTGTATTTTTTGTTGTCTTAATTTGCAGTCGTAGAAATAGTATAGTGTTGTGATTCGTGTTATACGCTCTTTAGACACTTGTTCAGCTGTCCATATTTTCACGGTGGCAAATGATGGAGCAGAGTCCCCGTAAACAGCCAAAGATCGTCCAACTCGGCTTTAATTTGCGCAGACGTATTGCCTTTTAAGTGCAAGAATTTAACCACGACACGATTTTTGATTTTCTTTAATTCGACTGACAGAAATGACTCTCAAACAATAACTAAGCTTCCAAAATGGCTGAAATTTTCAAAAGTATACGGGTTTTAAAAAAATACTTATTGGACATCAATGTTCATTATGTATAAGTAATATTAAGGTGAATATAATCGTTAATTTTCTGATTTTTATTACCCTAATATCAAAATGAAACAATAATGCATTTAAATAGAGCGCATAAAATTCAGTATCAGTCATTTTTGTAACGCGCTGGGCACTAGCAATATGTCTATTAAACTATACAGGTTGTAACAGCTAAACGAGCTACCTCAAATAATTTCTATATTATTAAAGATACAATAAAATACTATAAAGCAAACTTATAGGAGATTAAGGGGGACATCCGAATATAGAAGAAAATATTTTTTTAAATCAGTGGCTCTCAAGTTACAACACAAAGTTATATTTTTGTACATAGAATGATATATATTTTTAGGCCTATTTAATTTTTTTCTGAATTCAATCATGTATTCATTTTATATCCTAACATAACAAAAATATTGAGAAAAATTCAATTTATTTAAATTAAAAAATTTAGTTTTTATATTTATATTTTTCAGTAGGCTATGTATGAAAAACAATTGAACTTAAATTGAAATGAAACATATTTGTTAATAACTTTATAAATAATGTTCTCTCTGATTTTCGTCGTAAATAATTCAAATTAACAAATAGCAGTTATTATTTTTCATACATAGCCTACTGAAAAATAGCTATAAAAATGAAATTTATTTAAACTTCAATGTAATTTTTTTCAATATTTTAGTTATGTTAGGATATAAAATGATTACATGGTAGAATTCAGAAAAAATACTCTATTAAATAGGCCTAAAAATATATATTATCCCATTTAAAAAAATATAACTTTGTATTGTAACTTGAGAACCACTGGTTTAAAAGAATATTTTCTTCTATATTCGGATGTCCCCCTTGGTCTTCTATAAGATTGCCTTCTAGTATTTTATTGTATCTTTAATAATATGAAAATTATTGGAGGTAGCTCGTTTAGCTGTTACAGGGTGTATATTTCTAAAAGGCACACAGGAAATGTCCGGAACATTTGCACTCTTTAAGCGCGGACACGGCCCCTTGTGCGCATGCGTAAACTGAGTTTGATTCGTTATTGACTGCCACACGTCTACCAGATGTGCGCGCACTAGACAAGGATGGAGATAAGTTTTGAAGTGACACGAAACGACATACCCAGCACGTTTGTCGTATATTCGCCTTATTCGCTTATAGAAACATATGTTCTCGATGTAGATGACGTCACACGCGCCGTCGATATCTCGGACCCCATTTATGTACCTTTTACATTAAAAGAGAGAGATAGACAGAAATGACATATATGTAGTGTGCAGTAGGTTTGCGCTTTGAGGAGGCCAGTTACATTTCAAATTAAATTACAAATGGCGGAAAGTAATAACTCTGGCAAAAACTTAACTTTATTAAATAAATTCACACAAAACGTTTGAGATGAATATTTTAAAACAAGAGGAAGAGGAGATGGAATCAGAAAAAGTGGTTTTTTGTTCCACAAGATGCGAAATAAACACCACATAAAGTGACAGATAATGGCGTAGTTGCCAGTTTGATATTATGAAAGTAATAAACAAGAATAAAATTGTTGTTTTTTTCTTTTAAATATATTTTTTTCATTAATAATTATTTGTTTATAGTTAAAGACAAAATTATTTAAGTTGTTGTGTTGTTTAAATAATTTTTTTATCGAAAATAAATACTTATTCTTTTAATCATTTTACTTGACAACATGGTCCCTTCTCATCTCTAATTCGTAAGAATTTCACTAGGTGGTGCATTGAAAAATGACGTCAGGGTGCAATAAAAAGTAAAAGGTCCATTGAAACATTAATATTTTTTCTGGCTTATTATAAACTTGGCGAAAATATTACATATTAAAAATTGAAAATAACTTGGAAACCCCTATTGTAGTACGAGAATAATTTTGCTTATTAAAATTAAAGACATCTGCATGTTCTAATTTAATGCTTGCTTACTTAGGATCTGCTTTGCTTGAGCATAATTTAAGTTTAAAAACATGTAAGTAAGTGTCGAATATGTTGAAAGGTGGCAGCACTGATGTACATTGCATACATAATGATCCATTGGATGTGGAAAAAGAAAATCGATCCAGACAACTCAGCCATTCCATACTTAACCTCGTTGGGAGACCTCTTAGGCATCTCACTGCTGGCCATAGCATTCCAGTTCCTTTATTTGGTGGGCGACCACGAGACAGATGAAAGATCAGGAGAATAATACGAGAATGACAAATATTTAGCACAACTTGCCCGTAACAAGTACTGCCCACCAGTACTACTTACTGGAATGTAACAATAATATAACAAAATTCATTTCGTTTATACCCATCAACAATAGTTGTAAGTTTTAAAATATTTGCGATCAGTTGTACCAGAAAATATACTACAAAATGCGTTTTGTACTACACATTATAATATAGAATAATTGCGCAAGAAATGGTCGCAATTTATTGCACAAAATTTGTGCCATAATAGTTATAATACTTCGAAAAGTTTTAGGAAATTGCTATGACAAAATAGCGTCAAAAGAGAAAGATACAACTTGTCCGCAGTAACAATTATTTTTATTATTAATAAAAATCTTTAAATTTCACGTGTTTCTCTATCACGTTCACGTGTATACAATATACAAACATCAAACAATAAATTCACGGCATATTAAATCAATAACAGAGCATGCGCACTCATGATACTATAAACACAAGATATGCCAATGCACATGTATCGCTCCATCTCTCTACATCTGTGACGTCACACAGTGACATAGGCAGCTGATAAATAATAAAATATTATTATCAAGACTTTTTAGTCAAATATAGTTGGGGATGGTAAATTATTTGTTTGCAATTTAGTTTGTCTTATATGTAATATAATACATAATAACAAAAAAATTATATTATGATAGTTACTGGTCATATTTAATGGACCAAATAATTTACTTTTTGTTATTTATTAAATAAACATTAATTAATATTAATTGTATTAATTTTAACTCAGAATTTGATATAATTGCAAGTTTTCAATAGACCATTTCAGAAATTCAAAGCGCATGCGCCAAGTGTTAGACTTCGACAAAAAGTTAGTGCCGATTGCCTTATACCCGTCTTTGTTTATATGACAGTTCTGTCAATTTTACAGTTTTGTTTTTGTTTTGTTGGCTTCATTTTTCAAATAATTATGACGGGTATTAAACTTCTGGTCCACAAAATATTGCCATTTGAAATGTTTTGTCTAGTTCTAAACCAGACAAAAAATAAAAACTTAGGTTAGGTATAGTAATACAATTTTTATAATTGATTGATGAATGTACTTCATTTTTTCACGTAGTAAAATAAGTTTTTATTTGTAAAATAAGAATTAAAATCATATTAGTAGTTCTAAAATTTAAAACAGAATACCGGGGTCACGTATAAATTTGAAATGCCGCCATTTAACGGCACTAACTTTTTAGTTTGGTCGCTCAAATTTCTGAAATGGTCTATTGTATTAGCTACTGACTTGTCACTGGGTGACGTCATGCGCGTGGCGAACGAAAATGGAATCGCTAAATGACATTCATAGTATCATGATGCGCACTGACTCATACCGGGTGTCTACTTTTTTCCGGGCCATAGGATATACTTTATAATAGATATCATTTGACAATTCAAACAATACAATTGTTTAAAAAAAAATTCTATTTCTCATGGCAGTCTGTAAATAACTAAAAATTACAACCTTTAGTTTGCTTTTGTTCTAAATAAATAGAGCATAAATTAGAGTCTTATGAAAATCTTGCCATTGTACTTCTTATGCCCCGAAAAAGTAGACACCCGGTATATAATATGAAGTTAGCAATATTGGGCTACAGCTACTAGATAATACATAGCTGACTTGTCCGCCATACTGGAGCCAAAATGAACGCAGTAAATTATGAAATAAAAGTAATTTTTATAAGTTTATGTAGTAACTATTTTTCATAATTAAATATAATTTCCATATTTGCCATATTCCATTTATTTAAAATAATAAAACAAGAAAAATACGGTTTGTTAAGATTTTTGAGGTTAGAGAAAAATATATGTATTGCCATCGCCATTGTAGATAATTTCTACAATTAATAAGACTGTAACACTTATATTGAATGATTGAAGTGGCTCCATAATGGCGGACGAGTCAGCTGTAATTTATCTAGTAGCTATATATTGGGCCGTGACGTCACAACATTATTAAATTATAATTTCAATTTTTGATACTTTTTAAAAAGATGTAACTGTGACAACATCCATTGTAAAAGAAGTATTCGGAACCTAGGTTTAGTTAAATTAGGTATAGTTAGGTTTTTGTGAAGACTACACTGCTCCATAGCAGTTTTTTCAGGGTTGATCTCACTGCATAAAATAAAATTTATTTTTTAAGTAAACCTAACCAAAACTAATTTAACTTAACCTAAATGAAACGAATCTGTAACAGACTGTATACTGTATTGACGTACATACTGAATCTTAAAGCCATATAGGCAAATATTTTTTGTCTAAAAATGTTATTTTAATTATTTATAAATAAATATATTCTTTAAAAATTGGGACATTGTTCAATTAAATATAATTCAAATCTTGTTCAATAAATTGTCCAACTGTGTAATCCACAGATTTAAGCAATTTAGACTACGGTTAGAACTTGGAGGAGGTGGACTCCTCGAAATACATGAAGAAATTAAAGAAAAAAAAATGTGTAGTGCGAAACGTGTTTATAAAATAAAATTCCAATTAATTCTCTTCCGAATGAGAGCACGAAATTAGAACAAATAGATCAACTAGAGTAAAAATAAACTGTGTAGACAAACAGGACTTAAAATGGATCAATGAATTCTGTTATAAATATAGAGCACGAAACTAGAACAAAAATAGAATAACTAGTACAAAATAAAATGTGTAGACATAGACCAGAAGTGATAAAAATATGATATTAATGTAAAGCTATGAACAATTATTATTTTTTTATTCAAAATTTTAATTATATATTTTGGCAATATTAGATGTAAGGTTAAGAGCAAAGCTGCGATGAATGCAGTTACTATTTGGATGGATGAACGCTTGGAAAATTATATAGATAATATAAATTCACGAATTTTATAAAATTTTAACTTTATTAAATTTTAATAATATTTATTCCGTTTATTTAAAGTGATAAATATAATTGTGATAGGTGACCTCCTATATCTATAGGTTGTGTATTATAATGCAATAATGAAGGTCGGTACAAAAAAGGTACATATTTTTTGTCAAATTATCAAATGTGATTAATTTGAAATAATTTTATACCAAAATTTTATGAAAATATGTAACTTTTCATTCATAATTTTAATAAAAAATATTTGCACTATAACTATATTGGTATAGACCAGAAAAGTGTAACAGTCAAACTTAAGCGCGAAATTCAAACTCAGTTCATAACAGTGAGAACATAATTTCAATCCCCGTGTATTTCTTACCAAGGAAATTTTTGCTCAACTTTAAAGGCCGAAAAATCTCATAAAAGTAAGACTCTTATGCAAAGCATTATATGTAACAACTGGACCGATCCTTTATCTCCAGATTCATACAATAATATTCACATGAATTGTGCACAGTTTATAATTATTTAAATAATAATACAACACTACAAAATTCATTGAACGTATATCTGAGTTTGATCGTGCATGCTTCATCTTCTTTTGTGCTGTCCTATTTACTGGTGGGTCAACGACATACGGTATCCTTGCTTGCACCAAGCATTTTAATTTCTAATAATTTTCTTACTTTACTTTTTCTACAGGTTTAAACTGTTGCAATCTATTACTGAATAAACAAACTATCGAATTCTTAGCAAGAGCTGCTTAATTTCTTTTTTTAAAATATCTTTTTTTGTCTGTAAAATTAAACTCCTATATGAAACATATACTAGGGAATTCAAACTATGAACTCGCGCGAAAGGCATATTCTAACCTAACTTTTCTGGTCTATTAAGCGCACATATTAAAGGTCTGACGTCACATAATTTGAAATGATATATTTTAATAATCATAAACATTTGGAAAGGGTAACAAACGCTAAATTCATAATTTTAGTTATGATGTTTCATTGGAGACGACAGAAATGGTCGGGATGAAGTTTTTATATATGTACAACCTGTCTAGGCGTTTTATAAAACGACGAGCAGCTTACTTAGCTTGTATATTTTTCAAAAGTCACGTTTGGAAAACGGGCCGAATTTTGTGCGTTAGGTTATTGGTGTTATATTTTGAGAAATATACAATTTTTGTTGTTTTAAATGAGACGTCATAATTGAAGTCGGGACCAGACTGCGATCCCTTTGTCCCGAAAAATGAGTACCGGACCCCATTCTATTGAATTAAATATATATTTTTTACATAAAATACTAATCATTTAAAGAAAAATTATTGTATATTAAAATTTGTGTTTATTTTAAAAAAATATAATTTGAAAGAGCATTAAATGGATATTATTGGTATAAACTGATCGCATTTTTTTATAAGCAGTATGAACACATCAATAAATGTGTTTAGCTGTACCTATTTATTGGATAATCGTATATCAAAGAAATATAGTAAGATTAAATCTGCGCAATGAAATTTCCTGGACTAATTCGCGACATACGATATGCCTTGCGATATTGACAAACTTATCTGTGTTAAAATGAAAAATACTAAGTCGTATGTTGGAGATAGATAATAAAATATTGCGCATATCTAATCTTACGAAGACGGGTAAAAACGAAATGAATTTTTGTAATTCTCCTATTCTCCATAAGCCATACACTCATTGTTAACAATAATTATTGTGTAGAACTTATATTAAGAGAAATTATTTTTATAAAATAATTGTAGAGTAATTTTGTTTGCTTATGTGTTAGAAACAAATTGATTGCAGCCTGTTCAAGTACCTGTATGATGTGATACAGAAAACATAGTTTACTTTTAGCAATAATACACGCTTTTGTTCGTTCAGTTTCTTTATTATTCATTTGTGATAATATAATTATTTATTTATGATGCAACTGGTTGATTTCCTTCGATGGAGCCTTCAAGCTCATTAAAATCTGGGTACTTAATGTTTAAACATTGACACTAGCTTATTGGCAATATATAATACGGGTAACGATGCAGTAAACGCTATTTTATTTTTCAGTATCAATGTTGATATGCGTTACTGTAAAATAAAAACATTCATAGTCAATTTAGAGTTTAAATACACCTTATTATTTTACCAAAAAAATAAAATTACCTCTTACACGAATTTATTTTTCTTTTCAAATTAAATTTGTTTTTGCATATATTTTACTTATAGCGTTTTCCATTTATATATCTAGTTTTGCACTTAGTACAGCTAATGACGTCATGTCCGGCGCTAGTTGTTAAAACACATGCGCAGTGCAATTTAAATGAAACATGTTACAAAAGTTATGTAGCAATTGGCGAAAAAATTCAAAGTGGGTGACGTCTGGTGGCAGATTTGTGAACTAGAGGAATAAGGAAACGTTGATAGCATACATTGAAACGTATGTAATTTTAAACAGGTTTAATTTATATTTGTTGTAAAAGAAAGTGACATATATAGTGTCTATTACATTTTCAGGTTTAAATAATGATCAGTAAATGCCATAGATACTGCTCAGTGCCACAATGCAGTAATTGCAAGTCAAAAAGTGTAAGTTTACACTATATCCCAAGTGACAAAATATGATCTTGAAAATTTCTTCGCATATAGCTTTGACATCTCTAGTCGGTTCTATTTTTTCTTTTTTAAAACAGGATGGCTAAATTCTTCTAATTTTATAGCCAAACTATACTGTTTATCATCTTTTTTAACAAGTTTTCTCCTTACTTATTCCAAATCGGTACAACTTCTATTTCTTCTGCTCTGTAATACACAAACCCATAAACAAATAAATTAATAACATAATAATAATGATAACTTTTGTTGTCAAACAATAAATATAGTTTTGATTTTTACTAACCTGTTTATATGCAACAAAACTGTAACAATATGTTTGCATTTGCCTCCCAATCCTGCTCTATAACTAAATTTTGCTGTCAAGTAATTTATATTCTCAATTAATAAAATTTCAATCGTATGAGGATCTCCACTCAAATGACTGGTTTTTAAACAAGAACCCAGTATTGTACCTGATCCATCATCTTTTCTTCCATAAAGCATTACATGTCTTACCTTAAAAACTGCTTCGCCTTCTTTTATAGGATGTGCAGAAGCAATGTGTTCAAAAATATCACTTAACTTTATGTTAATTTTCTCCATATTAAATACTTTGCACTTGGAAATGCATATTGCCAGCAATAAGGAATGAGAGAACCCTCCTTATTCCTCCGCCATCTTGCTACCGTCCGGCCTGCCACCTATAGTTCAGTTTTTTCGCCAATGGATATCACTACACAAGATTCGGGCTGTAAAGACTTAATTTTTTACATCCGTATTTGACAGACTGCTCTGGTTAGAACTAACGATCGTAGTAAGTGCAAGAAAGTGCGTACTCAATAAGGTTCAGTTCACTCGAAAAATATAAATCAAACAAGTAAAAATCAGTGTGCACTTATATAAATGGAAAACGAGTTATGCACTCAGTGCAAAAAAGTTCGTACTAATAAATGGAAAACTATTAGACAGAAAAATAATATTACTTACTTATTAATTATTTATAGCCCCAACAAAATCCCATACAATTTTTTTTAAATTCATTTAACAAATAAATTTTAATTTTGCGTGCCATTTGCTTCTATTAAAAGATTCGGTAATAACGATATATTTGTACTGTAGAGAGTACTTACCAGGCGACACCTCACGGACTTCAAAGCTATTGTAGAGAGAGAGAAAGAGAGAGAGTACCACATATTGTAGAAAATAGTAACGACGAGATATACAGCTCGATTATTTTCTTTAATATTAGGAATAGAAGAAAATCGTTCCAACCAAAGTTATAGTAAATAGAGGGGGACGTTCACTTATGGAAGAACATTTTGTTTTAAACCGTAGCCTACTGAAAAATAACTATAAAAATCAAATTTATTTATTTAATTATACACTGCCCAACAGAAATACATCCAATAATGGGGCAGGAAAAGTAGACATAGTAAAACAACAATTATAAAATAATAAGAGTACAAAAGTTACACATTTATATTACATTTCTTTCATGATAAGTGTTTTGAAGCACTTTGGTTTGTGGAGAAAAACATCAACATTAGCGAATTTAGATTGATAAATATGGCACATACGGTGAATTGGACACTTAAAGCGGATATTTGCACGTGGTGTAGGTAGGTAAAACGTATAAGAGGTCCGAGTAGTAAAGAAAGGAGTGTGAAAACAAATGAGACTAAGGCATTTAGGATCATCTACTTCACCATGAATCAATTTGCAGAGGTGTTGAACAGCAAGAAATTCACGACGTTCATATAAGGTGTTGAAGTTAAATTGTTGAAGTAATTCTTTGTAACTGATATGAAGGTCCGGGTATCTTTTAAATTGCTTGAAATATAGGAATTTAAGAAACTTTTTTTGTAGACAGTCCTGATGATGTTCATAAATAGGATTCCATATAATTGAGCAGTATTCTAATTTCGAACGTACAAAAGAAAAGTAAAGGGAAATAATAGAAAAAGTGTCATGGAAGGAACGCGTATTGCGAATAATGAAACCTAACATTTCTTTTTGAATTGAATTTTTTTCATATTTTTTATGTAAGGATATAAAATGATTAAATGATTGAATTCAGAAAAAATACTCTATCAAATGAGCCTAAAAAATATATACCAGCTCATTTAAGAAAATAAAACTTAAGACTATAGAGACCCACTATTTTTTAAAAAAATTTATTCAATAAGTGAATGTCGTCCTCTATTTACTACAACTTTTGTTTGAATGATTTTCTTCTATTCCCAATAATAAAGAAAATAATCGAGTTGAACATTTTTCTTGACACACCTGTAGAGGCTAACAAAAAATATTATTAATATGTTTTTAAAGGACAAATATTTTTTTAAAGAAAAAAGTTATTTTTTTATATCGTTCTTTATTTTGTATTCATACAATATAAATTATAACTAATATTAATAGGAAATATACGTATATAAAATGATTATCAAAATTTATCACAAATTTACATAAGTCCTGCTATAAAACATACAAAACATCAATAGCGATACCCAAAAATGGGTATTGTTTCCTGGGTACTAAATTAAATGCATGTACATAACACTAGAATTAAGTAAACGTTAAATAAATAACATGCATTGATAAACTGAAAAAATAACTAAATGGTCTCCATATTTCTATGTACAGTAACCGACGCTAAAATGCAGTGTTTATTGGGCAAAACCGTAGTCCCTGGACTATGTTGGGGACTGTCAAAACCCTTACATTCTTTGGGGACTAACTTAGGGGACTTATATGCCAAAACAGATGTATTGGTAGAAATTGCGTCAGAAGTACAATCATCTTCGAACGAATCTAATTCAATTAGAGCAAAAGAAAGCCTTTCACTTTCTTCATGCGGTGTCATAGTAGAATAACCTAAATCAGAATCGACTCCTGTAGTTGGTTTTCTATATTCTGTCGTTATACAATAAGGAGAAATTGGTCCTACATCTTTAGGGAAATTTGCTAATAATTTATCTTGGTGACCAGAAGTTTCATCGGTAAAATCAACATTCAAATTACTCATTTGAACTCTGTGTACCCTACTAGGGGTAGAATTAGGGTATAGTCGTTCCATAAATTGTAACGAATATTGCCTGTAGCAATAAAAAACTAAAGCAAGTATGAAACAAAGAGCAACAATTGATCCGGCGGCCGGACCAACGGAAGAATAAGTAGAAACAAATTCGTCTTGTATTGCTTCAGGTTGCGAGTCTTTATAAGGACTAACAGAACCCAAAATGCCATGAAAACACATATTCAACGACGTACAAAAAGGGTTTTGCAATTTTGTTTCTCCGTCTATATCCAAATGACACCATTCACAGCCAAGAAGACCAACGCAACTTTCATAGGTTGTATGTATTTCACAAAGAAATGGAAGACATGGTTTCAACCCAGCTGCTATGCTGTAATACATGCTACTAGAAGTAAATGGTGAATTTTCCACGACTGATGAGCAAATATGGTTGTCCTCTACGTTTTTGGTAGGACATGTTGAGTTGTCTAAATTTAGAGGACATTCGCAAGGACATTCGCATTCGTTTTGCTCGACTCTGTTGCAAATTAAACAGAGTCTATTCACCTAAAATATAAATTATGTATGAGGATAGTTCAACAGAAATAGGACTACGCAGCCGCGATTTCATCAACACGACAACAAAACTCAATTGTTTGTTTTGATTGTTTAATACAAACTTGTACCTAATAGGTAGAGACAGGTTTTTAGGTAGACAGTAATTAGTTACCATAGTAACAATGTCAGTATAATTACTATAGTTACATACAATTTCATTTCCATGACAACGATGCCAATAGTTACATTCCAGCATTCCATTTCCTTAGCAACGGTGTCAGCCAAAATGGTCGATGAAACCAAAGCTGACATGAACCAGTTTTGCTTGTTTCAGAGTACACTTTATTTATGAGGCGCGGGCAGACACGTGACTTTGACAAGTGCTTGTAGGGCCCCTCAAGGGTGCCAAGTATACAGCTTGTGTAACTTGCCTATGTTGCCAAATCAATTTAAGCGTAAAATTAATAAATAAAATTGTAAAACTAGTTGTTATTATTAATGAATATCATGTTGTTTTATTTTCTAACACATAAACTGAATTTTTAAAATATTTTATATAAAAATAGAGCGATTAGTGCTGCCATCTACGATACAAAGATTTTTTGGCGCGTTAAATTTGAGGAAACCATCAGTTCATGTTGAATGCTCTATTTTTATAAAAATTAATTTAAAAATTAAGTTTAATGTGTCAGAAAATAAAACAACATGATATTCATTAATAATAACTAGTTTTACAATTTTATTTATAAATTTTACACTTAAATTGATTTGGCAACACAGGCAAGTTACACAAGCTGTATATTTGGCACCCTTGAGGGGCCCTACAAGTACTTGTCAAAATCACGTGTCTGCCCGCGCCTCATACAGACTGTTATGTAAGTAATGTGCCATAGTTCATGGCACGATAAAGAGAACTGAAAGAAGTTATAATCTCAGATATATTCTGCACAATCTGTCAAATTGTAAAAGTTGTGGGACTATAAAGCCGACTAATTACGAACCAGCTTCTTAATAAATTAAAACCTTAGCTATTTGTATATTAAGAGCGCAAAATGGGACATTGTCGATTGAGAGGTTGTTCTTTCGAAATCGACAATGTCCATTTGCGCTCGAAACATACACAAGATTTTTTCTACAGTCGCCACAATGGGGTCCTCCACCATAACAAAAATTTATTTGTTTCAAGTACATTAAACTAGTGCAGTGAAAAAGTGGATGTCCATTGGGAGCGTTCACGCCAAACTTTTGCAGGTAGCAACACAACTGTTCACACAATTTATTTTATATTTAATTTATCGTTATTTTTCATTCTTCCTGAACTATTGCTTCAATCTTATCTAAAAAAATTATACTTTCGTTTTTGTAAATGAATGTCCTATTTTATTTTTACAGCAGTGTGGCATTTTGTTTGGTTATGTAATATACCGACAGAGCAGTTCTATGTCTGATTGACTTGTGAAGGTGGTAAATGTGTAACTACAGTGCCATTAGTTCTCGACTAAATTTTCCATTAAGAATGTAGACTTGTAGACAAGTGACATTTCTTAACATTGTATAGTTAGAAATTTGGACAGCGAGCGTTTTTCTAATTTGTCGCGCATGAGCGGCAAAGTAACATATTGCGACAAAAGAGAGCGAAAATGGCTGCTGCGTATATAGACTGTAGAAAAACAATATTTGCTGGTTGCCATAAGTGACAATGACATTGAATTTAAAATAAGTAGCGTAGTACTTAGATATTTAGGAATTCCTGTTACTGTCATTAACCAAGAATACACCGACATGCATTTGATTCACGGAGAAATGCGCCAAAATAGTCGCCATTAATAAAAAGTGTCTTATCCATGTTCCGCCTCTGACTTGAAACTTTCAAAAATGACAAGTATTGTTGTTTTCACTCAAACTACTGTGATTTTTAAACAATTCTTTATTTAAATAAATAATTGTTGTTGGTCAATTTTGAATTGCTTTTACAATTATTGCAACTTTGTTTATTAAGGGGTAACGTATGGCACGTTACTTGTACATATAACACCCTGTATTTGCTGTATGAAGATGTACGGTTAGTAAGAATGTTGATAAGAGAATGGAATGAGCTCTTATTGTTTTTATTTCGGGTTTATGCTAACCCATTAAGTGACTTTAACAACTATAATACATTCGCTATGTTTACTTATAAAAAAAGAACGCGATAATACATTGTTGTGTAATAATTTTAAATGTAACTATAGTAATGACAATGACACACGCCTATTTTTAATGATAAAAAAACTCCCGGTATTTTTGACTAGTAAAACAAAATATTATAAATTGAATTCTGTTGTCAAGTTGATAAAACCACGACTGCGCAGTGCAAAAATGTTTGAGAATTTTGACTTACTGTGCTACATGGGCAAAACGTAGCGACATCTGTACATGTAAAATTAACTATTCCTATAAATGCATTGGTATTTGGAATGGCAGTGATATAATATTTTACGCAATGTTCGCCATGGACCAAATTCGACAAAACTGAATCCATTGATGTGTTAAATTTATAATACCTAAACAATACATTAATACATTATTCATTTATAGTATATTCCGTAACTTAACCACGACCGTGGTTATGGTTCAAGTGGTCAGGTTATGGACACTGAAAAGTGGTTGTGATTCGGAACATCTTGGTTAATTTGTGTCGGTAAAGCAGGAAACCACCGAGTCATTAGAAATAAGTGACAACATAACTTTTGTCTATCCTTATACTAAAGTAAATATTATACATATCAGTATACAGTAATTATATGTTTAATATATTATTTATTATATTATAAAAAATAAGAGTATGACCACAACAACCACAAAAAAAATTGTGGTCGTCGTGGTCACGAAAAAGTAACCAAAACTTTCAGGAACTACGTTCCGAAATTGAACCGCGATCCTGAAATTATGTTTTGGTTACATTACGGAACGCATAACCAGAACCTTGGTCACCGCGATTAAGTTACGGAATGTACTATTAATAAAATTATTAATGTGTTTACCTTTGTATGGTTCCATTGGCATAATTATTACAAAGAATTTTTTTGACAAATCCTTTATGGTTCAGCAAATCATTCGCAACTAAAGACTCTTTATGAATGATATGTTGTTGCTCGATAGGTCCTTTACCATTTAAGTCAATAAGGTTAGGATGATAGATTAAATACCCTTTATCATCTATTATAAAGCACTTTAAGGTGTCTTGTTTATTACAATAAGGCACTGTGTCAAGCAGCATTTTGTAAATATAACCAAAAGTTAAGTCCATCGCCATTACGGCCGCTATATTAGACGAATTTTTTTCGTATATGGTATGGGATATGGTCACTATATAACCTGCACCACCTGAGAAAAATAATACGGGGTAGTTTGAATTAATCTAAATTCAGACTGATGAACTTGAAGACGGGAGTATATGAGGAGGTCTATTCCAACAGTCGACTTGTCCACTTAACCATAATTTGAATAAATTAGTAAAAAAGATTACTGACAATAAATATAGTAAAAATATTTATTTAAAATAATTGTAGTTCATTTTTACACCAATGGTTGGCATTACTGTATTTAAAATTTATACGTTTACGAGGTCTGTTAGAAAAGTATCCGATCTTTGGCCGGAAAAAAAAACTGGCATACCTGGAGTGTTGGAAACCTAATCACCTTCAAAGTAGTCTCCTTCGGACTCCACACACTTCTCTTAGCGGTGCCGCTATTGTTGGAAGCATACCGAGAAAGCCTCTTTCGGAGTGGAGTCTGGCTTTGGTGATTGTTTGGCCCTGTGGTGCGTCATTTTCCTTGCAATGAAAAACCGACGAGAGCACTACACACTATCTCACTCAGACGCTATCGACAGGCGGGAAAAATTTCACGCATGCGCACGAAGGTTCAAGGTCGGCCATGCAATCGCGCTTGATACAAATCTGTCAGGTTTTCGCAAAAAAATAAGGTCGGATACTTTTCTAACAGACCTCGTACATGACATGCATTGTCGATGTGGTGTTGTCATTTGTATGACAGTAAATTTTATAGGGTATGATTATATTGAACAAATATCCTACTTGGTGTGCCCTACAACGAATTTTCAATACCATAAACTGAAAATATATCAAGTTTTACAATGGTATTTAATTATGATTCGTCTAATAAATCAATTAACTTGGTCGCAAAAATTAGCATTGCACGTAACAACAATTATGCAACATACAATACATTTTTTTAAATTAAATTAGTGTACCATGTAAACCTAGTAATTTCATGACGTCATTATTTTGTTACAAACTTTGATGACGTGCCTCCTCTGCATAAATATTTTTACTATAGAACTTTGTTTATTATTTTTGGTTAATACGATAGAAAATTAATTTAAATTCTATTTATATATAGTGATGCACGCGAGGCGAGACGAGACGAGAAATATAAAATATAAATATCGCCGGCAACCAATCACTCCGCTTCTCTCCCTGTTGGCTCCCATCGACGTTTAATATAACATCCTTTACTTTTCTGGGGTGACAATAGTTTTATTAACCGTGGTTTTAACTGGGGTGAATTAGGGGATGAAATATTAGAGAAAACTAGTTCTATTGGATGCAATACCGATTTTGTCTTTATTTTTGCATTTCCTCGCTCTGGGAACGATACTAATCGAATCGACTCTAGACAGACTCAAAAAATATAGTGAATTCATATAATTTTCACATTTACGTGTTCTATGCATGAATTAGCGTTGACTCCACTCCTCGTACGGTGCATTTTTCATTGAATTTATGAATCAAAGCTATAAAGTTATAAATACTTTTTATTGCGAGACTCTCGCGACAATCTCGCGAGATATCTCGCTTCTCGCAGTTGTTATATCGATCTCGCCTCGAATTTTAAATTGCAATCTCGCTCTCGTTCTCGTCTCGCATAATGCAACGAGACGAGATGAGATGCGAGAGTACTCTCGCCTCGTCGTGCATCACTATTTATATAGGATCATTCAAATCTGAATTGTCCAGTTATTCAGAAAAGCAAAATATAATTTGGAAAATATATGATACCTTTACCATTAGGGCATTGCTATAGGAACTCGTTTATATGTGAAATTATTATTTATTAAGATACTAATGAATATAAGCAATACACTATGTAAAACAAAATGTGAAGAATAATTCAATGTTTCAATAAGTTCTGAAGGTTATAAATATTCAAACTTGTATGATGATCAGGTGACCCGTTTTCGCATACGCCATTGGCTGATTTTGGATAAGATATGTTTTGTTGTGCTACATACGCAAGTTTGAAACACTAAAATTTAATTTAAACTGTAGAGCTCCATCTATCAAACACTTTCATACTTATAACTTGATTTTTGAAATAAGTGGACAAGATTATTTTTGGAATAAACCTCCTCATATGCGACATGACACGTGTGACGTCACAAAATCAAACATTTTTCAACGTATTATAAGTTTATAATGATAGAACATGAGTCAAGCATAAGTGAGTACGGTTAAAACTTAGATGGATAACCGTGTTGTATATATTTTTTAAAAAACTCACCAGCATCAAGGTATGGCGAAGTCAAAACAATCTTTCCAGGATGCTCCATAGCTCTCACAAACCAGTTCCGTCTCGTCGGTTCCAATTCTACATCGAGAATCGAACCTGGATACATCAGCATCACACCATTTGTCGTAGCTACATATCGCCTTACGGTGTATTTATATAAAGCGCCGTGTAAATGTTGCTGTATTAAGTATTTTAACATATAAGATAAAATTGTTACGTCACTACGAACCTAAAGAATAAAATGATATTTTAAATGTTTTATTACATTTTGAGAGTACGTACTCCGTCTTTCAAACCAGGATTGGCTAATAATTTGGTATTGTCTTTTATATAAGCCATGTAACTTTGTACTGTTAATGAAGTTACAGATTTTCCAGCAATTCCTCGAAGATATGAATATGGAGATTGGAAACAAGACGCGCTAAAGTACAATATACCAGTATCTAAAAAAAATATCTTATTTCCTTACTTAAGCCAAAAGTAATTAAAATAAATGTATGATGCCGCGGTATAAGAAATACTGATCTATAGTCAGAAACATATTAATCACTGAATCATGGCCCCACGTTGGGCGCCAATTTTTACTAACAAAAGGCAATAAGCCGTGATGATATTGTCAATATAAAACCGACTTTACTATTTTATCATGTTGCTCATAGATCTCATCTAAATTACAGGAACAAGTAAAAAATGACTGTAAATGGAATAAATTTATAAGCAAATTAAATGGAAATTAAGCAGGGTTTAAAGCAATAGGGTACTATACCATAGTCAAATATTAACTATCTTAAATAAGAAGACGAAAATATACATAAATTAATGAGTATTAGTGAAAAAATTTGTTTCCATATTGTTTAGGTCGCAAACTACAAGCGATTAAAGTTGATTACTAATTAGGTATGACGCGTTAGGTCCTAAGAATTTGATTGGTCGCCTGATTTTAAGAACGAGATTCGCGCGTCTGCTGCGGTCACCTTTGAAAGATTATGAACTGTCACGTTGTTGTATAACCTAACAAGAAAAATTTACAATTTTATGTTTCATGAATTTGTTTAGTTATAATATCTAGTAATATTAATAATAATGTATTTGTAATTAAATAAATTTGTAATATGTATTAATTAAATTAATAATATTAACTAATCAAAACAAACAAACACTAGCGCCATCCGCCGTCATACTTTGTGTCATAATATTGTCAAACTGTTTCAATATTCTATAATTTATTAAGAAAAAAATTGCTTATTATTTATGTTATTTATGTTTAATAATAATTTCTTCGTGAATACAACGTATAAGTTTTTATATAAAAATATTTTAGCTATGCAAACATGAAAAAATCTGTTCTCTCTAGAAGTAACAGTTTGTCGACCACTGGAAGTACCAGCTACGTCACGCTAGAAATTCTTAACTTTAAAAATTCATATCTCGCTTATTACGTAAAATTTTTAAGTCGCGTTTTAGTATTTCATCCTGTTCTTACAAAAAATTTGTTTAAAAAAATGGTATAGGACCCTATTGTGAAGGTATTTTAATTTAAAAAATAAATAATGTTTTATATTAAGTTTTGAGCTTACCAAGCGTGGAAATTTGGTTCAAATGCCTACACAAACTCGGAGGTGGCAATAGATCCATTCTGTGATGCAATAAATTATAATGCGTTGAGCTATCTTGAGGAGTAACTTTCTTATTTTTTGGTAATGAATCCCCCTTTACAACTATACAAATAACATACCAATGAAGTACTCGTTTCCATACATATTTCACTGTGTCATTATTAACTACAACATGTTGTGTGCCTTTTTCTTTATTAAGTATTGCATCTCGAACAAAACTAAAATTTTCGTGTTTTTCAAAATATGATACGTCGACAAATTTCAGTTGTTCGTAAGTAACTATTGGCCGAGAAAATGATGGATGCATTAAGACGAGACCTAAAAAGATTTTAATAAAAAACACGGAACATTACTTTAATTTTAATATTTACCATGTATGTTTAATAAAAACGAGTAAGTATATTTTGGTTGACTGCTATAATAAGTAACGTCTTCTGTGATGCTGCTAAAATGGATATCCAAAGCTAAAAGACCTAAATCTACTGAATTTCGACAAGGTATGTATACTGACACAGTTAAATCTGAAACAATATACATACATTATTATTTTGTTCATACTGGGTGTTCACAACAGGGTTTATATACCTACCTTTTGTGTTTTCTTGCCAAACCGGTAAAGAAATACCAGGTTCTATATCCAAAACCTTATTAGGTTCTAAAGTATGGAACAATCTAGCTACAGTTAAACCTAATCCACTGGAAAAATTCACTGATTGTACAATTCCTTGTTTGATATTGTCATTATTAAAGTTTAATTCGGATATGTCGAGATATGAATTTTCATCTACGGAAAATCAAACTGTAAAATTTGTACGAAAAAATGATAAATTTCTTACCATTTACTTGTACAATATTAATAATAACTGGTGTATTAAATCCTTTGAAATTCCCTTGTAAGAAAATATTAGAATTGTTATAATATAAACTTGGTGTTATATACAACAACATTATAGGATCTTTACTGGTTTCGAAATTTAGTTTTACGGATTTGAAAAGTTGTTTGAACACTATATGGTGGTTTGTAGAGCCTAGATAAAAAATAAACATACAAAAATAAAAATGAGTACAATAGGGTAGTTAACAATTGTTGAATTTTAATAAAATAAAATATGTACACAGGATGTTCATTTTGCTATCTTGAGAACTATAAGAACTACGATGTCGGTTAAATGTTGGAGTTTAGTCATGTTGATATGTAATGATTTTTCCACATTAGTGCAATACTATACATGCAATATTTACTATGTTTTTGTACAAACGATATTAAATTTATAGTTAGTTAAATCGCCCGCAATACGATGACGTATGCAACATCTTTGGTTCGCTAGTTGTCCGCTTCAAGCGCTAGTTTAGAATGAAAACATGAACGTATGTCTCCTATATTTGATATTGAAACGTCAAATTCAATGTCAAATCGCAAAAAGGAAATTATTTTATTTTATATATGTAAATGTAAAACCTAGAAAATACGATAAACACAGAAATTAAAATGTTAAGTGTCAAATGTAAACATAAACAGATGGCCGTGTTTTGCTTCTGTCTCTTTCTATGAAGCACGTTTTGGGCACG
Source organism: Harpalus rubripes (assembly GCA_963082715.1). Classification (NCBI taxonomy): domain Eukaryota; kingdom Metazoa; phylum Arthropoda; class Insecta; order Coleoptera; family Carabidae; genus Harpalus; species Harpalus rubripes. Next base: position 47,952,380 of record OY720458.1, on the reverse strand, counting down.
TATGTCGAGACCTAATTCGCACATAGTTGATGTTATGTACGCCGTAATGGCGGGTAGAAAATATTGCAAAAGTTTATCATTTTTTTCTCCGGCATTTTTTAAAATTTTACAAAATATAAAAGTAAAAACGCCTAAGATTTACAAATATTTTAACATATAAAAAAAATCACAAATTCGAAAACGCCCCCATTGGCAAACAATTATATTATACAAGACTATTTTCATGAGCATTTTTTATTTCAACCTGTGTTTTACAACTGTGGAGACGAACTTTGTTATTTTAAAGGGTACTATATATTTTTTATTTGATTATTCGATAGAGAATTTTGTTCGGAATTGATATATCATTATATGACCATCACATACCGATTTGTTTTTGAGTAAAATGCATATAGAGATATAAATTAATTTGATTAAAATATGGCTATAATAAGTGTCACGAATGGAAAAAATGAATACGTATTAATTTTTTTAAACATAGAATTAGAACGCCATGAAAGAAATATGTGAATATTTTGTTTTTGTTGACATTTATGATCAATTAAATGAAAAAATGTTCACTTCTTTCTGTCAGGGTACTCTAATTCTATGTAAAAAATAACATGCATTTTTCCAGTCGCGGCACACTCACTGAGTTCAGAATAAAATTCTCATTCTAATAAGTAAATAAAAAATATATGATCCCATTTAAAATTACAAAGTTGGTCCAAACAGTTTGAAAAAAAAATTACGCTCATTAAAACAGTATAGTAAAATAGTAATTGTTTGCTAATTTAACCGACCTCGTAGCTCTTATATTTCTCGAGATAGCAATAAAACGAACTCCCTGTATAATTAATAATAGTTGCTATTTATTATGTAAAATTTTGAAAAGTTATTTAAAAAATAATATGATTCAAATCGACCTCTCTTACACCGTGACGTCACGTCTGCTTATTAAAAGCCGCAAATAGCGCTAGTGTCGTTGTTTTACTGCCATGAATGGGAAACGTCAAAACGACAGTTGATATCTGACAATAAAATAATTATAAATACTACCAACCAAATAAGGTCCCGCAAGACATACATAGCAAAAAATATTTTTTTCTACAGTCTATATACAAAGTAGCCATTTGCGCTCTCTTTTGTCAACGAAAAATGTCACTTTGCCGCTCTAGAGCGACAAAGTAGAAAAAACGCTCGCTCCTCAAATTTCTAACTATACAATGTTGAGAAATATTACCTGGCTACATTCTTAATGGAAATGTTTAGTCAGAAATTAATGACAATGTAGTTACACATTACCCACTTAACAAGTCAATCTGACATATAACTGCTCTGTCGGTATGTTACATAACCAAACAAAATGCCGCACTGCTGTGAAAATAAAATAGGGCATTCATTTATAAAAACGAAAGTATAAAATGCTTAGATTAGATTGAAGCAATAGCTCAAGAAGAATGGAAAATACCGATAAGCAAAAATAAATAAAAAATAAATTTTTGTTATGGTGGAGGACCCCATTGTGGCGACTGTAGAAAAATTCTTGTGTGTATTTCGAGCGCAAATAGACATTGTCCATTTCGAGAGAATGCCTCGCTCCCGCGTCGCGCGGCAACAACCTCTCAATCGACAATGTCTCATTTTGCGCTCTTAATACACAAATAGCTATTGTGATACACTATTAAAGCAGCATGTCGGAACTCAACTGCAACGGAAGTAGCAAGCGTGACGTCACAAACGCGGGAATAATTATATCCCGTATTTTCCATATCTTTTTCTCATTGAAAAACAAAAATTGTGTAAAATAAAAATTAGGGAAGATTTAAATTTAAAAATACTTTCATGTATTAAAAAAATCAAAACTTACCATTGACTCTAGTAAGCGAATCAAGAAACTTATGAAAAATGAGTTTATTATTTTCGGTGGCTTTATAAAGTTTGCATTCATCTGTAGTGAGCGGATGTGTCTGACTAGAAGTCTGGCAATTGTACCCTGTAATATAAGGCGAAGTCCAATCATATCCAAATGCTAGAACGCCTATTTCATCTGACGTTTCTAACATGTCTATTACTTGTTTTGCTAAAATTCAAAAAAGTAAGAATTGAAATTTTGTTAAAAATTAGTGCTAACTCACCAACAGATTTTACTAAAGTGAATACTTTATTGCTGAAAGTACTGCCTAGGTCTACGGCCATTATAATGTTTCTTTGTTTAGGTTTAGTTAAAGATGTGTATAAGTTCCTTTAAAAATTAACGAATATTTAATATACAGCTAAAATTGAGGAGTACAAAAACTGTTATACGTATATACAGGATGTTAATGGAGACATATGAAATTTACGTCACACAACACATATTCTTTAGAAAAAAACAACAGGCTCGAAGAATGAGACAGTTTTGTATTACCATGACCTCTTTTCTCTTCTCAACGTATTGTCCTAATCCGATTTGATATTTGCTGTTTTATTTTGCGGTGGTGTTTGACGTATGTATGAGAAATCAGTTTTGTTATAATAATGATTTGTTAACTGAGGATAAATTCTAAAAAAATAATAATACCGAAACACAAAATTATCCAACACATTTAATACTATTTTAGATTCTATCTAAGAGATCAAAGTAGTGCTTTGCTGTCTCTTTCTTGGAGCTTGTCGTCTTTGTCTAAAAGGTTACTTCAGAACTCAGTAGATGGCAATAGCAAAATTCTAAAATCATAAGTCCCAATAGAGGGTTATGATTTTGACGTCACACGCAAGAAAGAATGCGACGATGTAGAAGTTGAGATGGAAGATCGGATTACAAACAAACCACGCCATTTTTAAAGTTCTGTCTTCTGTCACTTGTGTTTTGAATTTCAGTTTTACATGTGATTCATTGTCTTCGGACGGTTGTGGAAACTTAAATAATTATACATTTGTCATGTATTCTTTATAATTATATAGGGAGTCATTGTTGCAAAGACCATACACTCGCTTGATACTTGGCACCATCTTGCAACTGTCACTGACTGTCACCATGACAGCGATTTGTTTGTAATCTAACAACGGAGTGACATGAGTCACAAGTGTAGTACAAGGAAAATACCAATAGATGGCAGCCCGAAAATATACGTCTGTATAACCCTCCACTGAAAAGCGGGTCATAGGAGTTTAACATGGGAAACCAATTTTTCCTTCTCAATTGATTTTAGTCAAAAATATTTCAAATAAATGTAGATAATTAAAATCTACATCTAAATCGTTAAACAGATTTTATTTTGAACGTTTACTAACCTGTACAATCTAATTTTAAATTTTTTAAATATTGCTCATTTGTACAGATAGCCATGGAATTGAAACAAAATTACAAAAAAGCATATCGTTTGAACTGTCAGAAATTCGGTTTTCAAATAAAAGTTACAGATAAGTAAATACTTCACCTAAAACATTATTTTGTAACCCTTAAAATCAAATTTCTGGTAGTTCAAGCGATAAGCGTTTCTTTGTAATTTTGTTTCAATAGGGTATTCTCTGAGGACTACCAATATTAAAAATTTATTTAAAATATTAGTGTTGATAAATAAACAACAGAGAAAAAACAAAAAATCATATTATAAATTGATTGTTAGAAAAGATATAAAGCATTTAAATTTTGCTGATGTACTAGATGACCTTCCAATGGGAGACCAGTTGAAATCCCTACTCCATGTTCGAATGTGATAAGACGCCGCATGAACCACTAATAGTACACCGCTGGTACTGTACAACTAGTACGTCATTATCACGTGACACAACAAAATCAAATTTTAAAAATTAATATCTCGCTTATAAAAGGGAATTTTTAACTTGGGTTTTCACAGGTACTCTTAGATATAACTTCTTTAAGAAAAATAAATAAAAAAAATATGAGAGAATACCCTATTCCATGGCTATCACTACAAATGAGCAATATTTATAACATTTGTTAAGGCCCAATCCTACCACCTCTAGTTAAAGTGACTGTTTATTAACCATTATTTAAAAATTAAATTAATGTTAGCTCTAACAAAAGATGGTAAGAACAATTTTACAACATAACCGTTGGTTAACACTAACTGTCAGTTTAACTAGAGGTGGTAGGAGCGGGCATAGTGATTTAGATGTAGAATTTAATTATCTACAACATTTATTTGAAACATCTAAAATTAATTGGGAGCTTTAGCACAAGGAAAAACTGATTTCCTATGTTATACACCCATGGCCCGCTTTTTAATTAATAGAATGTTTGTGGGTTACGTGGGTTCGGATAAACGCACTTTCTGTTAAAATAGTATAAATGTACGTATCGACAAATATTTGTAGGATATACAAATCTATTTTCTGTTAAAATAATATAAATGTGTGTAAAAATGTATGTAGGGTGTTGGGGTTGGGATATACCCACTTTTTATGAAAATAATATAAACGTATAGAAAAATGTTGTAGGATATTGGGGTCCGGAAAAATCCTTTTCCTGTTAAAATAGTGTACACGTATAGGAAAATGATTGGAGGATGTTGGAGTTCGGACAAACCCACTTTCTGTTAAAATTGTATAAAACTCACCAAATGTAAGAATCGTCGTAATCTGAATAAGTATAATACGTTTTCGTTAAATCCGAGGATGATAAAAAATATACTTGTTTTAGTCCCAAATGTGTAATATTTAAAAGATGGTCCATAAATACTAAAACAGTACTGATAAAATACTATTTATTTAAAAAATATACTAACTTACATTGTGATAAATTTTCCCCAATTAACTTAGTTTTATTTTGCTTTTCATTACCCCCAGAAAAAATGTATACCTGAGATGATAATGGTAAGTTTATATTTGAAGAATAATTTAAAATATCAGTCTTTATGTTATTTAAAATGTCGAAAGCACGAGTAACTTTATTCTCTAGCTTTCTAGCCATCTGATCAACATCAGTTTCTTCATCATGTAATAATGTGGTAAAGTGTACATTGTTGTACATTTTCTACAACAATTACAATTAATTAATAACACTCAGATAAGGCGAATGTTTTGATTATTAAATAATATATTACCTGCATTGAAGAAACGCCTAGCTCTACATAAGCTGCTTGTTTTAACTTGTCGTTTATTTTCTCAGACAATTTCTTCAAGTCGTATTTGTCATACCCACTTTCATTGCTTCTAAATCTATTTGTTGTTAAAGAACAAGAAATGAAATTGATGTTAAGTAAAAGAATTATGAATCCAAAGTATTTTCGAAGACTTTTTCTCTTTCTGAAATTCATAATGCATTTAAGTGAGGTTATAGTTGATAATAACACTGCACTAGCACTAATTTTTAATTAATTTTAAGCACTTTTCGTCATATTAAAGTATCAAAATGATTCACATATTTATTTAGTTTATTTTGTACATTATACTGTTTGTTTATAATTAATCTTCTCTAAACTTCCTGTATCTATGTGAAGTATGAAAACATAATGAAGTTTGTCACAATTACTAATACCTAGTAGAGTAAAATTATTTTATACAAAACATAATTAAAACATATATGAATTATACAGTAAAATAATATTTATAACATATCGGCTTTGTTGTAATCATTGTTATGAATAACAATAATTATAGTTCATTAATACATTTCTGTATTAAGGGTTGCATATGATACACAATAATAATTAGAAGACATTATATTCGTATTATTTCAGTTTATATTTTTTTATAAATAAAGATATGATGCGTGTTATAAATGAATTAATTATCTCAAAAATAGTATTTATGTTAAATATTTAGAAACTATACCGAGAGTTCTTTTTATTGGTTTGGCTAGAGGCCCGGCCGCGGGACCGTGTTCAAAAAATTAAAATCCCGCCCAGGCATGGTGGACCAATTAAATCACGATGAGGCGTGGCTTAGCAACGCGGGATCATTGTTGAACACCTTTACACCTTCATTTATTTCTCTAAAAACAACAAAAACCTATACCTAATGGACGATACTCGGCCTTTGTTTTCCAAGCATGAATTTTGTGTATTAGGTTAGATATTGTTAAAATATATTTTAAAAAATTGCGTAAACCACGCCTATTCAGGACTTTAATTTTTTGATCACGGTCCCGCGGTCGGGACTGTAGGCATTTTTTTTTTATAGTGAACATGGGTGAATATCATTACCATAGTTACATTTAAAATGATTGACAGCAATGCATATCGCGTTTTTTTTTTAACTGTACATAGGGAGTTGTCATAGTCATCAAACTGTTATCTTTCAAAATGATGTATGAAAAAAAAAATACAAATGATAACATGTTATAAGTTCAATATGAGTCTAAGGACCAAGGTAAATGATATAAGATCCGTCAATTGACAACATTAAAAGAAAGTCAGAACAATTTAGGTAATTAAAAATAAGAGACATTAAATTATACAGTTAAATGAAAATAATAATACCCTTTCGATATTTATGAAATTGACACATGACAGTTTGATGACTTTGACAACTCTCTATGTCAAGTTTAAAAATAAAAAACGATAATACATTGCTTTCAATCAATTTAAATGTAACTATGATAAAGACATACGCCCATGTTCACTGATAAAAAACTTCCGGTATAAATAGTAAAATATACAGTTATCTATTTGATCGAAAGTTATATTTTTTATTTTAAATGGAATTTACTGCTCTTCTGTTTATTTTTCGGCAAAAACTGTAAAGTGCAAAGTTGTACAGAATTAAAAGTTGCGTTCAAAACTGATTTTACATATTTATTATGTTTTTGGTTGATACCTCTTTTCGTTCTCGGGGTATTTATATTTAAAAAAGATGAGTGGAGATACGAGCCTGGTGACTTTCCACTGACAAAATTACATAATTATCTATTTTAACAAAATTTGTCCCATTAGTTTAATGGCTTTAGATTTCTTGTGATTTTTGGCTATTTTCAGATATTTAGCTCTAGAAATTGTATCCATTATTAAATTTTTTTGAAACAATGTTATGTATGTTTTCAGGTTTCGGGAAGGGCTATACTACATCCTGCGATAGGATACGGTAATTATAACACTGGACGAAGATAATAGATGATTTTTTTTATAAGAATAAATAAATGAAAGAGTTTTTTCTTTACCTTTCCTATATAATAAGAAAAGCGACAGAGAAATATCCTAATTTTTAAGGACTTTTTCGGAAAATTTTGGGGGTTCATATTTTGGAAACAGTTTTTGAACTCAGTGAATTGTGCATGGATGCTTCCTTTTTAAACTCAGTGAATCGTGCATGGATGCTTCCTTTTTAAACTCAGTGAATCGTGCATGGATGCTTCCTTTTTAAACCCAGTGAATCGTGCATGGATGCTTCCTTTTTAAACTCAGTAAATCGTGCATGGATGCTTCCTTTTTAAAATCAGTAAATCGTGCATGGATGCTACCTTTTTAAACTCAATGAATCGTGTATGGTTGCCCATCATTGTTTTGTTTACTTGAATTGCAACGTTTACCGACAGGTGCTGCACTCTTGTGGCCGTTTTAAAAACTACATACGTGCATTAAAAACACTTTTTTAATATAAAATATATATTGTTTATAAAAAAATACAAGACTTTTAAATATAAATTAAAGTTTATTGGTATTACAGAAAAATATATGAATTCATTATACATTGTTATTAGATTTGATAACAAATTTAGTGACAATTATGAACAGAATTATAACACAAATGAATCGTAAAAGACACTTGACGACAGCAGCGGTGGGGATTTTTTTTTAACATAACTATTTAAAACTAAAAACTAAACTCTTTATCTAATAAATTGTATATATAGGGAGCAACCGCCCTCAAATGCCAAACTCACGCTCCCTGTATATACCACTTATTAAATAAATACAATTCCGTTTACAATAATATTTTATAATCTAACTTAAACTATTGTAGATCAGATAGCAGGCAAAAAATTTGGAGAAAATCTAATAAACTATTAAGAAAGAGAAAATAGTGGGCTCGAATTTCAGAGTGTTGTGGCGTGGGACTCCAATGCAGCATGCTCATCATTCATTGTCATCGAAAGGTGGTCTGCCCTCTTCTGCTCTATCTATGTTCCTGCACTCTTCATTAAGGTAATCTGGAATGAAAAATTTGTTTGCATTACAAATATTGATATTCTACATATTATATTTTGTAATATTTGTTTCTGTGAGACTTTACAACATTATAACATGAGAGAATGATTAAATATGATCACAAGTGTACCTTTTAGTGCATTCTAGAGTGGTGATTTCTACACTTTTTTACACAAGAGTTTAATCGTTAGAGCGCCGAAGACCCCGAAGATACACGATGTCTTCCGAGTGGAAAATTACTCATTTTTTAAGAATTTTTTTTTAATCTTGACAACAATACCTAACGCACAAAACTGGAGTCCTTATACTTGTTTTTTAAATTTAGTTTAAAAACTAATATAACGACCCACGACCCAGGTTTTGTGGGCGTTTGGAACTTACATTGTGCTGCTTCGGGGTCCTCGGCGCTCTGACGACTAGGGTCAACTAGGGTGTTCTCTACCGTGACAACACATGATGCATCCACAAACGCCAATGAACGAATGAACCATGCGATATGCGATACTTTAAAAATACAAATACAGAAATATACTTTATATTTATTGTAATTGCAATGAATATGTATATGTTATATGTTACAGTAAAAGTTGATTGTGGGATAATGTGCAAATTGTCGGTAAATGTAAAAAAACTTGCCCGAAACTACTTTTTTCTTGCAATTCAACCAAACACAACAACAATAACCTCACCTAACGCACACAAATAACTATTGGAAAACTCGGGGTGAGTTTTATGCGTTTGGTGAGGTTATTGTTGTGATATTTAGTGGAATTTCAACCAAAAACAATTTTAAGCGAATCTCATTTGCCGGGCAATGTGCACATCATCCCACTATCTACTTTTACTGTAATATATACTTGATTTGAATGAAAAATTTTGTTTATTTCCTTTTACCTCCGAAAAACTTAAGGGGCTGTTTCTTTAGCGATTTCCTTGAAAAGCAGGGATCGTAACATAAGATAGTTAAGTTTCAAGGGCGTAGGACCAAGGGTTACGAAATCACTCAATTAACTCAACACTTTTTAATTAAGAAAGTTGGGCTAATTCTAAAACTGTAAGGACTAGAAGGGACTAGTTTTACTATACGCTGTAAGGTGTAGCTCTAAAAAAATAAATGGACGTCCTAGAATTGTTTAAAACCATTTTTTAGATAGCTCCGTTATTTAAAAGGCTAGAAAGGTCGGATAATTTTTATTTTAATAACATAAAAGTGTAATAAATTTTTGGCAATTTAAATTTGAAAATACAGTATGTACTCAGCGTAGTGAACACAAAGCAATATTTTTTTTAATATTCACAAAATTAACGGTACCTACTTTATTTACATTTTTTGTACCTATACCATATGGGGTCTCGTGGCCGCGTGCCTGAGTGTCTAGTCGCGAATCTAGGGAACCGGGTTCGATCCCGACCGACGCCAAACATTTTAAATGGCACAAAATTAACCCCTGTGGTGCACTCTCCACGCCAACAATGAGTGCCCGTGAGGAGACGCCAGGTAAACGCCCGCACGGTCTATATATGTCATCATCATTACCGATATCTGCAAACAAAGCAGATTTGGCACACCTAGCAATGGGTAATATGCCGTGATGATATATTTATTTATTTATTTGTACCTATACTTATTGGCATACTCTTTATAACATAAAAATTAATTATGCGTTTACGTAATGTTATTTCTGTAAAACCAATATTATTATTTAAGCTGTATGAATATGCAAAATTATTATTTCAAATTACTTACCTTATTTTTACAAAAATTTACAGGTAAATATTCGTACATATTTTACTAACCCTGTTCAGAAAACAACTGAGATAGAATAAACAGACTACTGCATGAAATTAAATTAAATTAAGGTATTATACAACATTTATCATTAATTATTCGCAGAATTAAAAATTATATAAATATTAAAATCACCTCTCAACCAGTAGCCTAAAAATGTTTGCTTTAAGAACATTAAGTTTTCGATTTTTGAAAAAAAAATTTCGTTTCATGTTGAAGAATAGGGGTACTATATAGGCTGTTCAGCAACTTCGGGTACAAACTTTAAGGACATGTAGTACTGACCAAATTGAGTAAAAAAGCTTAATCAATAATCAACATGAGTCCAATTTTCAATAGTTTCCGAGATATAGGCACTGAAAAATGAGTTTTAATGGGGTTAACCTCTGCTACCTGGAAAACTATGAAAGTTATGACTTCGATTAAATGAGATTTTTACCTTTCAGAAGTCACAATAGAGTGATTTAGTTTTTCAAAAATATCAATTAATTGTCTAAGTAAAATGTGGCGACCTTGGCCAATATTTAATTTTCAAATAATTTCTTAAGTATTGGAAATTGAAAAAAAATGTTTTCAGTTTTTCTTCGATTGTAATACAAAATGACATGTTTCTCGGAAATAGTTGAAGATCGGACCTATGTTGATTAAGCTTGTTTTTACTCATTTTGGTCAGTACTATATGCCGATAAAGTTTGTACCCGAAGTTGTGAAACAGCCTGTACAGCTACCTGATAATTTATGAAAAAAGACCCCATTTTGAAGCCCTGTGGCACTCCAGCGGCGTCTTGAAAATTCCCAAAAAGTGAAGTGGCAATCGTTGAATAAATCTGGGAAAATAAAATTGAACTGTACCACATACAGGTTTATTTACTGAACAACTTTAAAACATCAATTCGCTCATTATATCGGCAATACATATTCATAAAAACAATTATATTTAGATATTGGCACTACACTATTAAATTAATAAAAATTAATGTAAGTTGATACTATAAATAAATTCAATTATAAATTATCACATGCTACAATTAAAGATACTAATCTTAATAACTGATAAAATAAATTATCTACAGATGATCTTAAATACACTAAATTGCAGTAAATGATGTTTTTTGGTAATTTTAAATTAGAATTCTATATTATATTACTCGATACTTTTTCATATACTAGTCTTGAAAATCGTATATAAAATGTATCTAAAAAAGTATCATAGAAAAATTACTATTCACATTTTATTTAGCATTATTTGTAAATAAACTATTATCAACATATTGATAAGAAACTGATCGAGCGAATAAATACATTGAATGATACTACACAGAACATACACAATGGATATCATAGTTTGGGAAATGATTGAGGTATTAGAATAGGAATAACATATATCACATTCGAAACTGCCCAACTTTTCATATTTCATTAGAAATCATTCGTAAATGAATGAAATTAATAGTTTCTCCAGAATTTTTTGAAAAGGTTTGTAATTAATTAAAGGTCATTCAACTGATAAAGAAGCAAACATGTAATAAAAATTATTTCAAAAAATGAGTAAAAAAAGCTTAATTAACATAGGTTTGATCTTCAAATGTTTCCGAGAAATAGGTTATTTTGAATGGGGCCTTATGAAATAGACAATTTCAGAAATTCAAAGCGCATGCGCCAAGTGTTAGACTGCGACAAAAAGTTAGTGCCGATTGCCGTATACCCGTCCTTGTTTATATAACAGTTCTGTCAATTTTACAGTTTTGTTTTTGTTTGGCTATGTTTTTGTTTTGTTGGTTTCGTTTTCAAATAATTATAACGGGTACTAAGCTTCTGGTCCACAAAATATTGCTATTTGAAATGTTTCGTCTGGTTTAGTAAATTAAAAGTTAGGTTAGGTATAGTAATACAATTTTTATAATTGATTGATGAATGGACTTCATTTTTTCACATAGTAAAATAAGTTTTTATTTGTAAAATAAGAATTGAAATCATATCTTATACTCAAATTCATATTGATAACTTCTGTGTAGTTCTAAAGTTTAAAACAAAATACCGGAGTCGCATATAAATTTGAAATGCCGCCATTTAACGGCACTAACTTTTTAGTTCAAAAAGTAAATGTAGCGGTCGCTTAAATTTCTGAAATGGTCAATAGACCATTTCAGAAATTCAAAGCGCATGCGCCAAGTGTTAGACTGCGACAAAAAATTAGTGCCGATTGCCGTATACCCGTCCTTGTTTATATGGCAGTTCTGTCGATTTTACAGTTTTGTTGGTTTCGTTTTTCAAATATCTATGACGGGTACTAAACTTCTGGTCCACAAAATGTTGCCATTTGAAATGTTTTGTCTGGTTTAGAAAATAAAAAGTTAGGTTAGGTATAGTAATACAATTTTTATAATTGATTGATGAATGGACTTCATTTTTGCACATAGTAAAATAATTTTTTATTTGTAAAATAAGAATTAAAAATATATCTTATGCTCAAATTCATATTAACAACTTCTGTGTAGCTCTAAAATTTAAAATAGAATACCGGGGTCGCGTATAAATTTGAAATGCCGCCATTAACCGGCACTAACTTTTTAGTTCAAAAAGTAAATGTAGTGGTCGCTCAAATTTCTGAAATGGTCTATTGACGGCACACATCACACATTCTCCCCTCCAGTACTACATGTCTTTAGAAAAAGACGGCAGGCTAGAAGAAAGAGCCAGTTTTGTATTACCATGGCCTCTCTTCTCAACGTATGGACCTTTTACACCAAAAGAGAGAGATAAACAGAAATGACATATATGTAGTGCGCAGTAGGTTGTTTGCGCTTTGAGGAGGCCAGTTACATTTCAAATAAAATTATAAATGGCGGAAAATAAAAACTCTGGCAAAAACTTAACTTTCTTAAATAAATTCACACAAAGCGTTTGTGATGAATATTTTAAAATAAGAGGAAGAGGAGATGAGAATCAGAAAAAGTGGTTTTTTGTTCCACAAGATGCGAAATAAACACTACATAAAGTGACAGATTGTTGCCAGTTTGATATTAAGAAAGTAATAAACAAGAATAAAACTGTTGTTTTTTCTTTTAAATACATTTTTTTCATTATTAACTATTTATAGTTAAAGACAAAATTATTTAAGTTTTTGTGTTGTTTAAATAATTTTTTATCGAAAATAAATGCTTATTCTTTTAATCAGTTTACTTGACAACATGGTGCCTCCTCATCTCTAATTCGTAAGAATTTCACTACGTGGCGCATTGAAATATGACGTCAGGGTGCAATAAAAATGTAAAAGGTCCATTGTCCTAAACCGATTTGATATTTGCTGTTTTATTTTGCGGTGGTGTTTGACATATGTATGAGTAATCAGTTTTGTTATAATAATGATTTGTTAGCTGATGATAAATTCTAAAAAATAATAATATCGAAACACAAAATTACCCAACCCATTTAAATACGGTTTTAGATTCTATCTAAGAGGTCATGGTAGTGCTTGGCTGTCTCTTTCTTCGAGCTTGTTGTTTTTGCTTAAAAGGTTACTTCAGAACTCAATAGATGGCAACAGTAAAATTCTAAAATCATAAGTCCCTATAGACAATTTCAGAAATTTGAGCGACCACTACATTTGCTTTTGGAACTAAAAAGTTAGTGCCGTTAATTTCAAATTTATATATATAACCCGGGCATATAGTTTTAAATTTTAAAATTACCCAGGAGTTGTTAAGATGAACTTGAGTATAAGGTATGGTTTAAATTTTTATTTTACAAATAAAAACTTATTTTAGTACGTGAAAATGTGAGATATATTCATCAATCAATTATAAAATATTGTATTAACCTACTTAAACCCCACTTTTTATTTTCCAAACCAAACAAAACATTTTAAATGGCAATATTTTGGGAACCAGAAGTTTAGTACCCATCATACTTATTTGAAAAACAAAACAAAAAAGACTGTGAAATAGAAAGCATGTAAACAAGGATGGATATACGGCAAACGGCACTAACTTTTTGTCGCAGTCTAATACTTGGCGCATGCGCTTTGAATTTCTGAAATGGTCTATTAGAATCGAAGAAAAACTGACAAAGATGGTGATCCAACCATATTTTATCTTTGCCAGTAAATAGACTATAAAAATACAATATAATTTTATTTGAAACATTTTTCTCAATTTCTAATAGTTAAAAGTTATCTGAAAATTAAATATTGATCAAGGTCGTCACATTTTACTTCAATTATTTGATATTTAATGAAAAACAAAAACACATCTAGGGAGTCCTCTCAAAGGTAAACAAAAAGTCTCATTTCATCGAAGACTTAACTCATAGTTTTCGAGATAGTAAAGGTAAACCGCGTAAAATCTCATTTTTCACTGCCCTATATCTCGGAAACTATTGAAGATCGGACCCATGTTGATTAAGCTTTTTTTACTCATTTTAGTCAGTACTATATGCCTTTAAAGTTTTTACCCGAAGTAGTCAATTTTTGAATTACTGGTGTTCATTTCTTTATTTATTAATTGACCCTCAAACGAAAAAAGAAAAAACTTACGCGTTCCAATTTGAAGTAACGGAATATCTTCCAGAGAAAACAGTGTTTTTCTTTATGAAAATAAATAAAATCTGAAATAATAACGAAATATAAAGGCTATTACTACAACGAGTGAATATACGTTATAAAAATACGGATATTGGTAAAATACAGATACAGTACAGATTAACGAATATATCAACAGATATTCACACAAATGTAATAGATTAGCATGCAAATAATTATTATATCAAAACAGGGCCGGACCGTCTAAATTCAGTCATAAGATATTATCTAATTTCTAATCGAATTCTAAAAATTCAGTCATAAGTATGTTGAGATTTCATCAAAATTTCGAAATCTTGATTTTTCCCCTTAGGCCAGTCCGTCCCTGAGAAAATGACAAACACCAGAATCGTATTAAGGTGAATACAATCATAATTCAGTACTCATTTCAGCAGCGTCACCCGTTTTTAAGGGAACTCCATTGCTGAAAAGACCTGGGGCCTCTGTTTTTGTGGTAGAATTTTTGTCCTCCTGTATTAACCCCGTGCAGGTTAAATCATTTAACGGGCTTGGGACCTAGAGAAAATCATTTTTAACCTTAAATCTAAATGACAAATATATAAGTTTTGTTTGTGTGGATGAATTAATGTGCAATGTTGCTTTGTTTATATTGCATAGCTAAAATAGCATTTTGATGCAGGGACGTTCGATTAAATTGGGCCCAAACCTAGTAAAAAATATAATAAACAATATAGCAAATATTTAAACAACAATAATATATATCTGATATCCACGTGACCCGCAACTTTCCTTAATGACATCAAAACTAGACTTCTTCTAGGAAGAAAAGTTCAGTATCTATGTTCATAGGCTTGTAATTTTAATGCTCCAAACAACTTTCATACGAATATATCCATTCATTATTTTCGTTGTGTACAGAGTGTCTCATTTTCGATGTTTTTGTAAAGTATCTCGGGTAATATTAACGATAGAGCAAAACCATTTGCACATTCCAGGGTCAACTTTTCCAGAAATGTTTAATAGTCACCACAGGAATTTTCGATCTTTTTTGTTTCTAAGCTACAGGCAAAAACTCGTTTTTCGCTCATTTTGAAAATATCTCATATCTTATTTATTATGATAGTTAGAGAAAAAATGTTTTTACAAAAATTTTACCGTTTTTTAAGTAGAATAAAATGGCATAATTAGATTTTTTGAAAACTTAATAATTCTCGAGATATAACACAAACTTATGATTTTTTAAATGGGAACTGGGAACCTATGTTGGAAATAGTCTCATTTTTTGCTTGTTTTATATGCTTTTCAATGATATATAACAAGTCTACATTTTTTTGTTTTAAACATTAATAAAAGACGAATTATTAATTTATTGGGGTGAAAATATTGGAAATTATTAAGAAACAAATGAAAAAATCTATTCCAGATCATCATTCGCATATTTCTAATAGTCTTTGTTTCAGTTTTACTAATTTTTTCAATTTATTTACTTTAAAAGCATATTAAACCATTTTGTTCGGATCGTGTCAAAGCCAACTGTAGCGTCGATAAATAGTAATTTATCTAACCCGAAAATAATTAGTTAAGAATAATTTTAAGAATAAAATTAATAGATATTGAATCAAAATAAACAAATGATGATTTGTAATAATTTTTTTCATTTGTTTCTAAACAATTTCCAATATTTTCACCTCAATAAATTAATAATTCGTCTTTTATTAATGTTTAAAACAAAAGAATGTAGACTTGTTATATATCATTGAAAAGCTTATAAAATAAGCAAAAAGACGAGACTATTTTCAACATAGGTTCCCATTTGGAAAATCATAAGTTTGTGTTATATCTCGAGAATTATTAAGTTTTCAAAAAATCTAATTACGCCATTTTATTCTATATTAAAAACGGTATAATTTTTATAAAAACATTTTTTCTCTATCATAATAAATAAGATATATATTTTCAAAATGAGCGAAAAACGAGTTTTTGCCTGTAGCTCAGAAACAAAAGAAGATCGAAAATTTCTGTGGTTACTATTAAACTTTTCTTGGAAAGTTGACCCTGCAATGTGCAAACGGTTTCGCTCTATCATTAATACCTGAGGTACCTTAAAAAAACATCGAAAATGAGACACCCTGTACTCCTGATCGAAAATACGCTTCGACAATAAACTTGTGTTCATCCGTATTTCGGGTGGTAACAACCTAAATTATTAATTAAGTTATTAAAATTATTTTTATAACTCACCAAGCCAGTAACGAAATGCACTAATAAGAGTCTTGAAAAAGACTGTTGTAGATAATGTAATTATGAAACGAAAGTAATAAAGACGGTAAAATGAAACAAAGAACATAACAGATATTTGACAGAATGACAGAACAATGCACGCCTATGAATTGCACGTCACTGCTAATAATTTTTTCCGTAAAGTACAAGAGGTTTGTTCCAACAGAAAGTTCAGAACGTGATTCAGAACTGCTTAGAATCCATGCGCGAACTCATAGTTCTACAACCGACTTGACTAGTGTTGGAACGATTTCGAACCGGTTGAGAATTTTGTTTGTATATCCTCACCTATAAAATTACACCTGTCAGAAAACATTGTACTTTTGATTAAATTTAAACTGACGAAATGGAAAGTAAGTTCATGATTAAAATATAATAGACGTATGTAATTCGAAAATGTTCCAAAAAAACTTATATTTTCCGTAGGTAATTTTCATTGTTTTTCATTATTTCCATAACATCGTACAAGCGTTCTCTATTACTTTCGCTAGTAAATTCTGATAATTCGGAAAAATCGCTGTTTTCTTCCATTGCTAATTTCATTAATAACAAAAACAAAATAAGTCAGGTTAGATAGCACGTCAAACTTATTCAGAATTAAAAATTAAATTTAACTTATCGGAACGGTAAAATGGCTTTGCGCAATCTCAGTAAAGTTCTGAACGGTTCTAAACTTTTGTTGGAACAAACCTAATATTGAGAACTATTCAGGTCACGTGACTATCAATTCGTTTTGATCACTCTGTAGTATATTATACAGGCTGAATCATAACGAGTATAAAATTTCAAGGTCATTTCTAATAAAAAATACAAGGTCAAAATTCTTAACGAAACGCCTGCTGCCTATTGTTATTATACATTGAAACATTGAAACAGAACCTAAAATTCATACGTGAACAAGTCGAAATGTAATAGTATTGGGATCATACCACATTTTCCAATTTTATTTTTTCTAAAAGTACACTCAAAACTATTTACAGAAATATATATACCGGGTGTTCACTTTTTTTATAGGACATAGGAAATACAATGTTAAAATTTTCATTATGTGATAGTTCGTTCCCTATGAATTTTAGAACAAAAGTGTAAATACGAAAAATGTTCATAAATAAAAACTGCATCGAACTCGCTTCAATTTATTGATATAATTCGTTCCTGTCATGAAATAAACGTAAAATAAAAGTTACAATTTTTAGCTAATTACAGTGTGCCATGGAAAACAAAACATACAATTCAAACAGTCGTACTGTTTGAGTTTGACAGATGACATTTGTTATTGTTGTAAAGATTTAATAATTATTGCCTTCATTTAAATTATTTATCAGTAATTATGGATACATTTACTATCTCTAAAAAAATTCAATGGATAAAATGGTATTTGGCTGGAAATTCGTTAAATCACGTGAGAGATTTATTCAGTGCATTATTTCAGGCCCGGCATATATATATATATATATATATATATATATATATATATATATATATATATATATATATATATATATACATACCGGGTGGCGCTGGAAATCCGTTACATAGGTATTTAACATGGTAAAACAGTTTTTCGTAGCGCGTTGCCCCCCAAATTATTATAGAACACAATTCTTCAAATAAAAGTTGTAGAGCATAAAATTCTACTTTTAAATTAATAAACAAAATTCATTTCGCATGTTTAGTAACTCTAGAAATTAAATATGAAAATTTTAGTTTAATAACACTAGCCGTGGAATTAAAACAATAAGACAAACGAATGATTGAGGTTTTAACTGTCAAACAATGAGACTTCTTCAATCAGATAAAATAAATACATTTGTTATGCTTTTTGTTTTAATTTCATGGCTATCACTATTTTTGACGTGATTTCAACATTTTCATATCAAATTTCTGCCGTTACAAAGCATCCGCAACTAATTTTGTTTTTTGATTCAATTGCAGAATTTTATGATCTACAACTTTTATTTTTTTCTAAAATAATTTGGGAAGCAACGCGCAAGAAAAACTGTTTTCCCATGTTAAATGCCTATGTAACGGATTTCGAGCACCACCCGGTATATATATATATATATATATATATATATATATATATATATATATATATATATATATATATATATATATATATTTCATGTCACATAAATTTCTAGTTTTACAGAAATAATTTTAAATGACGCCACAATTTTGCGACCTTGTGTAGTCTTTCCCGTGCTGCGTGTACAAAATTATGACGTCACAACATCATACAATGTTTTTAAAGAAAATCATAAATGCAAAGTATAATAATATTAAATATTTTTGATGAATATATTTATGAAAAAAATATTTTTTTTGGTATGACCCCATTATGATGCTATTGTTATAACGGGGAAGATTTCGGCAAAATCTAAAATTGGTATAAAGGGAAGGGGGATTCATTTATAAGCCAAAGTATACGCAGGTCCAGTCTCAATTCAACGTGCGCCAACTATACTTTTAAAATTATAAATTAATTTCTGCTGACTTAAAAATTGTAAAAGCTGTGTAAGTAATTATGGGGACTTAAAAATTGTCAAATTAATTTTAGGCTGACTTAGAAACTGTCAAATTATAAATTATGATTCCAGAATGCTCTCTGGTTAATTTCATATTTTCACTCATAACGATACTTGAAAAAATTGATTCTCTAAGTTGTAAGTAAATTTCAAATGACAAGTAACAACATTTTGCTTTCCATGGCCTACCCGATTTTCTTATTTTCAATAATTCAATCGCTACCTTCGAATTTTCTTTTAGGCAGTGCTTTGGTTGCCGGCGCCGGTTCCTATGTTATATCTCCAATAATATAATCTTGTCCGTTTCCTTTTCAAAGTGTATATTTTTGGTCGTTAATTTAAAAATATTTTTTTGTAGAAATATTTTAATTAAAAATGAATTGTATCAACAAAAAAAATATTAATATTGTGCACGCCACTGAACATTTCCGTGATGACGTACCAGGCTTAATCTTAACGTGTACGCACCTATCTTCTACATCTCGAAATTAAATGTTTTTTGGTTTGGTTTGAGGGGTGCCCAATTTAAAAGAGTGTCCCGTTCTTACTCACTGATACTGATACGTGCTCCTTATGAGAGGAGTAAGAATATACTCCAAACTAGTGGATCGGGATCTCCTGTGCGCTATAGGAAGCTGGGCTTGAATGTGTTGGGACTGCGGGTGAGGGGGAGGCTTGCGAGCGCTGCGAGCGTTCTGTCCTCTCTGCATCACACACACATGCAAACCAAATCAATTACACTACGAGTACGAGTACTACGACACTACTACGCGTCATCTTGCCTGCTTCAATTTCATTTTCAGTTGCATGTGTTTGTAACACAGGGGATACCAACTACTAAGCGAAAACCATAAACTAGAAGCCACTACGGAGAGCTACTCGGAAGTTCTACAATATTCCACAAGGTTCTACAATATTCCAAAGGTTCTAGAATATTCACTTTCTAGATACGCACACTCTACTACCAAACTGTGTAATTCAAATTTTACTATATTGTATAAGTACCATACGCGCGCAAACACAAAACGAAACTTCTTTTTAAATAATTCATTTTGAGTTAAATTATTTATTAAAAAAATACCCAATATTGTTAAATACTATACAGGGTCAACAATAAAATCAGTGGCATATTATCTGTCCCGTAAAATAAAAACATAAAGATTTAGAGAATAAAATTTTGAATTTTTGGGTGTCAAAATTTATTAATTTACCCTTTTGGTACATGAGTAAACTTAATATATAAAGACGTGGTAAAAATGGATTTAGTTATCAACGTTAAGTAACTGTCAAACCAAATAACATGTCAAAAATAAGTACTTGATCACCACGTTTTTAAATTAAGTATACTCGGTTAGGTACTACAGCCGTAAATTTTAAGAATAAAAAATACAGAATTTTCTTAATTAAAAAAATATGTATCAGCCAATAAAGTTTTACGGGACAACTAATATTTAAAAAAAATTGTTTCCCATGTTAAACGCCTATGTTACGAATTCTCGTGTTCACCTGTATATTATACATTTTTTTTATGTAAAATGAATTTTAAAATTAAGTATTTATGTAACATTCTACAAAAAAAAGAATGATGACAGTTAATTTTATAATAAATATAATTGAAATTTTTCATATAAATTGTAATATAATTTTTGTTCTAAATAAATCAAATATTATTTACTTAATATAATTCATTATGGCTGTGGACCTTTAATTTGACGTTATACCAGGCGCCCAACGTGGGGCCCTCATTCAATTATTGTATGATAAAACAAAAAAAAAAAGTTTCACAGCACAAAACTGTAGTGCACTCTTCTCAACAACTTTAATTGCCAGTGATATAACGCCTGGTATGTGCTTTAAACGTTACAGATATATCGTATTATTAAAGCAGATTGATATGCCCAAAAATGAAATTAAAATAAATATATTTATTATACAAATGTTCTCAAATATATGTAGTTTTTAAAAATAATGTTTAAAGCAAATTACACACCCAACATTGGGTAAAAACTAAAAAACCCTGCCATATATTAATTACTGTTTTTTATTTACAATATTGTTACATTCTGTATTTATGATCTTTCTAGTGTTCGCGCAAATATAGTATATTACAGTTCTAAGTATATGTGCGTACAAGAAAGCATTTTTTCCCGATATTAGTATAGATTAAACCAGAAAAGCTTTGAAAAATCCCGTCCGATTTTGAGTAGCTCTTGTTTAGTTTTAAGATTGAAGCAGTCAAAAAGACAAAGCATGTAATAGCACTATAAGTATATACGATAGTATAGTGAAGTATACTGCAATGCTAGTTAAGTGTGAAGATTTTATCATCCACTGTTTCTCAAATTGGTTGCTTTATAAATTAAACATAATCATTATAAATATGCTTGGGACAAAGGATTGGGAAAAGTTTATTATATTTCAACATAATACATTTTTTTTATGGCCTACAGTAAAATAAATATAATAATGCAGAAACCTGAAAATGTTGGACCAAAAATATAACCTTGTGGTACACCATCTGCAATACCTACAAGCCTGGGAAAACAACAACGATACAAATAATATGTAGTCTTTGTCCTTACTGAAATTTAAGGGAAACACTTGTAGATTGACACAAGTAACAGATAAAAATCGTGAACGGTACAACCTTGACTTGGTCCTTAATTCCTATGGTAATAAAAGTCTTTGATCCGTGTTATAATTCCTGATTTCTATTGAATTCAAGGTACCTACACATATTTAAAACAAATAACTAGCTAAATCATCGTGGTGTCTATGCGTGTTTAATTTTGAATGTACCTTTAATCAAAATCAAAAAGTTGTTCTTGGATTAAACCACAGTATTTATATAGTGAAGAAAAGAAAAAGAATGACTATAGTTCGTTTCACGTAAGAAAAATGGCGTCAGTTACGATAGGAAAATAAATTCTGCCGTCTGATTGGTTAGAATGCATACCTAGTTCATAAAAGCGAAAAAATATCACCTGTCGGCTGTCAGTTACCAAATAAAATTGATAGATTTAAATGATATTTAACCATATTTTTGATTTCGACTATGTAATTTTTAATATTCAGCTATAATACATTTGTACAGATAAAAATATTTAGTATTAACAAAGTTTGAATTCACGAATTTAATTATTTTTGTATTTCGGTGTTCTTATGAGTCTATAAAAGCATTGCAAACACGTCGTTTAGAAGATCTATAAGCGCACTGTTTGATGCTACGTATCAATGTATGCAATCAGACAAAATTAACAACATACAATACACAAACTGTCAAAATGTAAAATTTAAATTGTTTAGCGGGAAGAACTACCAACATAACTGACAAAAAAAACACCAAATCCTATTTTTGACGTCGCATTTTTAAAAGTCTCATTGCAAAATTACCTCAATAGAAAAAAATAATATAAAAACATGTTTCATAAGGCCTGTTAACGCACTCGCCTGGAGCCGCGTTTTTCAAACTTGGACTCCTACGTTAAAAAATTGCCTTATGATATTTGTTTTTTAATGTACTATTATCAATGATCTCTATACATAACTGGATTGCGTATGGGGTAGGCCGACATGTGACTAATTGAGCGCCGCCATATTGGAAAAAGTCCGGGCTTTCGGCATCAGTTGTGGCTCGCGCAGGCTCGTGTTTCAAATGTGTTGGTTGTTTTGAAAGTGAGAATGGTTGTAAAATGCGTCTTTTGTGGGAAGAAAATATGGCCCGACAACCTCAGTTTGCAAATGTAAGTGAATTGTAAATCTATTGTAAATAATCATTGTTTTTCAAAGTATATCAGCACACGAAGTATTTACGTGAAACAAAAAGTTAGGTTAAATTAAATGTCACACCGTCACAACATGTATGTTGATTGACATTAATTGTGTAAGTCTTGTAATTAATCATTTTTGTGTTAAATGTAATATTAAATTTAATATTATTTGTAATATGAGTAGGAGTATGTTGATTAAAATTAATAGTATTTGTGCATTATTAATTTAAATGAAAATTAAGCAAATAAATGCATATAATAATAACATTATTCCTTGAATGATTTTAATTATAAATACTGTTAAATAACATTAAAAGTAACACTATTACCATTTCAGTAGATGTTTTTACATTAAGAATAATAAAAATTAACTAAACTATCAAAATGTTTAACAAAATTTACGTTTTCACCTTCATCTTTAAAAATATGCATACGTTTATATTTCGATTAGTTTGAATTTCCCGGCGAAACTAGGCCGAGAGCCTGGATTTCTTCCAATAGACCATTTCAGAAATTCAAAGCGCATGCGTCAAGTGTTAGACTGCGATAAAAAGCAAAATGTTCCGTTCTGCACAATCCCGTTGCGTTAAAATTTCGTTCTACACAAATGTCGCTCTGCACAATTCTCATTCTACATAAAGTTCCCCCCACTCCCAGTGCCATTCCGACCAAACAGCGAATCTCGTTCTGACCAAAGTATGACAAATCGGGAAGGGTCTAGTTGTCACTGCCCAAGAGAACCCGAAGATACACGATTTCGTTTCAAGCGCCTCAAAACCCGGGTCGTTATATTAGATTTCAATAAAAAAAAAAACAAGTATAAGGACTCGAGTTCTGTGCGTTAGGTATTGTTTCTGTTGGAGATTTTTAAAAAATTTCAAAAAAATGAGTAATTTTCCACTCGGAAAACATCGTGTATCAATTTTATTCGACCCTTCCCGATTTGTCATACTTTGGTCAGAACGAGATTCGCTGTTTGGTCGGAATGGCACTGGGAGTGGGGGAAACTTTGTGTAGAATGAGAATTGTGCAGAGCGACATTTGTGTAGAACGAAATTTTAACGCAACGGGATTGTGCAGAATGGAACGTACTCGTTCTGTCTATTTCAGTCTTTTTTGTTTTGTTGGTTTCGTTTTTTAAATAATTATGATGGGTACTAAACTTCTGGTTCCCAAAATATTGCCATTTAAAATGTTTTGTTTGGTTTGGAAAATAAAAAGTGGGGTTAAGTAGGTTAATACAATATTTTATAATTGATTGATGAATATACTTCATTTTTTCACGTACTAAAATAAGTTTTTATTTGTAAAATAAAAATTTAAACCATACCTTATACTCAAGTTCATCTTAACAACTCCTCGGTAGTTTTGAAATTTAAAACTATATGCCCGGATTATATATAAATTTGAAATGCCGCCATTTAACGGCACTAACTTTTTAGTTCTAAAAGTAAATGTAGTGGTCGCTCAAATTGCTGAAATGGTCTATAGACCATTTCAGAAATTCAAAACGCATGCGTCAAGTGTTAGACTGCGATAAAAAGTTAGTGCCGATTGCTGTATATCTGTCCTTGTTTATATGACAGTTCTGTCAATTTTACATTTTTGTTTTTGTTTTGTTGGTTTCGTTTTTCAAATAATTATGACGAGTACTAAACTTCTGATCCACAAAATATTGCCCTTTGAAATGTTTTGTCTGGTTTAGAAAATAAAAAGTTAGGTTAGGTATAGTAATACAATTTTTATAATTGATTGATGAATGGACTTCATTTTTTCACATGGTAAAATAACTTTTTATTTGTAAAATAAGAACTGAAATCATATCTTATACTTCTGTGTAGTTCTAAAGTTTAAAACAGAATACCGGGCTCTCGTATAAATTTTATTTGCCGCCATTTAACGGCACTAACTTTTTAGTTCAAAAAGTAAATGTAGTGGTCGCTGAAATTTCTGAAATGGTCTATATGGTCACAAGATAACAAGGATACGAAATCCAGCTATGTGTAGAGATCAGTGACTATTATTTAATACATGTAAATACGGTCTGCTCTCAAGCGCCATCTGCTATTTTCTTATACGTGAAAAAGTATAAAATAATACATTTGACGAGTTAAAATGATCACCAAACGAACACTGCTTCAATAAAACCTACAGCACTGAAATAAAATGTTTGTTTTTATATATTGTTAACATATTTTATTGTTTGCGGAGCCATACCAATGTGAGAAACCGTGGATTGAATATTGTTAGACGCGATACTTACGTTGAAGTGATTGAGATTGAAGGAATGAGTTTGCGGCTGGTTAAAATAAATGAAGTTATTGTTGTCCCTCTGTCCCTCAGACTTGACCGACCGGGTGGAGCGAACGCTTTGCCCCCTGGAGTAATGCAGGCGCAAGGGGCCCTCAGAGTCAATGTAAGCAGCGTTATTGTCAGAGTAAGGCGAAGGCGCAGGCGCAGGGGTAGGCTTTAAGCCCCTATGTACATGATGCTTGTTGGCATTTCCGTCCACGCCTAAGGTACTGCTATACACAGGGGAATGGATCTTGGGGTGGTTGTCATACGTGGATACGGACGGAATGGGGTATACATCGTGGGGGTTTAACACTTTGGTATCGTTATTTGGTTTACTCACGCAAGGGGGACCGTTCACTGCTTTGCCTAAATGGATCTTGTTTTCGCTTGACCTAGAAACAAACACTTACATTACTATCAATAAGTATTATTACTAATTCAGGCCAAATCCTCGTTTTCACGAAGATAGTACACAGTGGCGTAACTAAGAGTTCGGGGGCCCGCCCGCAAAAAATTTTTGAGGCCCGTTTTTAATTGTAGCGTTTATCATGAAGATCTACATACCACTTACCACAAGAATTTGTGGAAAACTAGGCTCACTTTCATCTGAGTGGATATGTTAAAAAGCAAAATAACCAATATTGGAGGCTTGAAAATCTAAGATTAGGCACTTTTACATCCCACCAAAGTAATTCTTTTTATGGGGCTATTTTAAATATGATGGAAAATAAAGAGCTTGATTTTACATAGCGGATAAGGGGCCCCATAGCCAATATTATTTTGGAAATTGACATTTAAAAAAATAAAGGACTAAATAAATTTGTATGTTGTTACAAAAAAATGATTAAATTCAAAATTTCGCAGTAGTAACAAAATTATAAATAATGTAAATTGGGGCCTCTCTAGAGGCGGGGGCCCGCCCGCAATGCGGGCCCTGAGGGCCCGTTAGTTACGCCAGTGATAGTACATAATATAATGAGAGTGATAGTACTGTCATGTCGGTGTGATGTCTACACGATATTGCGATTTTATTATAAGTGTTGATAGTTCTGGAAAAATGAACGCCAGGCAGTTATTAATGGGGTAGAATAGTGTGACGTCAGAGTGTAGCGCGAAATATGAAGCATTGTCCTAAGCAAAAACGATACTTTCAAAGTAGACTCTATTGACAGAGCACATAAGGGTCAGAATTTAAAGGCATGTAATTTGATGCTGATATTGTTATTATGAAGAAGTTAACTTTGAGATATTAATAACATCAAATTGTAAACATTTTTCTATTACTTCGTAATACAATATATAGGGTGTTTCCTTTAAAACAACCAGCGCTTTTTTGGGCGAACTAACAACTTTAGAGAAAAATGTGTTATACCAAAAATAATCAAGAATAAGGGGATAATATATCAATAGTAACAAACCGAATATTTAACCAGTGGTTCTCAAACTGTAGAACAAAATTATATTTTTTTAAATGGCCACCCTATATAATTTTTTAGCCCTTTAAATAGAATATTATTTCAACGATATAAATATAGCATAGGGTTGTATAAGAATTATTTCGAGAAAAATGGTATTAAAACTAGAAATAATGTAATAATAAATGGGTTTACTACTAGCGTAACTAGGCAACAGACGTATCAATATCTGTGTATTGCATAGCCTATTGTAATAATATAACATTATTTTTAATACCATTTTTCTCGAAATAATTGTTATACAACCCTATACCATATTTATATCGTTGAAATCAGAAAAAAATTCTCTATCTAATGGGCTAAAAAATTATATAGGATACCATTTAAAAAAATATAATTTTGTTCTGCCATTTGAGAACCACTGGTTGAATTTTCGGTTTGTAATAAAAAAATCCCACTGTATTTCCTATGTTACATATTTCAATTCTACACATTTACACTAAAAAAATTAAGTAATTTGGTTTAGTTAATAACGTAACTTGCCTCCTAAAACTTTTGCAGCCCACTGAAAATTCTTCACCCCATTGGTTAACTATAGCCCATTTAAAAACAAGTAAACTATATGTAATCCCAGCTAACTAAGATCATCATACTCTCGATTAAATCTAAGTGTGAAACTTCGTCTGTAACTATTAAAGTCTTCCCACCTTTCGCTGTAGGG
Organism: Harpalus rubripes; assembly: GCA_963082715.1. NCBI lineage: Eukaryota > Metazoa > Arthropoda > Insecta > Coleoptera > Carabidae > Harpalus > Harpalus rubripes. The sequence goes on along the minus strand of OY720458.1, from coordinate 47,924,970 downwards.
TTCTTGTTCAGCTCCTAGTCCAGAATCCGTGTGTTCGTGATTGACTCTGGTATTGCCGTTGCTGCTATCCTGATCATTTCCGTTGCCGTTGCTGGCGTTTCCATTCGAACTGTTGCCGTTTAATCCACCGAGGAGTGTGTTAGGATTACAGTAGAGCGCGGAGTTGCCTAGACGAGTCTTCGTGCGGTAGTCGTTGATGCTGAGAGACTCCAGCATACTAAAGTTTAACAATTTTAGAAAATGCATCAAGATTTTAAATTTGAATAGACCATTGTTGCTGAAAACTTACATAATTATATTGACTACGATTATCTAAAAAATCGTTACTGAAATTTGACTATAGCGTTCTTTTGTTTGTGTTGTTTTTAGCGTTAACGTTAACACACTAATTAAATGCGGTAAACATTTAAATGAAAAGTCTCTTATTTTTAAAATAATGTGTTTTCTACACAACGTTAACGCTAACGTTCTTTTATGTTAGAAGTTTCAATAATTCCCTATTAACGAGTTTTCATATAACGTCAAAATAGATAGCGTGAATGTTAAAATTCCAGATAATGTGAACGTTATTTTGTATATTAAAATATTTTTTTACATACCGTACACGTTATTTTATCTGTCTAAATGAAACGTTGCAGCTGTCTCTCTCTAAAAGTTAGGTTATGTCAGCTTTAAAGTATTTTTATTTCTGGACAAATAAGGTTAAACGTTATATATACAGGGTGTAACAGTTAAATGAGCTACTTCAAATAATTTCTATACTATTAAAGATGCAATAAAATACTATTAGACAATTTTATAGAAGACCACGGAGGACATCCAATTAGAGGAGAAAAAATCTTTTTAAACCAGTGGTTCTCAAGTTACAATACAAAATTATATTTACTTATGTCACAGTAATTATTTTGCGTTAGATTATTTTTATTAAATTTATTATGTTTTGTTTCTAATTAGCTATTTAGGTACGTAACCGATGCTGTTGGATATGAGCTACATTTAATGATACTGGTATTCACGTATTTTATTTCAGTTTATTTCTAGATTTCAGTGTGAGAACATCGATATTGGAGTGATTCAGGTGAGAGTGTTAATCTAGCATGTGTAAGAATGTGGGTGTGCGTGCGAGCAGTACGGTGTACTGTAGTGGTCGCATCGTGTGAACCCAAGGGTCGCCAACGGTAGCAGCAGGGAAGACTGTAGTGACCCGCATCTGTGGTCGCCAGCGGTAGCAGCAGTTAGGGCTGTAGTGACCTGATCCAGTTGGTTAAGAGGAATGTCTCCGGATCACCACCGAAGCGGCAGTGGTTCCGTAGTGGCCGCTCGTGTGAACCCGAGGGTCGCCAGCGTAGCAGCAGGGAAGGCTGTAGTGACCTGCATCTGTGGTCGCCAACGGTAGCAGCAGTTAGGGCTGTAGTGATCTGATCCAGTTGGTTAAGAGGAATGTCTCCGGATCACCACCGAAGCGGCAGTGGTTTCGTAGTGGCCGCTCGTGTGAACCCGAGGGTCGCCAGCGTAGCAGCAGGGAAGGCTGTAGTGACCCACATCTGTGGTCGCCAGCGTAGCAGCAGTTAGGGCTTTAGTGATCTGATCCAGTTGGTTAAGAGGATTGTCTCCGGATCACCACCGAAGCGGCAGAGGTTCCGTAGTAACTAGCGGTACTGCCCGTAGTTGCCAACATGTGTGTACGGTGTGTGAATGCCTGAACCTTTTGTAAATGATTGCCTCCTCACTGAGTATTTCTCATGTGTTAATTCTTTTACAGAAATAATCACGGCGTGAAGGAGGATTCCGCGTGACCGGGTTCGGCCATGCGACGGTCATCTAGATTTGTTATTTTTTTTTGTATTATTACTGTATATACTGGTTTGGGTGATAAATGTGTTTTAATATTCTTATTTTCAGCGCTAACATTTAATCGTCATTTATAACACTTAAATGGGACGGTACCTATTTTTTAGACCCATTGGATAGAGTATTTTTTTCTGAATTCAATCATGTGATTATTTTGTCATTACATAACAAAAATATAAAAAAAAACCATTGAAATTAAATAAATTTGATTTCTGCTGTCAATTTTCAGTGCTATTCTCAATTGAATTATTTAGGTTAGAAATTAAATAGAACACTGTTTATAACGTTATTAAGAAATATTCGTTCCACTTTAAGCTTAATTGTTTTTTATACATAGTACAGTAGTAAAATAATAATAAAATTCAAATTTATTTATATTTCAATGGAAATTTTCTCAATATTTTTGTTATATAAGAACATAAAATAATTATATGGTTGAATTCAGAAAAAAAATAGTCTATCCAATGGGCCTAAAAAATATATATCATCCCATTTAAGAAAATAAAACTTTGTATTGTAACTTGAGAACCACTGGCTTAAAAAAATATTTTCTTCTCAAATCCGATGTCCCCCATGGTCTTCTATAAGATTGTCTTATAGTATTTTATTGTTTCTTTAATAATATAGAAATTATTTGAGGTGACTCATTTAGCTGTTACACCCTGTATACGGTAAATTGCTACTAACTGACGGAACTTTTATTTTTTTTTTTAATTGTGAAGAAATCAAACACATTGTATGCAACTTTTAATTCTGTAAAACTCTATAGTTTTTGCCGAAAAATGAACAGAGCAGGAAATTGTATAAAATTAAAATCCCATGTCAACTCCCTATGTTTACCCCTAACCGCCACCACCCTGTATGTATAAAGGGAAAACGCTATTAGTTTATCTAAAAATTCATTCTAAAATTTGACTTAGTTTATAGTTTTATTATCATTATTATTTATTTATTTCTTACCGCGGTAGCATGTTGCTGTTGCTATGGTTACTACTGCTAGAAGCAACGCTGCCCGCAGTCTTAGCAAAATCGCTGTGGGGCAACTGCAGGTCACTCCTGGATCCATTGACCCGGATCCCGCGGACCCGACCCGGGTCTGACGACTGAGGCGACGCCGAATACGGTGGAGGTGGGCTGTACGACACGTGATTGTCAAGCAAAGATGTATCGCTAAGTAAACAACGATAAAATCATGCGGGGTTGACATGCTAGATTTTAAATTGGGAAATAGGAAAATAATAATAAAGAAAATGAAGATATATGGTAGATTTTGTGAAGAAATCAAAAAACATGCTATTTTATTTATACATCTTTGTTTACCGTTTGTATTCCTCTATAGTAGCAGGACTGCAATAAAACATACAAGTCACAATATTTATCATTATCAAAAAATAATTAAATAGAATTCATGCTTCTATTAATTCGTTTGGGTAAATTTTAGACAATTTTTAATTCCATACGATAAATGATCAGACGAATCGTCTAGTTTCAAATTCCGACAAATCCATTTTTGACAAAAAATGTGTTTGATACTGCAGCGGATTCGTCTTTTCAATTTCCATAACTTGGTGTGATGTTTACGTATCAAAACTTAACAAATACATTTCTATTTGATATTTACGTTTCAAATAACAGGTTAGTTTCAAAACCCGACAAACCGACAAATCCGCAACCGGTTGGGATTTAATGCCGGCATATCCAGGTTAAAACAGGTTAACCGGAAGTGATATATTACCTGAAGTTGTAAACAGTTTTTCTTGAATAAAATGGTATTATTTAGATTTTAGAAATAAATGCTTCAAATATGAGTTTTAGAGAATTAAATTCTGCGTCTAGCACATTAAGTATTATTAAAATAGCCCTTTGTATAAGCGAGATATATAAATTTAAAAATTATATCCTTTTTGGTTTTTGTAATAAAGCTTGCTATGGATTAGGACAAAAAATTACAAAAAAATTAAAAAATTAATGATAATGTCAAATTACGTCAAATACGTGCAATTTTATAATTGGGTCTATACTCAGTGCCGGCCCGAGACTTTTGAGCGCCCTAGGCGAAAATTGTAAATTGAGCCCCTCATTTATTACAATTTTGTTTAGAGTATAAAGGTACAAAAATTAGAAAAGAGGCGATATGTGTCCATAACTCGCGAACAATCACAGAATCTTAATCTGAATGAATTTTTTTGAAAATATTTTGATTATTTAAAATACAGAGATTTTTTTTCTTTTGGGTTCAACAGAGTCGCTTTATTTTTGTCTGATACCATATACAGGATTATTAGTCACAGGAGAGTTACTTTCAAAGTCCGTTTGTGTGCAACCCGAAATACAATTTACAACAGCGTCTAGCTTCCTCTCTTAAAAAAATAGAATATTTAATTCACGATTGCTTAGCCTGTCTAGTTATGGTTCTGTCATTTTGACATTAAACAATTAAATATGGTCTGTTGTCATTAGTATTTTGGGTTGCAAAGAAACGGACTTTCAAAATAACTCTTACGTGACTAACCCTGTATATAGGGAAAGAAAAAAATATTTCTCGGTGTAGGTATAAATACTTTTCGTTATTTTGCAATTCGGAAAATCTAATTTAACTCTAACGGTTCGCCCTACGTAAAAATATAAGAATCTTGTTTTGTATAAAATTTCGATACGGAGCACCGTTTTCAAGAAAAATATCAAAAACCAAAATATGTCGCCTTTTTCCAAATTGGCGAGGGGCTGTTGCATCAGTATATTTTTCTGGACAGGATTCTGTATAAAAACTTTTGTTGCAATTTTTTTGATGTTGGAGGTATTTTTCAGTAGATTTCCTGAACAACAATTACTTCTTCAGGATTTTATATGACAATGGTTTTAAATGATATAATCGCCAACGAATTTAACCTTTCTTCTTTCTTAGTATAACGTAAAAAATATAAATAGGATTTAATTAATATAAGTTTGCTGCAACTGGAATTGTCAGCATTATGATTAAAGTTACACACTGGACGAGTCAATCAACTTATAATTTGATTTTTAATTTATTTTGCAAAAATATAGTCTCAAAAAATGTCGCCCTAAAACCAATTTCGTCCCAGGCGGTCGCCTGGCTTGCCTGTAGTTTGGGCCGGCCCTGTCTATACTTCATGTTGGTCTTGCGTACAAGGACGTCGTGTGGTGTTCACATCAGATTTTTAATATTTAATTATCGTTTAATAAACTTTTATTTTATATTATTAATGAAGTCATTACGATACGCAATTTTTGTTTTAGACGGTTGGTACTAGATGATGTTTCTTTAACCCATTTTTACCTAATTTATTTTTAGTTAATTGACAATTCATTTTAATAATATAATGTCGAAATTATTATTATTATTTTTTTTATTTAGGGAAGATTATTTACATGAAAATGTACATATGGTTACAAATATAATCACAAATTGAGTAAGTAAATGTTATTGTAGAAGGCGCAAAATATAAAAAAATAGTATAAAGAACTCATTTTATAAGACTTTCTTTCGCACTTGTCAATTAGAAAACTCGCTAACGCTCGTTTTCTAAATTTTGACGCGTGCGAAAAAAACATGTCTTATAAAACACGTTCTTTAATATACTATTTTGAATAATAACATTTCTTTGATTTTACACTTCACCCAAATAAATAAAACGTTATAATAATTATTAATCTCAACACACCGAAACATTTTTTTGTAATTTCCCAAAATTTAACCTAAGTGGATTTGTCGGGTTTTGAAACTAAGCGATTCAACGACATTTTACAATTTTTATCTTACCTTTTTCCCCAAGCGTGCTTTAACTTCAACTGCTTAGCATGATTCGTCTGCACCACAGTATACGGTATCTCTCTTAGTTGACTTTCACTCATTCCAGCGGTGTCAATGAGATCAAACTCCAAGTACTGTTTAAGCTCATCAGGAAGCCAAGCTTTTTCACCTGGTGAACGACTACGACTTCGATGTTTACGGTGACGTCTATGAGATGTTTCGGATTCTGTCTCAAGGCCAGAGTTTACGTAGCCGGATCGGCGATTTGAAATAACGCTAGCTTGCTGAATACCGGATTGCTGGAGCTTTTGAACTTCGCGCCATTGGGAAGTTGAGTCTACTAATTCGTAGTGGGATTCCGAATGTCTGAATTCAAGGAAGTATAGATTTTATAGTATCGTAAAATATGAAGGTCATTTGAAAAGTTTACGGTATAACCAACAGATGGCAGTAATAACGAGAATTTTTTTATCAGTAAACATGGGCGTATGTCATTACTATAGTTACATTTAAAATGATTGATAGCAATGTATTGTAGCGTTTTTCTTTATAATTGAAAATAGGAAATAGTTGTCAGCCATCAAACTGTTATATTTTAAAATGATGTATACAATTGAAGAAAAAATACAAATCATAACATGGTATAATTCCAATATGAGTCTAAGACAAGTTTCCGATTCATTTTCTGCTACTTTTAATAAGCGACCCAGTCCAGCAACTATTAGAAAAAATTCTAATAATTACCTATAGAACTACAGGATGCAACAACGCGTAGGCGCCGAAATTTGAAAATTCCTATAGGTGTAGTAGAAAATTAAAGTTGACGTTTAAATTGTTTAAAAGATGCGGTTTCTTTTCATTTTTTTTTCTATGATTTGATTTTAAAGAAAAATAATCTTTATGTATTCCGTTAGAGAAGATTAGAATTGTACTCAATACCACTGGAATACTAGGAGGCATTTAAAATGACCTTAGCAACAGAATTCACGGATGAATTTAAATATTTTAATACCGCAAATTCTGGCTCGTTACTATTATAGGAAATTAAAAATAATCATATTTCATAGAAATGCCAAACTAAATGGTTTAAAGGTCAAAATATTTTGTTGTAATTAAAATAAACGAAAAATATTTAAAATATTTTAAATGCGCCCCTGTTTTGTTATTCAGGTACCGTAGTCATCCATTTATTTTAAGCAAGACATAATGTATTTCTGTGATTTCCTAGTCCAGTATTTAAATGGGCATTTGCAAAAATTCTCAAACCTGAATATTTCGTACAATTCTATTCTTTTCTAAGTTTTGAAAAGAAACCACATCTACAAAATAATTTAAACGTCAACTTTCATTCGCTAGTCATACTATACTCGGGTTTCAAATAAAATAAAAACTGTAATACCGTGTGGCTATTAAAAAACTAATCCTGTGTGAAACCCATAGGCGCCGACTCCCCTGAGAAAATATAGGAGGGGCGATACTATGTTTTGGCCCCCCTTGAGAAAATATAGAAGGGGCGAAACTATGCTTTGACCCCTTCTCCTATGTAATTTTTTAGTGCTTTTGCCTCGATCTCATTAATTTAATAATATTTCAATCACTGGTCAAGTTTCATTAGATGGCCACTAAATCCACAATTTTTATTTTAGTGTCACATTCGACTATGATACAAGACAGGTTAAATCATGTCGCTATATTTAATTGTCATGCAAAAATTACAATTGAGCTCGATAATATAATTTCAATTAACTTTATTAAAAAAAATGTTTAAAATAATATCTCCAGACATAAGATTCGTAGATACCTAAACTGTATTATAATTAATTTTTCTGTAACTATTATTAAGATATATATTTCATGATATAAAAAAATGCCCCCCCCCCCCTGGGTAATAGAAAAGTCGGCGCCCATGTTGAAACCCCATAACTCTAGAGTACATCGAGATATCGATTTTAAATTTTTATCTATTGCAGCAAAGTTGGTTAAAATGTATTCCTAACAAATTTCAAACATTTATATAGAAAAACCAGCGAATAGCGATTTTTTAAATTTGCCATTCAAATCTACCCTTAAAGATTGATAATTTTTAATTAGCTGCCTCAGTGGTCGTGTGGCTTGAGACAGCGGCCAGCGCTCGAAGCGACCGTCACCTCGACCGTCACCGCTCGACCCTGAGGTTGTGGGTTCGATTCCCATCAGGGACTGTGTGTTCTTTCATCATTTTCACCTCCATCAATGTATACGAAAAAGTTATATGAATATTAGCAAAACCAATTGTAAAAAGTTTGTAAAACTTAAATACAATAAATATTTTTTTATATAATTAGCTTAAAAAGAATTACGTTATTAATGAAACAAATGTAATTGTCAGCGACATTTTGAGTTAGTTGTAACATAGTCATAAATTTTCTCTAAGTTTTGTCCCATTTTATCGATATTTCTTCTAACAAAGGCACCTCACTTAAGTAAATCTGACTTAAAGATCAATGCAACTTGATATAAAGAAAAAAAATGGCGTGGCAAAAAAACTGCGGAAGAATTTCTATGGAAGAGGTAGCCATTTTATAGCAATCGTGCTATTAGGCGACTGATAAAAACTGGATAAATTTTCAGAAAACCTGGGAGTGGAAGGTCAGTAACTGTTACAAATGAAGAAAATTCAGAATTGGTAGATAAACATTTTTAGGCGAACTTTTCAAATGACCTTATTATAATAAAACATTTACCGTCCTTTGCTGAATGATTTATGCCGATGCATATGAGAATCTTGTTCTGAACCCGAGTCTCGCTTATTACGAGACCGGTGTCTCCTATGTTTTCGATGAGACCGACTCGAACATTTCGACAATTCACTTTCATTGTCTGATGTCCATCTGCTTCGATGATGTCTGCGTCTATAATAGCCAACAATCGTTTTTTTTAAAACGACCAAATTTAACCCTGAACACCTTTTTTTCTTACCGTTTGCAAGATCTTGAATCGTTGCTCGATTGACTATCAATACTACTGCTCCGATACCGAGGTCCAGCGGATCTAACCGACCTTGGACTTGGAGGAGCCAGCGTATTGTAAAGCCCCCTGGAGTGAGGTTGCGTCCAAGGCGCACTACGCGTGCTTCTTGGGGAATCAGCTCGTTGATGGCGACCGTGACCATCAGGGCGAGATGTTTGACATGTTGCTCTGTAAGGGCTGTCAAATCTACAACCGGCGAGTCAACATACATGCAAGACAACAGATAGAGACAAAGTGCATTTTATTGTCACGGAGAAGACGGCAGACATTTGGTCATCATAATGTAGAGTAGGTACTTTCTAAGGTACATTCACAATCTAATTGAATCTAGCACAATTGATGCTGGCTGAAAATTGTAAGCTAAGCAGATGCATTTCCATGTAGCCATGTACAAATTTTAATTCGGCGCACTTCGGGTCCGAATTGCCGACGCTTATTATATCTTGAAAGATTCAAGCTATCACCTTTCTCTTCAATTCGCATGCACATTGTGATCGCCGTATTTTTTATAATAGCGCGTAAACACTGCCTTAAATTTGACATTTGTTTGTTTTGTGTAGAGTTGCATTTGAAGTGCCAGGGAGAAAAATGAATGTCAATTTTCGAGTAAATTGAGATGATTGGTCCAACAATTGATTGAAGGTAGGACTTTCACACGATATATTTAAAAGAGTCAAAAACGGTAAAAGTCGTAAGATACAGGCCTTAGAAATTGCAATGCAAGATCTAAAAAGCATGAGGGTCCAAGCGTCAGCGTATAAAATGATGAATGTTCATTCGTACGTCGATATGCTTGGTCAGATGATTTCTGTTCAGGGCCTCGATTTTGTAACTTTAAATTCTGTCAGAATTGGATTTTCCCCACTACGAATTCTACTGCTCCAGACCAGTAGAATTTGAAATTTATCCGGAGAATGATTGGGGGAAATCTCAATTCTGTCAGATTTCAAATTGTTCTGGTCTGGAGCAGTAGAATTCGTAGTGGGGAAAACCCAATTCTGACAGAATTTCAAGTTACAACATCCAGGCCGTGTACGAGATTTGTTAAGTTAAGAGCAGTATATCTGGCTATCTGATATTAATAGGTTTGTTCCAACAAAAGTTCAAAATCGTTCAGAACTTTACTGAGTTTGCGTAAAGTCATTTTTCCGTTCCGACAAGTCGAATTTAAAATTTAGAACTTATAGTACAGTGTTCCAATAACGAGTGAATAGTGAATTGTATTCCGAACCGATTCTGAACTGTTCTTAAAGTTCCAGGATTTTACCAGAATTTTTAATTCTGAATAACTTGACTTATTTTGTTTTTGTTATTAATGAAATTAGCAATGGAAGAAGAAAGCGATTTCTTCGAAATGTAAGAAGTTCCTAGGGAAAGTGAGAGAGAATTCTTGGACGATGTTATGGAAATAAGGCAAAACAATGAAAATTACCTACGGATGATAGTGCCTCAATACAGTGATTAAGTTTTTTTTGGAACATTTTGAAATATATACGTTTATTATATTTTAATCATGAACTTACCTTCCATTTGGTTCTAGAACAGAGCTGGGCAAAGAACCGGAAAGTAGTACTTGAAGTACAAGTACCAAGTATCTTAATGTTTCTAAATGTACTTGAAGTACAAGTACTTTTTTAGTTTCTAAAGTACTTGAAAGTACTTGTAAATTTTGGTGCAAGTACTTTTTCAGATAATTTATATTTTTCTGATAACAGGGACCTTCAAAGGTGATTATTGACAAAAATTTCAATATGCGATATTTATTGGGTTATTGAAAACAAGAGTTCCTCACTGGGACTGCCGTATCACCTAGCGATTGCATGACGTAAAATTGACGTCATATGATCGCCAAGCGATACGAGAAGCTGTATCGAGATATTAGAATGACGTCACTTTTACGTCATGCGATCGCCAGGCGATACGGCTAAGTAATATAAACATTATATATGCAGTATGCAGATTAGAATTAATTTACTTATACCAAAAAAAATGCAAATTTATCTTTAGTTTCATATTATTGCTGAAAATATATTTATTAATGAAATTCACATAATTATGTGCTACAGGAGTAACACCACACCACTGCAAAAGAAACACTGACAGACAAAAAATTCTCATAACATTGTTAAATTATTCATCGCACTTTAAGTGCATTTAAAGTAATTCAAGTACATTTAAAATACTTCAAGTACATTTAAAATACTTCAAGTACATTTAAAGTACTTCAAGTATTTAAAAATACTTCAAGTACTTTTCATTGTACTTCAAGTATTTTTCCAAGTATTAAGTACCAAGTACATGTGCATAGATTTACTTTGTCAAGTACAAAGTACTATAAATAGAAAGTACTTCAAGTACAGTACTTGAAGTACTGAAAGTACTTGCAAGCCTAATACAATACTTTCTTGCAAGTATTACCCAGCTCTGTTCTAGAACTATAAGTTTGCGCATGGATTCTAAACAGTTCTGGGCCTCGATTTTGTAACTTTAAATTCTGTCTGATTTTTAATTCTGTTGGAATTGGGTTTTCTCCACAACGAATTCTACTGCTCCAGACCAGTAGAATTCGTAGTGGGGAAAATACAATTCTGACAGAATTTGAAATTAGACAGAATATAAAGTTACAAAATCGGGGCCCTGAATCACGTGCTGAACGGTTCGGAACTTTCCGTTGGAACAAACCTAATATCAACTTATTAGATATGGGTAGCTGGGTAGCATTAATAAAACTACAAAACGGCGCAAAAAGTTTGGCGAGTGACTGATGTAGCGAAAACGCTCAAATTGCAAAGCCATGAAAATGGTAAACATTGTTCCTGCTAACATTTTAAATGTTCTATCAACGTTTTAAAACCGATTCGAAAATAACTCATATGCGAATTCAAAAACTTTAGAAATTTTGCGATGAAGAAGCTCAAGCTTACCCTGCATCATTACTCCAATCTATTTTTATATTTACTCAAATATTCTTTAATTTGAATAAAAAATTAGGTTTTTGTAGCTAAATTGTTCTTTCTTACTAAAACTAGCATAGCGTTGAATTTCAAAAATATGTGAGTTCATGGACGTTCATCATTTTTGCCTGCCTAGTAGATTCGATAGTCAGACTGGTAAAATTCTATTAGGTCTGACATAAGTGAACACTCGATCCATTTGTGGGTATAATAATGTTAAGAAATGACCAATCTGAGTTTGAAAACACTATGTCACTTCAAAAATATTGCATGGGGTCTGCATTTGAGATTATTTAAAACCAGTTTAGTTTAATAAGTGTAACGTGAGTGAATAAAACCAATATAATAGTTACATCATGTTGCTCATTGATGTGATGTTTCACCGAAATTTCAGGAACAAATAAAAAGTGGTTGTAAACAGCATCAATTTATATGCGGCACAATTTCCACTTGTAGTGCAAATTAAACAGGGTCTAAAGTAATTGTGAATGTACCTGTGACAGTAAAATACAACGTTTTGTCTATTTCAAACAAGAAGAAAATTTGTTATTTTCCACATATTTCCCTACGAAAAATAATTCAACATTATTAATGTAAATATGTACATATCATAAAATCCAATATTTTATAGTTTTCCTACAAGAATATAACGAATTTTGTTCAGTTTTTAATAGTAGCGTATTGCTAAATCAAAAAATATCAGAACGATGACATAACCAAAAAATTACTAATTAGTCCTAAAACTACGGTTCGCGAAAAACATTATTTTAAAGTAACTTTCTATGGTTGAAAAGGGACTGGCTGATGTAGCAACCTCTTTCTTAAAATTACTTTTTTTCTTTTATTCAAAATATTAGAAGAAAAATTCCAAAACGCATTCAATATATTTCTTCTTGTTAATTTTTTACACTACAAACAAAAAAAATCACTTACGTTTGTGCGGGTTGAGGTATGCTAACATGCTTGATATCTTGAGAAGTGTAGTGTTCCGTATTCAATGCTTCGTCTAGTTTAGGAGCTAGAAACAGTATTAAAAAATTGTACATTATATGAAATTAAACTTTAATAATTATTGTTACTTTCTAATGCTCCTTCGACGATTCTTCGTTGATATCTTCTTGAAGGGGTTCGAGAAAATGAAGGTGGATTTCGTATGCGCATTTGAGCGTCTCGCACTGCTTGCTTTTCCGTTCTTCCACTAGTTATAGAAATAAAAACAGTCTAAATATTTTACACTATATTAGATGGTTGAAAGGGCGCCACTGCTCTGACGGCGCAACTCAAAATAGGTTGAGCAACAAAGAGGAAATTTGAAAGGATCGAATCCGGGATTGGGGCGATAAAATCTCATACGAGGGGGTACCCAAAAATAACGATAATTATTTTGTGGTGGTGACAGGGCGCTAGTTCCGACTTCTCCCTCAAGGTGTCTTATCTAGACACTGTTACCCAAGCGTCATTCTTGGGGAAACTGAGAAACACCAGTGCCGTGAGTGTCATTTTTTTCGTAAACGTTGTTTGACGTGGTTGGCGATTTTGTAATGACGGACATTAAAAAGCAACTCAGCAAATCACTCATAAACTTTTGCTTGGTTCAAAACTTTTTGCCGTAAACCCTCCGAAACATTACAGTTTGCACTGATGATTTCCCTAACAGCAGAACTTTAATGTTGCCATTGAAAAATTACTGACCATATCAAGCAGTGCCTACGACAAAAATCACACTAACGCTCATATGTTTCCCCAACTATGACACTTGGGCAACAGATACAGATACAAAAAGGTATCTATCTAGTACAGACACCTAATGGCATAAGTCGGAACTAGCGCCCTATCACCCACTAGAAATAATTCTCGTTATTTTTGGGTACCCCCTTGCACATACTGATAGTTTTTTTATCAGTGGACATGGGCAAATGTCATTGTCATAGTTACATTTAAAATGAATGACAGCAGTGTATTATCGCGTTTTTTTTAAAAGAAACTGGACATAGGGAGTTGTCAAAGTCATCAAACTATCATTTTTCAAAATGATGTATGAAGAAAAAGTACAAATCATAACATTGTATAACTCCAATATAAGTCTAAGATAAGTTTCCGTTTATTTGCTGCTACTTTTACTAAGCGATACAGGCCAGCAACTATTAGAAAAACCTATAACTATAGAACTACAATAGGCGTCAATGGACAGCATTAAAAGAATATCAGAACACGTAAGGTAATTAATAATAAAAACATTAAATTATACAGTTAAATGAAAATGACATACTCTTTCGATATAAAAAATTTCTGAAATTGACACTTGACGACGTTGACAACTTCCTAATTGTTACTGGCCTGGGTCGCTTATTAAAAGTAGCAGTAAATAAATCGGAAACTTGACTTAGACCGGGGCCACACGAGAATCCAGGCCTGAATGCTCAATTCGTGACGTCACAGCTAGCCTCTTGCTGTCACGCCACGCCTCGAACGACAGCAGGGTAAGTATAGGAAATATACGGAATTTTAAACAAATAGGATTGTAAAATGTTTTACTTTCAAATAATACAAGAAATAATAATAACATTAATAAATCTGGAGCTAACAATGAAAATAATATAATATACAACATAATATGAAAATGATAATAATGAAACTAAAAATGAATAACATACATGGTACGCATATTATATATTTAGAATAACCATTACTTTGAAATAATATAGATTTAGGTGCTCGCTAATTTATTTATTTTTTTGTTAAACTGCTTTTTATTACAATTTTGTTCTTTACAGTTCTTTCTATAATTATTTAGTAAAATGTTGCTGAATATCCCTAAAAAAATTTTCATAACTAAATTTGATGTTCTGCATGATACACATTCGCCATATATTTGGCCATGTTACCATAATTGGTCCTGCACATTGGCTCAAAGCATTTTAAAACCATTTTTGCAATATCCTTCAACAAAAAACTTTTGAAATTTGACGTTCTGTGCTGCGTTGTGCCGTGCGTCCACTCGCGCTGACTGCTGTAGCTCTACTGTTTTTATAGGGCTAGACTAGCGCGCTGGCCTCATAGTTTGACGTGACGCATTGAGCAGGGATAAACATTCAGGCCTATATTCTCGTGTGGCCTCGCTTAGACTCATATTGAACGTATACAATGTTATGATTTGTACTTTTTCTTCATACATCATATTGAAAGATGACAGTTTGATGATTTTGGCAACTCCCTATGTCCAGTTAAAATAAAGAGGTAATATATCGTTGTCAATTATTTTAAATGTAACTATGGTACTGACATACGCCCATGTCCACTGATAAAAAATTATGGGTATATGAATAAAATATATTGTATGAAGATTGTTCAATAGAGACACATTTGAACTGCGCAACCGCATCCACATCAACACGATCAAACATGGTCGTAACTTTTGCACTAGCTGTATTTTTTGAGTTAAATTTGAAACCAGACAAAAAATGCTTTACCATTAGGCATAATATTTGTTTTGCTGAACAAGAGTAAATTTTTTGGTTTATTTTGCAAGCTCACCATTTTAAAACCGCGTGTGAATTTATGAAAAATCCGCACATATATGTCCACGATTTAATCCATCAATTCATTATTAATTACTCATCTGCTCATTCACATGTATTCAATTTTTCCGCGCGATTTAAAATAAAAACTTTTTTTAAAAGACCGCGCACATATTCTCAATAATGCATCGAATGAAATCAGTGAAAACGTACCTAGTAGTAGTAATAAATCAATTGTTCTGCAATATTAAAATTTCATTCTCTTGCGGATTAATATTTTATTTAACTGTGTGATGTAGACAAATAGAGTTGGAATAAATACGTACAAAACAGCGGGTTATCTGTTGATAACTTGTTGAATATCGATTTGTGTTTAAAACTAATTTTAATACTGTCAAACTTGTACTGCAATTCGTATACAATCAAATGCAGATATTTTTGCACCGAAACAAATCATTCTCAATTTGAAAACACATTAAAGAAGAAAAATAACTATGTGTTAATAAATACTCGAAATCTCAGTCTATGCAGCATCTATTCTTACAAAACCGATGTTTCGGTATACCCTTATACCTTCTTCAGAGTAAGTAAGATCTTATAGATTCTTCAACAAAAAATCATGTACACATATACAGGGTGAGTCTGGGAAGACGCCCCCCCCCCCTTTAACTTTTTTATTATAAGTAATAGAAAAAAATGGCTCATATGAAAGTTTTATTATTTTACATATACTATTTGATGGCAGATGTAGATATTTTTTATAAAGTCAGGTTTACAAGATACGACATCAACTTTTATTTTTCAAATGGCAATTTCAGTTGATTCACCAATTATTAGAATCATATCAATTAATTCGTTCTTCGTAAACATTTCAAAATGTTTTTTTTTTGTTTACAAAATAAGTTAAATTAAGTAACAAACAAATGTATACTTTTTTGACATTAATTTAAATGTTTTACATTGTTACGTTTTGATTATTTTCACATAGCCACCTATAATATTTGTTTAAAAATTATTTCTAATATTTCTAAATTATCGCATTTTTCTCGAAATTTTTCAAATACATTAATAAAAAATAATACATCGTTGAAAAGAGAAAAAAATGGCGGTTTCTATTTTATTAAAATAATTATAGGTTGCCATTTGAAAAATAAAAGTTGATAGTCGTATCTTGTAAACCTGACTTTATAAAAAATATCTACATCTGCCATCAAATAGTATATGTAAAATAATAAAACTTTTATATGAGCCATTTTTTTCTATTACTTATAATAAAAAAGTTAAAGAGGGGGGGGCGTCTTCCCAGACTTACTCTGTGTGTATATATATATATATATATATATATATATATATATATATATATATATATATATATATATATATATATATATATATATATATGTACAGGATGTTATGTAAATAATGTGCCATACGTTATTATCACTTAATAAACAAGGTTGCAATGTATCGTAATCTGCAATAATTTCCTTTTCTAGATTGTTGCAATTATTAGAAATGTATTTCAAGATAGGCCACTAATAATTAATTTTTGAATTGAATTTTTGAATAAAGAATTATTTAAAAATCACAGTAGTTTGAGTGAAAACAACAACACATGTAATTTTTGAAGGCATGAAGGATAAGACACTTTTTATTAATGGAGACTGTTTTGGCGCACATCTTCGTAAACCAAATATATGTCGATATATATATATATATATATATATATATATATATATATATATATATATATATATATATAAGAAAATAATTTTTAACCTGTGGTTGTTGTGCCGCATATAAATTGAGAAAAATGCAATTGAAATTTAAATAAATTTTATTTTTATAGTTATTTTTCAGTAGGCTATGCATGAAAAAAAAAAAATTGAACATAAATTAAAACGAAACATAAATATTTGTTTATATCTTTATAAATAGCAAGAATAGGAATTATGCACTAAATAATTCAAATTGACAGATAGTAGTTTTATTTTTCATACATAGCCTACTCAAAAATAACTATAAAAATAAAATTTATTTAAATTTCAGTTGCATTTTTCTCAATATATTTATAATGTAAGGATACAAAATGTATACATGTTTGAATTCAGAAAAATACTCTATCGAATGGGCCTAAAAAATATCTATTCCATTCCATTTCAAAAAATATAACTTTATGTTATAGTTTGAGAACCACTGATTAAATTTTTTTTCTTCAATAAGTGAATGTTCTCCTTCATCTTCAACAACTTTTATTTGAATTATTTTCTCGTATTTCCAATAATAAAGAAAATAATCGGGATGTCCCGTATCCGAAAAGCACCCTATTTACTTGTACAACTTGACAAATTATGCTGAATATATTTCAGATTATAACTTCTTTCAGTTTCCTTTATCATACCATGAACTATGGCACATTACTTACATAACACCATGTATATTCGTTTAAATATTTTTCTACAAATTTTTGTACGTTTGTAAAACTGAAGAAGGTAGGTGTATACTAAAACATCGATTTTGTAAAAATAAACGCTGTATGACTGAGATTCGAGTATTTGTTAACATTAAGAATATACGGACGTATACATGTTTTTTTTTATATGAAAATGTTTTACGAGCTATATTCCTTGTTTTAGAAATGGTATAAGTGTGATAAAACTCTAGACGTGCTTGAAACGTAAACTTAAAGTTTGTAATGATTAAATACAGGAAGTACAGTAGATAAAACAATATAAGTACCATAATATTTTGACTCATACGTCAGCATATCGCGAGTTTTCAGAATATTCAAACAAAATGCACAAACATATTTGTATTCATAACGAAAATGCATATATTATATTTGCTATAAAATTATAAATAACTCACCTATACCTAAATCTGGAGCCAATTGCGAATATGTCTGGAGTTGTTGGTGATACCTGGACCAATCGGAAAAATGCATGATGTTCCACGCAACATTTCCAAAGATGTTTACAGGCAGGTTTCGCGGGAGTTTCAAAACCGTATGTACTTTCGTCGTTCTATAACAAAACAAAAGAAGAAGTTAGATTCAGGGAAAAATGGTACAAGCGTCTGCTAATAGACTTTTTCCATTTAACGGCTATCTCTTTCTATCGCTGCAAACAGTAAGTAAAATGGCGCCAACAACTGCAGTTGGGCTGTCAAATGAAACGTCAAAATATTGCAGCATTAAAATACCTGTATTCATGGTGAATATTTGCATCGTTAGACATTTTAGCTTTAATAAAAGCTTTTGTAACTTCTTTCGAGGAGTTTTTTAAAGTTGTCTGAGACTTTTCTCCTATTTTACGTCTAAATTTTTTAGAAACAAACGCCATGGATCTCATGGCAAGAGAGTATCCATGACTCCCGCCATTTGTTCTTCTATGCGCAGATCTCCATTGCGCATATATCTTCTATCTCTTTAAATTGAAAAGGTCTATAATATTAGCAACACTTAATCTTTTTTATATCAATCCCCAATCGACCCCTAGTAATATAATTTCGATCTATGGGGGTCTAAATCGACCATTTTGGTTGTCTAGTCTGAAAAATTATCTGTAGGTGAATACTTTAGAAACGCTTCATAAATAAAAAGAGAAATTACTGTCTATAGGTGCTCGTCTGATGAAAGAAGCCATCGAGATTTATAAAGAATAAAACAAGATCAATCACAATGATGGTTCGGATATTATTAGATCATGGCTTCCTATTATTCACAAAAATTTGTACAATATTGCTATCATGTTTATATCTTTATACAGGGTGTAAACGAAATAGGAAATGCGATTTTTCTCGGAAGTAATTGGGTATACAAAAAAATATTATACATATGTTGACGCTAAGGTGCGAACATAGGTATTTAACATGGGATTTTAGTTTTTTGGAATTTCCTGCTCTCCTGTTCATTTTAAAGTAAAAACTGTAGAGTGCGAAGTTGTTCAGAATTAAATGTTGTATACAAAATGTTTTAACATTTTTATCTTCCGTCACCTTTAGTTAAGGAAAGTATTGTCTTTGGTCAAAAAAATTCGGTGATGAGTTTTTAATCAATAAGCACGTTTTAGGGCCCATAGAATACGATTTTACTGTTTTACGATGATTTCTGAATGTGTGTTTGTGTGTGTGACAAAAATTTGCCCTGCGATAACTCTAATACTACAATTTCAAAAATTGTAATTCTTTCGTATTTCTCTTCGTTACATACATATGAATGGCTGATTAGATTCTGGTTATAATTGGTCAACCGGAAGTACCCACATTTGAAGATTTTAACAGTTTTTCTTGAAAAAACAATGTTAAATATCATTTTTTTACATTTAACGTTATTATAAATATTAAAGATATTTTATTCGCTATACGATTTGACTGCATTTTATTCTTCATATTAAATGGATATAGAGTTAAAAAATTATAAAGAAATTAAATTTCATAAATTAGCCAGCTATGCAATAACTATGGAAATAGCTACTATATTAAGAAAATTATGATTGAAAGATGTCAGTGTCAAGTGCAATTGACATAGCATGTTTGTGTTATAATTTTACTGGTAATATAGGATCTTTTGCTAGAAACTTTCTGTGTGGAATTTGTATAAAATACATACAACTGCCGGAAGTTAATGTACAAGAAATAGAATCTTTTGCAAGGAACTTTCTGTATGAAATTTGTACAAAATACATAGAACTGACGGAAGGTAATGTGCTGGCCACATCAGATTTTTTATTATGTTTCTAGTTCCTTCCCAATTTTTTTTTTAATATTTCGGTTTGTTAGTAGCTATAGCCATGACACTTGTTTTCTTTTTTTCTGGTTTTCATAAATTATTTATAAGCGTCAATTTGACTTATGAAAAAGAAATAAATTAAATACTGAATGTTTATTCGAATGAGGAACGTATCTAAAGGAATATTATGATGGAAATAGTTACAAACGAATACAGAATTTATTTTCCAAGTGTCAAATTTACGTTTGACGTTTATAAATAATTTATGAAAACTAGAACAAGGAAACAAGTGTCATGGCTATTGCTACTAATAAACCAAAATTTTGAAATTTCTTTTTAAAATTGTGAAGAAACTAGAGACATAATAAAAAATGTTAAAACAGTTTTGTATTACAACTTTTAATTCTGAACAACTTCGCACACTACAGTTTTTATAGTAAAATAAACAGGAGAGCAGGAAATTGGATAAAACTAAAATTGTTGTTCGCACCTTAGCGTCAACATCCTGTAGAATAAAGTTGTAGGAGACCAAGGAGGACATCCCATTATAGAAGAAAATATTTTTTTAAACCAGTGGTTCTCAAGTTACAACACAAAGTTATATTTTTAAATGGAATGTCATATATTTTTTAGGCCCATTCAGTTGGGTATTTTTTTTCTGTATTCAACCATGTAATCATTTTATATCCTTACATAAAAATATTGAGAAAAATTCAATTGAAATTTAAATAAATATTATTTTTATAGTTATTTTTCAGTAGGCTATGTATGAAAAACAATTGATCTTAAATTAAAATAAAACAAATATTTGTTAATAACTTTATAAATAGTATTGTATCTCCAACAATAATTATGCACGAAATTATTTAAATTGACAAGTATCAGGTTTTGTTTTTCATACATGGCCTACTGAAAAATATCTATAAAAATATATTTTATTTAAATTTCAATTGAATGTTTCTCAATATTTTTATTATGTAAGGATATAGAGTGATTATATGGTTGAATTCAGAAAAAATACCCTATCGAATAGGCTTAAAAAATACTTGCTATCCCATTAAAAAAAATATAACTTTGTGTTGTAACTTGAGAACCACTAGTTTAAAAAATATTTTCTTCTACAACTTTGTTCTATAGTATTTTTTTGTATCTCTAATTCCGATAAAAATCGCGTTTCCTAGTTTCATTTACACCCTGTATCCACTGTTCATTTAATTTTGTTTTATTTTCCGAGAGACTAGATACAGCTTAGATTCTTCTGAATTATAAAATTTTTATCCATATGAACCTGTCGAGTTCAAATGCGAGTGAAGAAGATATACTGAAATACTTATCAAAATATTATTTCGTTATAGAAGAACAATATGAAATGCATTTGATCTGTCCATGTTTATGTATTACCCGATAAGACTACGAAAAACGAATAAAAATTCTGATAACTTACGTTCTTGTCAGTAACCCTGAGCATGAAATATCGCCCCTTGAAGTAAATTTTCGATATCCGGGGCCAGTAGTAATTCCCAACTGTGTTTTTGTTACGTAGTACAATAATTCCGCTAGGTGTCAGGCCTAAGAAATATTCTACGTTGTCTTCTCCCTATATTCAAATAAATTGTAACAATCATTTGCATTTTACCGGGTGTCAATTTTTTTTATGGACTGTAGGAAATACAATGGTAAAATTTTTGTATGGCTGTAATTTCTGCCCTATTAATTTTGGAACAAGTGTTAAATATATAATGTGTAATAATAATTAAAAATTGCATCATACGATAGAGTATTTTTTCTGAATACTACCATGTGATTATTTTATATCCTTACATAACAAAAATATAGAGAAATATACAATTGAAATTTACATAAATTTGATTTTCAGTAAGCTATGTATGAAAAACAATTGACCTGTATGAAAAATAATTGACCTTAAATTATAATGAAACAAATATTTGTTAACAACATTAGAAACAGTGTTCTATTTGATTTATATCCTAAATAATTCAAATTGACAAATAGAAGTTTTTGTTTTTCATACATAGCCTACTGCAAAATGACTATAAAATATAAATTTATTTAAATTTCAATTAAATATTTCGCAAAATTTTTGTTATGTAAAGAAATAATATGATTATACGGTTGAATTCAGAAAAAAAATACTCTATCAAATGAGCCTAAAAAATATATATTATCCCATATCAAAAAATATAACATTGTATTGTGATTTGAGAACCACTGGTTTAAAAAAATATTTTCGTTTCTAATCGGATGTCCCCCTTGGTCTTCTATAAAATTGTCTTATAGTATGTTTTGTATCTTTAATAATATAGAAATTATTTGCGTTAGCTCGTTTAGCTGTTATACCCTGTATTTCTTGAATATAAAATTCAGGATTCAGTACAGTTTAAGTATGGTGAAAATTAAAGGTAGAATTTGGCGATATTTCAATGAAATAAATACAAAAGACAATAAGATACTTTTTATTTTAAATAGTTTAATATTATATTTTTAATAATAAATTTTTATTTTGTTTTGAATCTTTTTTTCTTGTTTATTTTCAAATTAGTTAATTTGAGATTTAAATATTTCAAATTCAACTGACAAATGTTAACTTTCTTGAAATTTAAATGAAATTTTTTATATGAAACGTTCATTGAAATTCATAATGAAATATTTTGTGAAACTTTCAATAAAATTTTCAGTGAAACTCTCAAAAAAAGTTCGAAATTTGCACATCACTACTCACGGTACTCTGTAAATAGTTAAAAATTATTACTTTTATTTTGCCCCTCTTTCGCGACCGAAATGCATTTAAGCAATATTTTTGAACTTATTAGATGCAGTTTTTAATTCTGAACATTTTTTGTATTTACATTTTTGTTCTTAAACTAATAAGGCAGAAATTACAGCAATATAAAAATATAACCATTGTATTTCCTATGATCCGTAAAAAAGTAGACACCCGGTATAATTGAATAACTTTACCAAAACTGGGTGTAAGTCAACGCCGTACATTTCCAACCATTTGACTTTGTCTAAGTAGTTTAATTCGGCTACTGCTGGTAGCTGGCCACTGAAAAAAAAATATAATCCACAGATATGCGAGAGGAAATTCATCTTTATAAGTGAACTTAACAATAATGTTAGTGAGTTAGTGTACCGTCGTGTTTGTGAGAGCAACCCTCCATTTTTATAGATGATTAATAGTTAGTGTATACTTATTTATCTTAACTTACACTAAAGTTTTGTGAAGTTCCATGATTCTTGTCTCCAGTTCCAAAGTTTGGTTGGAGAGAAAGCGAAATTCTGACACGTAGCCTGGAGAATGTCGTCTTGGATCATAATCACCTAATTCCGCTGTGGAAGACGTATTCACAATCAAAATAACAACATAGAATCATGTTTTCAAATAATAACAAGCAAGATTTATGATTTCCAGATAAAGTCTAATGTAAGTTGTACGCAGAGCTGGGTAATACTTGTAAGAAAAGTACTTTATTAGGCTTGCAAGTACTTTTAGTACTTCAAGTACTGTACTTAAAGTACTTTCTATTTATAGTACTTTATACTGGACGAAGTAAGTCTATTCACAAGTACTTGGTACTTAATATTTGGGAAAATACTTGAAGTACAGAGTGTCTCATTTTCGATGTTTTTTAAGGTATCTCGGGTAATATTAATGATAAATCAAAACCGTTTGCTCATTCCAGGGTCAACTTTTCCAGAAAAGTTTAATAGTCACCACAGGAATTTTCGATCTTCTTTTGTTACTGAGCTACAGGCAAAAACTCGTTTTTCGCTCATTTTGAAAATGTATTATGATAGTTAGAGAAAAATTGTTTTTACAAAAATTTTACCGTGTTTTAGATAGAATAAAATGACGTAATTAGATTTTTTGAAAAATTAATAATGATCGAGATATAACACAAACTTATGATTTTTTAAATAGAAACCTATGTTGAAAATAGTCTCGTCTTTTTGCTTAATTTATAAGGTTTTCAACGATATATAACAAGTCTACATTCGTTTGTTTTAAACATTAATAAAAGACGAATTATTAATTTATTAGGACGAAAATATTGGAAATTATTAAGAAACAAATGAAAAAATCTATTACAGATCATCATTTGCATATTTCTAATAGTATTTGTTTCAGTTTTACTCATTTTTTTTCAATTTATTTACTTCAAAGGCATATTAAACCGTTTTTTCGGATTGTGTCAAAGCCAACTATAACGTAGATAAATAATAATTTAACTAACCCGAAAATAATTAGTTAAGAATAATTTTGAGAACACAATTAATATATCAAAATAAACAAATAATAATCTGTAATAATTTTTTTTCATTTGTTTCTTAATAATTTCCAATATTTTTACCCCAATAAATTAATAATTCGTCTTTTATTAATGTTTAAAACAAAAGAATGTAGACTTGTTATATCTCTAACATCTCGGAACTGCTTCTCATATCGCTTGGTAATCACATGACATTAATTTTACGTCATGCAATCGCTAGGTGATATGGCAGAGTCCCAGCGAGGAACTCTTGTTTTAAATAACCCAATAAATATCGCATAATAAAATTTTTGTCAATCAGAAAGTACTTGCACCCAAATTTACAAATACTTTTTCAAATACTTGGTACTTTCAAGTACTTTAGAAAATAAAAAAGTAGTTGTACTTCAAGTACATTTAGAAACATTAAGATACTGGGTACTTGTACTTCAAGTATTACTTTCCGGTACTTTGCCCAGCTCTGGTTGTAAGTAGAATAAAATGTGTTATTTAAGTAAGTGTACAACGCTTAATCGATGGTAGAACTAACGCGATAGATAGTAAATCTGGCAATAATTTTTGTTTTACATGTTTTCTATAAGAACTGGAGCCCCTTAAAACTGATCATTACGTCAAAGTTCAAAATTTTATAAAAAAGTAAAAATCAATGTGTTCTCTGAGAAAAATTTTGATTGTCAAAATTGACGTGAAACGCTTTTTGCGTACAATTTATATTTGGTTTAGTCAATACCAAAATGTCAATTACCTAGGTAATAAACAAGTAGTTTTTCATTATGAAAGTATCAAGTACCTATATCTGTCACGACGCCAATGAACTTATATGTCAATAATTGTGACCGGTGTGACATTTTTTCCAGAGATTGATTTTGATTTCTTTACAAACTTTTGAACATTTAAACTATGACGTAATTGAGGGATTTAAATCCAAAAGAATCTAAATGTCAAAACAATATTTCAACAATTTAGGTTTACATGTTGAATAATCTTAATCACACTTTGAGAAAAAGGGTTGTTAAGACATCTGGCATGGTTGACATATTGAATAATCCTAATTTCTCTTTACCCTTTTTTAATACGATTTCGCGTAAAATTTTAATACTGAAGATGAGAACATTGTTTTTGAAATCCGTACCTATATAGTTTTTATTTTCACTTAATTTTTAATTTTATTATCAATGAATCTATAGATATTTCTTTTTTTTTGTATGTATATTTAGCCGGTCGATAATAAATTGAAAACAGCGAAATATACGAAATGTATTTTATAAGAAATGGAGCATCCCTTATATTTTGAATAATTTATGTATCAAATTTTATTAACATCCATTCCAGAGAAGGTAATTTGATAAGGTTTTTCGGAAGGACAGTTATAGGAAGCATATCAAATAATATTATTTTATCTGCAACTTACCGGAAAATAGATTAGTCCCGAAATTGTTACTCATAGTTTTTGTCTCGAAAGATTGAATAAAATGATAAATTTAATGTTTGTTACACGTTCCAAATGTGTATGGTTCTTAATATACAGGGTGTTTCTCGGATATGGGACACCTTGATTATTTTATTTATTGTTGAAAATAGAAGAAAATCACTCAAATAAAAGTTGTAGTAGTTCGAGGGGGACATTCATTTGTTGAAGGAAAAAAAAATTAACCAGTGGTTATCAAACATAAAGTTATATTTTTTTAAAAGGGATGCTATATATTTTTTAAGCTCATTCGATAGAGCATTTTTTTCTCAATGCAACCATGTTATCATTTTATATCCTTACATAATAAAAATATTGAGAAAAATACAATTGAAATAAATTTAATTTTTATAGTTATTTTTCAGTATGCTACGCATTACATGGTTGTATTCAGAAAAAAATAATCTATCGCATAAGCCAAAAAAATATATATATTCCTATTTTTAAAAAATATAACTTTATGTTATAGTTTGAGAACCACTGGTTAAATTTTTTTTTGTTCAATATGTGAATGTCCCCCTTCCTCTGCTATAACTTTTATTGGAATGATTTTCTTCTATTTCCAGTAATAAAGAAAATAATGGATGTGTCCCGTATTCGAGAAACATCCTGTATATAAAGGTGTTTAAAAAATACTGTAAAAAAATTAAGGGCATATAGTACTGACCAAAATAAGTAAAAAAGCTTAATCAACATACGACTGACCTTCAAACGTTTCCCAGAAAAGCGAAAAGTCGAAAAAAACTGACAAAGATAGTGATCGAACAAAATTTTGTCTAGACTATAAAATTTTATATGAAACTTTTTTCTTAATTTCTAATAGTTACGAAGTTATTTGAAAAATAATATTGACCAAGGTCGCCACAACATTTAACATAGTACAATTATTTGATTAAAAAAAAAAAAAACAAAAGCATATCTAAGATGACCTCTGAAAGGTAAACAAAAAATCTCATTTAATCAAAATTGTAACTCTTATAGTTTTCGAGATAGCAGATGTAAACCCGGTAAAAACTCATTTATCACTGCCTCAAATCTCGGAAACTATGGAAGATCGGACCCATGTTGATTAAGCTTTTTTACTCATTTTGGTCAGTACTATATGTCCTTAAAAAAATTTTACAGTATTTTTGAAACACCCAGTATATTTAAATATTTCACTGAATTTCAAATTATAATATGACACCAGGCTTTCATATGTGCGCTTCTTGTGAGTAAAGTAAGAATTAAAGATTTTTACAACTATCAGCCACGTTAGCATTGTAAAATTTTGAATAATAAAATTATATTCTTTTCGGTTAATACTACTATAATCATTTTCAAGTTGTGACGTCATACAGTTAGCGCAAATAATTTCTAATTAAAATTATAAATGAAAAGTTATGTTTTAATAAAATGTTGGTACAAAATAATTTAAAATAATCATATTTTAATAATTTGATAAAAATTATATGCCGCCCACAATATACCACGGAAAGTTCACACAATCACAATAGATATAAGAAAATGTCTGAATGGTGCTAAGGATTGTTTGTATTACATTGCTCAAATTGAAAGTCGGTAATATAGGGTAAACCAATGATACTAAAATAGTGGTTTTCTTTGTAAAATTGGATGTTTTTGTGGAAACAATTTGATAAAACGCTTCTAGAAGCCAATCACTCCGCTTCGTTCCGTGTTGGCTCCCATCGATGTTAAATATATCATCGCTAACATTTCAGGGACGATAAGAACTACATTAACCGAGGTGTTAACTGAGATAAAGAAGGGGCTGGAATTTAATGTTGGACAAACATTAGTTTTGTTGGAACCTGTAACCCTAGTATACAGGGTGAGTCTGGGAAGACGCCCCCCCTTTAACTTTGTTATTATAAGTAATAGAAAAAAATGGCTCATATAAAAGTTTTATTATTTTACATATACTATTTGATGGCAGATGTAGATATTTTTTAGAAAGTCAGGTTTACAAGATACAACTATCAACTTTTATTTTTCAAATAGCAACCTATAATTATTTTAATAAAATACAGATCGCCATTTTTTTCTCTTTTCAACGATGTATTATTTTTTATTAATGTATTTGAAAAATTTCGAGAAAAATGATATAATTTAGAAATATTAGAAATAATTTTTAAACAAATATTATAGGTGGCTATGTGAAAATAAACAAAACGTAACAATGTAAAACAATTACATTTATGTCAAAAAAGTATACATTTGTTTGTTACTTAATTTAACTTATTTTGTAAACAAAAAAAAAAACCATTTTGAAATGTTTACGAAGAACGAATTAATTGATATGATTCTAATAATTGGTGAATCGACTGGAATCATAAGAAGAGCAAAAAGAATTTACCGGGAGCGGTTTCCTAGACGTAGGATTTTTACCCGATTTCGAGAAACAGGTTCAGTTGAAAAACCATAGCCAACCTATAATATTTGTTTAAAAATTATTTCTAATATTTCTAAATTATCTCATTTTTCTCGAAATTTTTCAAATACATTAATAAAAAATAATACATCGTGGAAAAGAGAAAAAATGGCGATTTCTATTTTATTAAAATAATTATAGGTTGCCATTTGAAAAATAAAAGTTGATAGTCGTATCTTGTAAACCTGACTTTATAAAAAAAATCTACATCTGCCGTTAAATAGTATATGTAAAATAATAAAACTTTTATATAAGCCATTTTTTTCTATTACTTATAATAAAAAAGTTAAAGGGGGGGGGGCGTCTTCCCAGACTCAGCCTGTAGGTATATTTTATGGGAAATAAATTTCGCCGCGGTGAATTTTCCCTGCGATGAATGTTCCCTGGTGATTTTCCGCGGTGAATTGTGGGCGGTAAATTTTCCGGCTCCCCCCATTGTACAGCAAAAAATAATAAAGATCTCTATTCGTTGTTATTTGTGTAACTATTATTGGAAATCATTCAACGTAAATATTTCAACCTGTGTAATTATCGAAAGGGTTTAAAATTAGGTACAATTTGTAGAGGTATGTCTTTAGGTGATTAGTTTAGTTTACTTGCATTGTACTATATAGGCGCCGAGTTCCGCTGCCAGTTCGAAGCTAACAGGTAATCGCCCTTGGAGGATATCTTGCTTCACCTGCAGAAAAAACTGATACCTGAAAAGAAACATTTATTTACTGACCGTCAGAATTAAATATGGGGTTTGAAATGGTAACATAACATGTAGCGGTAACATATCGGTCCGAGAGCATTTATCTTAACGCAACGTGGTTAAGAACTTGTAATCACGCATTTGCCGACGAGCAACGACGTAAAAGAGAGAAGGTATACGTGACGATATGAAATTCTTACGAAAAATCATTCACTAATACGCACTTTTATGGCGTCTCGTTGTTGTGTGACTGATAGCGTTTTCCATTTACATATTTGCACTTTTTTGCACTGAGCGTTTTCAGTTGTTATTGAGTGCAAAATTTAGTCAGCTGATGCGTTTCAGCTTAATAGCGTTTTCAGCTTACACAGTGCAAGTATGCACTGAGTGCAATATAACACGTGACCACACTGAACGACTTCTGCCCTCATCCGGTGGCAGTGCAGTTTAAGCTGAAAACGATTTTGTTTAGCCGCCATATTTGCACTGACACTATTGTACTGAGCCAATGCACGGTGCAACATTTCTTAAGCTGAAAACGCATCAGCTGACTAAATTTTGCACTCAACGACAAGCTGAAAACGCTCAGTGCAAAAAAGTGCGCACCAGTGCGCACAAGCTGAAAACATTATAATAGCGTTTTCAGCTTACAGAGTGCAAGTGCGCACTGAGTGCAACATATCACGTGACGACACTGAACGAGTTCGGCCCTCATCCGGTGGCAGTGCAGTTTAAGCTGAAAACGATTTTGTTTAGTCGCCATATTTGCTCACACTATTGCACTTGCCTAGGGAGTCAATGCACAAAAGTCGCACTGAGCCAGTGCACGGTGCAACTTTTTCTTAAGCTGAAAACGCATCAGCTGACTAAATTTTGCACTCAATGACAAGATGAAAACGCTCAGTGCAAAAAAGTGCGCACCAGTGCGCACAAACTGAAAACACTATTAGCGTTTTCAGCTTACAAGTCGAGTGCGCACTGGTGTGCACTTTTTTGCACTGAGCGTTTTCACCTTGTCATTGAGTGCAAAATTTAGTCAGCTGATGCGTTTTCAGCTTAAGAAAAAGTTGCACCGTGCACTGGCTCAGTGCGACTTTTGTGCACTGAGTCCCTAGGCAAGTGCAATTATGTCAGTGCAAATATGGCAGCTAAACAAAATCGTTTTTAGCTTAAACTGCACTGGAACCGGTTGAGGGCAGAACTCGTTCAGTGTAGTCACATGATATGTTGCACTCAGTGCGCACTTGCACTGTGTAAGCTGAAAACGCTATATAAGAAAAAGTTGCACCGTGCACTGGCTCAGTGCAACTTATGTGCACTGGCTCAGTGCGACTTTTGTGCACTTATAGCGTTTTCAGCTTACTCAGTGCAAGTGCGCACTGAGTGCAACATATCACGTGACCACACTGAACGAGTTCTGCCCTCATTCGCCATATTTGCACTGACACTATTGCACTTGCCTAGGGAGTCAGTGCACAAAAGTTGCACTGAGCCAGTGCACAGTGCAACTTTTTCTTAAGCTGAAAACGCATCAGCTGACTAAATTTTGCACTCAATGACAAGATGAAAACGCTCAGTGCAAAAAAGTGCGCACCAGTGCGCACAAACTGAAAACACTATTAGCGTTTTCAGCTTACAAGTCGAGTGCGCACTGGTGTGCACTTTTTTGCACTGAGCGTTTTCACCTTGTCATTGAGTGCAAAATTTAGTCAGCTGATGCGTTTTCAGCTTAAGAAAAAGTTGCACCGTGCACTGGCTCAGTGCGACTTTTGTGCACTGAGTCCCTAGGCAAGTGCAATTGTGTCAGTGCAAATATGGCAGCTAAACAAAATCGTTTTTAGCTTAAACTGCACTGGAACCGGTTGAGGGCAGAACTCGTTCAGTGTAGTCACATGATATGTTGCACTCAGTGCGCACTTGCACTGTGTAAGCTGAAAACGCTATATAAGAAAAAGTTGCACCGTGCACTGGCTCAGTGCAACTTATGTGCACTGGCTCAGTGCGACTTTTGTGCACTTATAGCGTTTTCAGCTTACTCAGTGCAAGTGCGCACTGAGTGCAACATATCACGTGACCACACTGAACGAGTTCTGCCCTCATTCGCCATATTTGCACTGACACTATTGCACTTGCCTAGGGAGTCAGTGCACAAAAGTCGCACTGAGCCAGTGTACGGTGCAACTTTTTCTTAAGCTGAAAACGCATCAGCTGACTAATTTTTGCACTCAATGACATGCTGAAAACGCTCAGTGCAAAAAAGTGCGCACCAGTCGCACGCGACATGTAAGCTGAAAACGCTATTAGTTTTGCACCCAGTGCAGGCAATGACATGCCCGGCACTCCCGGCACTAGTTGTTGGTACTGCACATGCGTAGTGAATTTCAAATGGAACATGTTTCAAAATCCCAGTGCCAGTTTTTTAGCTGTCACTTTCAATATAGAATTTAGAGGTCATCTAGCTATGGATATCAATACACAAGAATTGGCCTGTGAAGAAGTGAAATATTCTGGAACGTCTTTCTCTTTGGTATAATATTATTTATTATAAGTTGATAAAATATGATTGTTTGGACTTATTGTTCTCCATATACTAGATAGATACATAAGAGAACGTTTTCAATAATTGTTCTACTAATAATACACTTACATGCATTGTACTTAACAGACATTTTTTACAACTCAACATATATGAATTTGACAGATTGCACTGGCAAGCACTGACGACCGTAGTAAGTGCAAGAAACTGCGCACTGAGGCAGTTGGTGCGCACTGAGAATATAAATGGATAACGATTTATGTACTCAGTGCAAAAAAGTGCGCACTAAATATACAAATGGAAAACGTTATGAGCGTCTGGTCGCGAATCTAATGACCCAGGTTCAATCCCGACCGATGCCAAAAATTAATTCAAATTTTAAAGAGCACAAAAGTGACGGTTATAGTTTAGAATACCTACCACTTAAGAATTTTATTTTTAAAACACTAAATTCCACAAAAATTGGGCATATTTATAGTGATTTTTAATTACCGAAATCTGTGCACAAAGCAGATTGGTACACCCAAAAGTAGGATTAAATTCCTATAAAGTGAATGTAACGTTACGTTACTTTACTTTAAAGTATGTTTTGTAAATTTTCAAGCGAAAAAGTCACATTTTTCACACAGCCTAAAAAACTAATAATCATTTTGGGGCGAAATGCCTATAAAATGCTTGCAACCACCCGAATTTCGTCAAATTGACTTCCGTGCGTTAGGCTACGTTACATTCAAGTATTTTTTGAAAATTTGCAAGTGAAGAAGTCATAATTTTCCCAAGTACAGCCTTTAGATAGGTAAAATCTGACTTTATTTAAAAAAAAAATATATACTTCCGCGCTCTAATTTTGTGTTTCTATGTTATATTTAGGTAAAAAAAGACATTTGTTAAAAAAATTGGAATTTCAAGGACGTAAGTATTCTAGAATCCGGCCAAAGTGACCCCTGTGGCGCACTCTCTACGCCAGCAATAAGTGCTCATGAGATAACGCCTAGGAAATGTCCGCACGGTATAGTATACTTTAGATTATTTAATAGATGTGGATTCTTTTGAAAACATTTCCCTATATTTGATTTGAAAGGAAACTGATTCTTATGTATTCCGTTATAGAAGATTAGAATTGTACTCAATATCAGGAGACATTTAAAATGACCTTAGCAATAGGATTCAGGGATGTATATAAGAAAATTAATACCGCAAATTGTAGTTCGTTCGTCTCAGATGTAAGCAACCCTCGAGTCGGAATTACTGTTAGAGGAAATTAAAAATAATACTATTTCATACAATTGCCAAACTAAATAGTTTAAAGATCAAAATATTTTGTTATAATGAACATAAACGAAAAATGTTTAAAATATTTTAAACGCACCCTTGTTTTGATATTCAGTTACCCTAGTCGGCCATCTATTTTCAGCCAGACATAGTAATGTATTTCTGTGCTTTTCGATTCCAGTAATTAAATGGGTTCATGTAAAAATTTCATACCTGAATATTTCGTACAATTCTATTCTTCTCTAGGATTTCAAAAGAAACCACATCTATAAAATAATTTAAACGTCAACTTTCATTTGCTAGTCATACCATACGAATATGTCATCATTACCGATATTTGTACAAAGCAGGTTGGCACACCCTGCAATGGGTAATATGCCGTGATGATATATTTTAAAAAAATTTAATACTTTTATAATACAAATGTTTTTATGGAGCACACACTTCATAAGAATATAATATAAAAGCGCGACCATAAAAGCATTTTTAGTATAAAAGTGTGCTCGTAATACGGTCCATTGACTTTATATTAATGTTTGTAATATTATCTTCAAAATAAAAGTAACGTAGTTTATATCGTTAAAATTTTAATAGCATGTACACAGTTATACTATAGAATATTATCATATTTTAAACATACAACACCGTTAATATTAACACCATAAACATATTACGTTTATAAATAATAATGCTAAACATAAATATGTAACATAATAAATATTCCATAATTAAATATGTGTATTTATTTTATTGTAATCCTAAATGGTAACATGAAAATTCTTACGTAGATGATTACGTTGGCTTCTACAAAAACTCGTTCCGGAAGTAAAATTTTCATCGACTTAATTGCAAGATCTACACTTGATCCTGAACTTAAAAACCAACTCATTGCATATAAGCGGAATGAGTACTTGTAGATTAGCCATAAATATAAGATAACTGTTATAAGTAACCGCATAATTTATCGGGATAGGGTGGAGCATTTATCATTTAAACATATTTATAAATTTTTATAAGTGCTGAAAAACTTACTATTTCAGAACAAAATAAGTGTAACATCTACGTCAATATTAAAAAAAAATGTTAAAGCTTAACATACATACATACATAAAATCACGCATTTCCCACTTAGTGGGTTAGCACAAACCCGAAAGAATAAAAATAACATCAACCAAAAAATAATCACTCTCTCTTTCAACAACATTCTTACTAACCTGACATAGGTACAACATATATTCCCCACTCTTAACATATTAAAGTGACCGATTTTCGGTAACGAAATACCGCAACCGGACCACAATAATGAAACAATCATCCTTTGCCACACATTCCTGTCTAAGCATACTTCTTTCGCCTCGGCCACATTCATAATAGCATTCATACAGGCTCTTCTTCTCTTCCCACTCGGAAACTTTCTGTCTTTTAGTACCTTAACGAATAATAAGTAAGACTTAAATACTATTTATATAAAATTGTATGTTATATTTAAACATTCTACGAGTTATTTGTATTTATACATAGTTAAATATGAATAATATTAAGTATATTATTATATGAAAAGATTTATAGGCACTCACAGCTACATTGTATTTTTTAACGTAGAAAATATATTTAATTAATATGTACAAAAATTACTGCGCGAAGCTGCGAGATTTTACGCTATTTTCTAACAATTTTTAAATTTGAAATATACAGGGTGTTCGTTTTAAGTGGTACATTATTGCTAACTCGAGAACTATAAGAGCTACAAGGTCGATTAAATTAGCAAACAATTTCTATTTTACTAGACTATTTTAATGAGCGTATTTTTTTTTCAACCAGTAGTTTTCAATATGTAGATACCAATAACTTTGTTATTTTAAATGGGATCATATATTTTATTTACTTATTAGATAGAGAATTTTATTCTAAATTCAGTGATATAATATTTTCGTATTTCTTTCAGGGCATTCTTTAATTCGTAGCACTCTTATTATAGTCACATTTTAATCATATTAAGATAAAACTTTATATGCATATTTCTCAAAAAAATCTTTTTGTGAGAGTATGTAAATATTATATCACTGAATTCAGAATAAAATTCTCCATCTAAAAAATAAATAAAAAATATATGATCCCATTTAAAATAACAAAGTAGGTCCACACAGTCTGAAAACCACCGGTTGAAAAAAAATAATTTTACGCTCATTGAAATAGTCTACTAACATAGAAATTGTTTGCTAATTTAACCGACCTCGTAGCTCTCATAGATAGTAATAGTGTACCACTTAAAATGAACACCCTGTATATAATTAATTCAGAAATGAACACAAAGAGGTACTAGAAGTTTTGTTTTTGTTTCACATTGGAAGTAATTGAATTATTAATTCAAAAAATTACAAAATGGCGACATTGGTTGTTTTTACACAACCACATTAATATAAATTATTTTGTGATAATAATATTAATTTCTTTTCATTTTAAATATATATTTTTAATGATTAACTTTGTTAATTATTAATAACGTGTTTTTCTTCCTGTTATAGCTTAATACAAAAACCATCAATGTCTATATTTCGTAATTTTGGGAATGAGTGATTTTTCGCATCCCTTTAAAAATATTTATATTTATTAGGTACTGCATAATTACAAACAATAATTATACATCCAGTGAACATAATTGTACTCCACACTTATTTTATATATCCTTTTTCTGGGTGTAAAGTTATGCAATATAGACCCATGCATTTCATAATTTAACAATGAAATGATCTATGGCTGCTTTACCAAAAGCTCATTAAAAAAATAATTTGTCGATTTTTTTATAAAATCGTGGAACCCATCTCCTTTAATATATATTAACATAAAATTATTTGAAATATGTGACTCTTCATTCATAAATTTCCTAATAAACTTTCGCGGTTGTAAACACGGACTAAATTTGTGACGTCACGGCTTCATTCTCATACAAAGACATTTCTCTCACACACGTACACACATTTACGCTTCACTTGATTTCTGTTTTAGCCATTGTAAACACAAAATAGCAATCTAACCTAAAATTGTGACAGATGACAGCAGAGTATACAAGAGAGAAGATTATTATTATTGTGTACGTCTTTAAAAGTACTAAGATATTTATTTAAATAAATATCAAACCAAACAATCATAGTTCCAAAATCCGTGAAGCTGTGTAGTCGGCGTTGAAATATTTGAAATTAAAGGCAACTATTAAAAAATCATATCTTTGATTCTTGTAAGATATAAAACGTACACCTACATAGGCGCCCACAGGGGGGGGGGGTCGAAAGGGTCGACTGACCCCCCTTTCATTTATGGACTGTATCCATTTTTAAAAATAAAATTATAATTTTATTTTTTCATTTCAATGTATCATTGTATTTTTTAATAATTATTGGTAATTTTTCTTATATTTTAATCAAAAATTTATTACATACTATATGTTACTAAGTACAAATAGCTGAAGTGTCAGAATGAGTAAATTATGTTATGTACTGTTATTATATTACATTATTTTCGGTGTTGTATTTTCTTTAATATGCCGTAGTTTATTCTAATCATTTTATGATCACGTTCTTCTCAAAACTTTCACAATTATCGATTTTACTGTTATATAGAAATAAAGAAATAGAAAAGTAAATAATGAATAAACATTGCATATTTATTTATATTAAAAGTACCTACGTATGATTAGAGTTGCCGTATTTTGTGAGGAGCGCGATTTAATTAACATTTAATTATTATACATTTTATTTTGAGCAGTTCAATAGAATAATTATATTGTTACTCAGTAATATATTTTAATATAATGCAACATTGTATTTTCAGATTGTCTGTTTCTGTAGTTATTGCTTATGCTCGCATCTCGCATCATAAAGCCTAGTAGAAGGGGCAATTCTACTCTTTTAGAGCGTACATACGCATTTTCGTCATAAAATATTGATTTTAATTTTTTAAGAATTTGTTAAATTTGCTTCATTGTAAAGAACTTTATATTATCTTACTCTTCATTAAAACACGTTTGACCTTCAAAATTATTAAAAATTCGCGCATTTTTTTCTTACAACAAAAATTTCGACCCATCTTGTAAAAAAGTCTGCGGGCGTCCATGTACACCTACATATTCAATTTGAACTATTCTTTCAAGAAAAAATAAATCAGAAAATGTGTAATGACCCCATTGTACTACAGAGATGGCGCAACTTTTTTGGGAATAAAAAATAAAAGTTCCATATATTTGGTTTTGCATTCCATAGAACATTTTCTTTTATCTTGTATCTTTTGTGTTACTTAGATATCTTTGAATTTAATAGCTTCAACAATAAGTAGATAACTAATATAAATGTCAACTTTTTCTGTAATTTATTGGGCGTAGAATGAAGTAATAATCTTATATCTTGAAGGTACATACTAAGCAACCGTAGACTTGTAGTTGACTGGATTGGATTAATAACGTATCAATTATGTTCCACAGATGTTTATCCATTTTCCTGTTTAGCACATGACTAGAATTTTAATAGCGAGTTACTCGCAACGAGCTACTGGAATTTTTCTTCAAACAAACAACAAAGACAACAATATTTTTTCGAATGTTCACGCATCATAAATATGATTGGGGTTATTTTAATCACAAACATTAAAAGAATCTACAATCACATTCAGGGACCCGGAATGAAAAGATTTTTCATTTCGTTTCGATTCAGCTTCGATAAAAATAATTTCTTTTTGGTTAATATAGTTTCTGGTTAAATAAAATTTCGTTTCCATTCAAATGAAAAATAAATTTTGTTCCGAACCAGTAATTTCGTTCCAGGTATTTTTATATAAAAACTCTTATAAACATATTTTTAACAGTTTTATTATTAATATTACAATTTAAATAATTAAAGATTAAAATATTGTAACGTTTTTATTTATTTATTTGGGTGAAGTGTAAATATTAGACAATTTAATTAAAATAAGTGTTTATTAAACTATAATGTAAATTACTATTACTAATATTAAACAATTATAAAAAAAAACTAATTAAGAGTAAAACTATAATTAATTAGATAACACTAACACTATTTATTTAAGGTGGATTTATGCAGTCTACTTTTTATTTTAGGTACTTTTTCTTTTTCTTTTCGCTTTTACTTTTACTTGAAGTTTCGTACTTTATGCAGCTACTTTAAAGCATTCAATACACATGCGCAGATGTGATTTTTCTGGCAAATAGTCGCAAATGTAAATAGATAGATATATCCTGTTAAAATGGACAAGAATGTAATAATTTGTGCATACAAAAATATTATTACATAGTAAGTAAATATACTAACCAGTTTCATTTAATACACACGCCATACTTTTCTAAACATTCATTTTGAACATTTTTTTTTATCATATAAGTAGGGATATTTATGAATTAAATGTTATAATATACAATCTTGTTCTTACTGATTTTTCGTTTGCATAACCTAAAACCTACACACAAAAACAAATACACAAGACGCTGACGTTTGTGTAGTGGAGCTCATGCGCAGTTGTGATATTCTTTTATTTTAACGGTCTTAAGTTGAATGTTGTCAACTTAAGGTCTTAAAGTAAAATTAAAAGTGTGCACATAAAACAGTACATATATTAACACACATTTAACTTTTATAAAGTAAAAGAAAAAGAAAAAGTAAAATAAAAAGTAGGCTGCATAAATCCACCTTTATTTATTTATTTATTTTACAATTAACACGACTATTTATTTATACGATCTTACTTATTTCGAATATTTATGTCACTGTTTATTTATATCACATTCAACTGTCCGCCTACCGATCTCCGCAGCGCCTATATACTCAACTGACTCAACAGCGTCTGTATATTCAACTGCTCGGACAGAAATCACACTTTTCACCTCACTATCTGTCTATTCATGTAATTAACAGTCTAACTTCCATAGCTTCAGTACCACCGACTGTCCGTATGCCACAATTCTTCACCACTACTGCCGAGTATCCACTTTCACTTGCCGTTACTGTCCTCGTATACCTAGCTTCCCAATACTCTTCAACACTACCGAGTATTCTCTTCAGAGCTATCCCAGTATACCAGTAACTTTCCGACTCGCCGTCACTGTTCTCGTATACTATAGCTCGTCAACACTACCGAGTATTTACATCCACCGCTATCCCAGTTTACCAGTAACTTCCCGAGTACCTACTCGACAAAAACTGCATACGGTCTCTATATTCTATATGACTATCCCTATGTAACTAACTCCCGAGCATAGCTGCGTCCCTTTTATACAGCTGCCATTAACTTCCAGAGAACTCTAGAATGTTCGACCGCATAACAATGAACACAAAAGGTTCAGGCCGGAAGTAATTAAACACGTCGCGGCTTGTTTGTTTACGTAGCCCGGCTGCTAGCGCGATTGCGTCATCGCTATACTTAGACGCTTGTTCAGCGTAGCAGTGGGGCTCACACGTTACAATATATAATTCGGTAAATCTCTACCGACATGAGACATATAATAATTAAATTCTTTGAAAATAAATTTCAAATAAAGTGTGTATTAGGAACAAATTAATAACGATATTAACTGGAATATTTTTTTATTTTGGTTATATCGTTTTCGCTTCAGTAATAAGATTAAGAATTTCGTTTTGTTTCTGCTTCTGTTTCGGATTTTTTTTCGTTTATTTCGTTTATCGTTTTCGTTTATCGTTTTCGTTTCTGTTCCGTTCCGGGTCCTTGATAACGTTATTAAAAAATATAATAGTTTGGCGTACTAAGTGACTTGTTCATTTTATTTGATTCCTAGCCCCATCTCAAAATAATTAAGGGGCGCAAATTTATTAACTAGAGACAGTGATATTTATATCAGCTAACTACAAATTAACAAAGTTTCTGTTACGGTCTGTGAACATCCCAAAGTTTCCCTTAAATATACAGGTTGTAGGTTAGCTACTAAGAGCCCATTAGTTTTCTTGTCTGGTATCAAACCCGGGCCTCCGGCAATCTTAGGGCACGCCTTTTCCACAGACCAGTGCCGTAGGCAAGAGTTTCTACCTCGGGGTTACATACGGTATCGTCCAAAACAATGTTTTTTCTTATTTTTGCTACTACTTACATTTGCTAAATGTTTATAATAATAATACGAAAGAATGTTTTTTGTAACTTAGTTACCGTAGGCGGAGGCGGTAGGACACTAACGGCCTAATTCACTAAGATAGTTGTTAACATAGTCGTTACGTAACAACTGAGACTTAACAACGATTTTTAGCAACTCTTGTAACAACTGTCATTCAATTGGTATTCAGTAAATACATAATTAACGACATTGTTAAAAATGGTCGTTCTGAACAATCGTTGTTAAATATAGCAGTGAAGTTATTAACAAGTGAGTTAAAAGGCATGCCGATTCTCAATATTTGTATATATTTCTACTCTATTCACAACCTAAAATGACAGATTTTGTTTCGTTTGACGTGTGAGTATTTAATAATGAGTGATAAGAAAATTTGGGGTGCAAGATGTTCCGCGGAACATTATTCTCTAATGGCAGATTTCATGATAATTTTGGACTAATTAAATAACAAAGCTAGTTTTACATTTCAGTTTTAATAACTGCTAGTTGGAAATTTTGCAAATGGTTGTTTGAATTGAAAAATTGAAATTTTGCCCTGTAATCTCTTTATAAGACCCATAGATAGGCGTAGAAATTAAGTGTTGGGAGAATTTGATGAAGTTCTCCAGTTTAGTATACATGTTTATTCAATTCTATGCGATCGATTTCGAAATTTCAAAAATCTTATCATCAGGAATGACGCATGATCATCGTCTAGGAGTTTTTAGCAGTAAAAATAATAGAAATTTGACATTGGTGAAATGGCTGTTTAAATTTAAATGTGTAAGATAAACGAAAATAAATTTCAAGAAATTGAATTTAGATCCTTTCGGGAGAGAATCTGAAAATTTGTTCAATATTAGGAATTAAAATATTTAAATTTGGAATAAATGTAAACTCTTCATCTTGTAACATATGAGACCTTCGG
This sequence comes from Harpalus rubripes, assembly GCA_963082715.1. Lineage (NCBI taxonomy): Eukaryota > Metazoa > Arthropoda > Insecta > Coleoptera > Carabidae > Harpalus > Harpalus rubripes. Next base: position 47,884,414 of record OY720458.1, on the reverse strand, counting down.
GCATATACTGACTCAGTATACTTGAAGCGTGAGACCATCCAATTCACAAATTAAACGACACTTGCTCAGTTTGAATATCTCTGTAGATATTTTTTTCCCGAAATTAGGATCGGGAATGGATTATTAACATCTCGCAAATTTCTTTACATAAATCTGAAATCTTGTTTAAAAATGTATATAATTATTGAGTATGTAGGTATATATTAGTTTGTAAATAGTTTACCTTTGCTGTCGTCCCTCTATTTTTAGTAAAAGTTTATTTCCTAACACAAATTTTTTAAGAAAAACCATTTACCAACGATTGTTGAATACTAACAACGAGAGAAATGCAGTTGCTAGATTAACAACTCGACGTAACGACTAGTTGTTAAATTTAGCAACTTGATGTAATAGTGAATTGGGATTTTGAACTTAGCAACTGACATTGAAATTAACAACTGAAAATGGTTGTTAATTTTAACAATTTTGCTTAGAGAATTAGGCCGTAAAGGTGCGGTTTCGCTGGCGATGCCAGTGATCGCGGTCGGCAGTGCTCAGGACTGCTTCAGTCTTGTGCATGGTTTCGTTGGCGCGGTGCGGTTAAACCGAATATTCCCAGCCGTGGAGTCATTTCAAGTCATTCGTTTTTAGTTGACTATTTATTAACAAAGAAAAAAACTCTTCATTTCTCTGGTTTGGAACAAATCAGACGGTTCTGCGCTTCTTGCAATATTTTCTAAAATGTTATCCTTCTCCTCTTCCTCGAGCTTGAAGCAAAGAAGTATACCAGAATCAATTTTCACTGAAGTTTAAATGGCAAGTGACGACGGCCGACCGCGTTCATAGAAACCATCTTGGCAGTACGGTTACACCGTAGCTGCTGACCGCTATTGCCGACAGTGGCCGCTGGCAGCGCCAGCGAAAGCGTATATCGAAGAAGGATATGTGAAAAATTCATGGACCTCGCTGCGATCTGAACCCAGGATCTTCCCTTATCTAATAGGATGCTCTAACCAACTATGCCACGACTTCATTCCATTGACTTCAATGGGAACTCGTAGCTCAGTTGACTAAAGCATCCCAGTAGATATGGGAAGATCTTGGGTTCAAATCCCAGCGAGGTCCATAAAGGGTCATCTTCTGGTCCAGATTTATCTTCTATCGACTCCCTTCACTTTTGGCACAATATGAAATATTCGTAAATACAGAGCATACAGTAAGACGTAAAACTTATAAAAACTAAGGACTAAATGACGGGTGATTATAGTTCGATCGGCATTTAAAGGGTCATCTTCTGGTCCAGATTTATCTTCTACCGACTCCCTTCACTTTTGGCACAATATGAAATATTCGTAAATACAGTGCATACAGTAAGACGTAAATCTTATAAAAACTAAGGACTAAATGACGGGTGATTATAGTTCGACCGGCATTTAAATTTCTTAAATACAGTGGGTACCGTAAGACCTTTGCTACAACTAAGAACGGTAAAGTTATCTAATATTAAATGCGGAATACTTAAATAACATATTAAGTTTTTGTAAGTTTAAAATCAATACTTTATACTAGTCGAAATAAATTTGTAGAAATTTCTTACCATTTGCGTACGTTTTATAATTTGTTTGTTGAAGATGTAAACCGGTCAAACTATTATGAGCCTAGGCTCATACTTTATCAAAATAAACATTTTTGTAGTTTTTTCTGTGTTTTTGAAAAGATCTGGGGTTTAGTGCATTTCCAACCACTCGGATACAAGATACAACATACAACAATTTTTTATATTCTCTGGAAAAGATCTGAAATTTTTTTGTCTGTCTGAATAGCAGTTAAAATCTGCATTCGCTATTCGATGTGCATGTTCATACACTACTTGACTTTTTGTAAACACTTCAAATATACATGGATTGTAAATTTTGTTTGTATTTTTCAGTAAAATGAAACACGATATTTTTATTTCGATGCGGATTATTGCATGTGCACTATTATCGACAATATTTATAAAGATTTTAAAATGCAATTTTGCGCTCTATAAATCACATAAAAAGGTGATAAAATATTCACAGTGAAGAGCTTTTAAAAGAGGATTTTACCATATTGTAATCCGCGGAATGGAAAATAATAATTATAGAGTGAACATTTCCAAGTTCGTAGAATTTTGCGGATTAGCTTTAAATGGAATTTGTTATATTCAAATTTTCAACATTTTTCCAGATTAAATAACTGCTATGTTACCTAATACATAATGTGTATGCCATTACTATAGTTACATTTAAAATGATTAACAGCAATGTATATCGCGTTTTTTTTAATAAGTGACCATAGGGAATGTTTTGTATTATAGTTGTCAAAGTCATCAAACTGTCGTCTTTCAAAATGTTGTATACAACTGAAGAAAAAGTTCAAATTATAACATGGTATAATTAATTACAATATGGCTAATGCCCGGGTGTACCAACAAGAATTAAATTTTAAACGACCCTTATACAAATAAATGCACATCGAAATTTTGACAGCAGTAGACAATTTATTTGACATTTCATTTCGTTTGTCCAAAGATTATTATACATGATACAGGATAAGTCAACATTTCATATAAAGGTACATATTAACATGGATTATACAGAAATTCATTAACAGAATAATAACAATTTAGTAGTAATTTATGTTTCAATATTTTTTTAAAAGATTTAACATCATTACATTGTTTTAACTCTTCCGACAATTTGTTGTAAAAAATAATGCCAAAATACAGTGGATCATTTTCACAAAAGGTTGTTCTATGATGAGGGATTTGTAATAGATTCTCATTTCTAGTTACATAATTATGTACATCACTCATTTTCAGAAATTTAGACATATTTTCCTTACCAAAAACTAATGATGGAACAGTCAAAATATTATTTGCTACATAAATATGACTCATTGTAATTTAACGAACTCTTAAAATTTTAGTTGCATGGGTGCAACCGGCCATAATACAAGTTTCCGATTTATTTGCTGCTACCCAATGAAGCAAGTAATAATTATAGAACTACGGGGTGCGTCAGACAGCATTAAAAGAAAATCAAAACAAGTAAGGTAATTAATCAAAAGAAACATTAAATTATACAGTTAAATGAAAATGACAATACCCTTTCGACAAAAAGAATTTCTGAAATTTAGAGACAGTGATGAATTTGACAACTCCCTATGTTCACTTATAAAAAAAACGCGATAATACATTGCTGTCAAAACAAAAAATATATAAAAGTAAATATATCATCACGGCATATTACCTATTGCTGGGTGTGCCAATCTGCTTTGTACACAGATTTCGATAATGATGATGACATATTTGTACCATGCGGGCGTTTACTAGGTATTACCTCACGGGCACTCATTGCTGGCGTGGAGAGTGCACCACAGGGGTCACTTTTGTGCCATTTAAAATTCGAAATATTTGACGTCGGTCGAGATCGGACCCGGTTTCCCAGATTTGCGACCAAACACCAAGGCACGCGGCCACGAGACCCCAGTTTAAAATTAGTTTGTATAAAAAAAAATTAACCCGCATTCGTTTTTTCCATTCATGACCCTCTTATTATAGTCATATTTTAATCAAATTAATACAAAACTTTACATGCATTTTTCTAAAACAAAAAAATCGTTATGTAAGGGAATAAAAATGTTATATAGAATTAAATTCTTTTACGAATGAGCAAATAAAAAATATATTTTCTTTTAAAATTAAAAAGTTAGGTTCCGTATTTTGTGAACCACTGGTCAAAAAAAAAATAGTTTATCTTTTCTTTAAATTTGTCTTGTGAAATAGGAATTGTTTGCCCATTTAACCGTCTTTGTACCTCTTATAGTTCTCGAGTTACAAATGGTTGCCCATTTAAAATGAACACCCTGTATACTGTGCAGTGAATCCAATTAACCATAACTTCTTTGATGCTGGTGGAGTGCGCCCAGGAAATAATATGGATACCGTTGCAAAAACTGTCGATTTTTTGTGTAAGCCCAAGTAAGCAAAAATGTCCTAATATTTAGTTTACAGGTTGTAAAATAACGCTAAGGCCAATGAAAACGGAACAATCTGGCAGAGAGAGGCGGATTTAACGATATGGTTACGACATAATTATACAAGAGCTACCAAAGTTTAACTGTAAAAGAACCTATAAGACCCGGCAACACCAACGTCAAAATACTTATTTCAATAATACCAATGTTAATCTGTAAATTTTGGACAGCTTTAATTCTAGACAGTTCAAATTAGAAAATTAGTGACATTTGTAATAATCAACATTAACAGTGCTTTCGCGGTATTAATATTAAAAGTACTGAAAGTTTCTTCTCAACCTCAAAATTAAAAAATGTTGATATTGGTAGTTCTTGCATTAAGCCACAGATATATTCTTCGGCACAATAAAAGAAAAGATTGCATGTATATTTTCCAAGTGTATGTAGTAAATGTATGAACAAAGAATATACGTATAAACATGAATTTTTATGACGATATATAATGAACTCTTTCAAGGTTCCCGAAGTTATAAAATACTCAATTAGCATAACGTTTGAAGGCGACGGAAACGATTACTTGATAGGTATTTGCTATCTAGAATTCTAGATCGATATACTGTATGTGTAGTAGCATAGATATTTCAAATATTCTCTAGTTTTTTATGGATTTATATTTAATGACTTGTCTTTAAAGGAATTTTGTTCAAATATTTACCAATTTTTACTACATACATCAATATATCAACATATACCGTGTGTTTCAGCTAAGATGTAATATTTACTATTCTATCATGAATATATGGATTCTAGTTATCTACACATATTGCACCGATCCAGATAAAATGCAACATAGGTTTTCAACGATATCAATGCCAATAGAACTTGTCATCACGCTTTAAATATATTTGCTAAAGAAGAAAAAATTCGAAAGGCTAAAATGATAGTTATAGTTAAAGAAATGTTTGTGATATGTTCGCTAATTTATCTCCTGAACGTCCTAGACCAAATCCTTCTACAGTTTAGAGAATATTTACAAAATTTAAAAGTGATGGATGTTTACATAAAAATCATACGAAAAGGGCAAGTACAAAAACTGCGCGAACTTAAGAAAATAAAAATAATTTACTACCTGCAATAAAAGAAAATAATCAGCTGTCTACAAAAGTTTTGGTAAATGGATTACAATGAGCAAAACTTCAGTATATAGATTATTAAAAGACGAAAAATTTCATTCTAATCAATTTAATCAAGTTGAGATACTGCTTTTATTATTTTCTTACGTTATTTAGAAATCAGTAAATTATGATGACATGATAAATTCATTTAACATTGACAACCTGTGTTACATTTTATTTGGAACGGTACAGTATGTGTAAATTTTATACAGGGTGCTTCTCGGTTACGGGACACCCCGATTATTTTCTTTATTATTGGAAATAGAAGAAAATTATTCAAATAAAAGTTGTATCGAGGGGGACATCCACTTGTCGAAGAAAAAAATTAACCAGTGGTTCTAGAACTAAAACATAAAGTTATATATTTTTAAATGGAATGCTTTATATTTTTTGGGCTCATTCGATAGAGTTGTAGGCCCATTCGATAGAGTATTTTTTTCTGAATACAACCATGTAATCATTATACAGGGTGATTTTTTTCAAGGTGTACATTAACATAGGAAATCAGTGTTTTGTAAACCGTTGCCCCCCGTTTGAACTTACGGCAATGGTTGTGGTGTCAATACAAAGATAAAAAATTTCGCCATCCGAAAATACCACACACATGGAATTTATTCAATATTTTAGGCCCATATTTTTAAAATTATTCATTTTCTTATTAATAGCAATAGCCATGCCAAATTTGAACAAAAAGATAACGAAATGCTTGACATTTTATCTGTCAGACAGGCTAATTGACATTGTCAAGAAACATTAACCCATTCTGACAGATAAAATTGTAAGCATTTGTTTATCTTTTTGATCAAATTTGGCATGGCTATTATTATTAATAGGAAAATGTAAATTTTTAAAATTAATTTATGTGCCTAAATATTGGATAATTTGCATGTATTTGGTATTTTCGGATGGGGAATTTTTTTTATCTTTGTATTGAAACACAGCCATTACCGTAAGTTAGAGGGGGGGGCAAAGGTTTACAAAATACTGATTTCCCATGTTAAACTCCTATATGTACACCTTGAAAAAAATTAGCCTGTATATCCTTACATAACAAAAATATTGAGAAAAATGCTTTTGAAATTAAATAAATTTTATATTTATAGCTATTTTTCAGTAGGCTATGGATGAAAAAAAAGTTAATTTAAATTAAAACGAAGCATAAATATTTATTAACAACTTTATAAATAGCAAGAACAGGAATTATGCACTAAATAATTCAAATTGACAGATAGCAGTTTATGATAAAATGTAATGTAATGGATTTCTCGGTGGTTGTAGGGCGGAGGTTTTATACAAAGGACAAAACTCTCATTGATGTTAATTTTATTTAAATTCCAATATTTCGTGGTTATTTTACCACTTCATCAGGGAAAAAAATAGTTTTAACTTGGTTGAAACCAAGAAAAATTGTCTCCATTTGCACATGGAACATGAATAACTTTGTATTTAATTATTTGTTTTTAAAAAAATAATATGTGTATTTTTATAAAATTAACGTGCATTTAGCTGAAATGTGAGGTGTTTTTCGATGTTAGTAAATTTTCAATCAAGTTGAAACTATTTTTTTCCCTGATGAAGTGGTAAATAACCACGAAATATTGGAATTTAAAAAAATACAACCACCGAGAAATCCATTACATTACATTTTATCATTCAACAAGTCGGTGTTACTTCTTTCCATAGCAGTTTATGTTTTTCATACATAGCCAACTGAAAAATAAATATAAACATAAAATTAATTTAAATTTCAATTGCATTTTTCTCAATTTTTTTGTTATGTAAGGATATAAAATGATTACATGGTTGAATTCAGAAAAAATACTCTATCGTATAAGCCTAAAAAATATATAACTTTATGTTATAGTTTGAGAACCAGTGGTTAAAAAAAAATCTTGAATAAGTGAATGTCCCCCTTCCTCTACTATAAGTTTTATTTGAATAATTTTATTCTATTTTCAATAATAAAGAAAATAATCGAGGTGTCCCGTATCCGAGAAACATCCTGTATAGATAGCCATAGTAATATATTAATAACACAATTGTAAATATTGCATCTTAGTTGAAACTCACGATATAAAAATCTTTTACTACTATATATAGTTGTATTAGTGAACGATCGTACGATTTTGTAATCATAGAAAAAACAAAGTGTTATTTAAATATAAGTTGTGAAATTTTATAAAATTACCTGATTTGATTGAAAGCTATAATTTTATTGTAAAATTATATAGTCGGGACTTTTGTACATGAAAATACAAACACGTATGTTATATAATACAAGTGCTCTCGTCGTTGAACGCAGAATGGATGGGAAAGCAGCAAAAATTGGCTGGCAACCAACTCAATTTAAAGGAAACTGCTTATTTTTCACTAAATATTCTCTTAATTTATGTAAATGAATTCCACATGGCATCTGTAGCACAGTTGAGGTTTTGAAATTTCATTTGAACAATAGAGAGGAAATAAAACAAGTAGCTTGTGGATTGTGGAAAACGAAAACACGAATGATCAACGCAAAATGTAGCAACCGGTAAATACAACTATACCAAAAGAATACCCTCGAGTATGTGAAACATCATCTGTACCAACCGGCATACAAAAATAACCAACGTGGATTCAAATTATTATCATACGAATTGAAAACGCAAAGATTGCAGTATTTTTCAAATGAAATGGTCACATTTCCATATTTCGATTTAGAAATTGTCTCAATCGTATAAAAATAATACTATTGTTTTACGGTTTATAGCATATATTTCAAAAACAGTTAGGTCCACGAAGAAAACAGTTTGATATAAAAACTTATATTCGTGACGTCACATCTATATTTTCAAATTTTGGGGGGCCAATAACTTGCTTATTAATAGAAATTTTTTCACCGGATTTTCACGGACAGTCTTAGTTTTACTTATACGTTCAGATGAAATTATACTTAGAGAATGGTGGAGTCCCCTATTTCGTCAAATTGAGTTCCGTGCGTTAGGTTGCCTTACACTACAGTATTTTTTGAAATTTTACAAGCGAAGAAGTCGTAATTTTCACGAATATAGTGTTTAGAATAGACTCCGAAAGTGATGACGTCAAAATCGAGCGAGAATTACATGAAAGTAGACTTCCGGTTTCTTAATTACATTTTGAAAGAGTTGTGAACGAACCGTACTAGCGCCAAATTTAAAGTAACTAGTAAGGATATTCTACCTTTATCTCGTCAGTAGAGAGCAAACTTGCATATATAATAATTATTATATCCCTAGTTCAAGACTAGATATTGTTAAAAATTCTCCAAATAGATATGGTCTTATTTTATATAATAAACTGCCTAACTTAATAAAATTGGCTGAGTCCGAAAGTGCCTTTAAAAAGAATTTGAAATTGTATCTTCTGGAACACAATTTTTATGATGTAAATGAATATTTAATGTTGTAGTACAATGTATCCTATTTTTATATTTTATTGACGTGTTCTATACACATTTTGTGTCTTTAGAAAATAAATATATTATTATTATTATTATTATTATGGTTTGAAATATGACAAAACATAACATAGTTGGCGTTATTCATGTGTCCATTTAATTTAGAGAATACTATTAAATTATTAATTATATAGTAATAAATATAATAATAATAAAATAAAATGAAACAATTTTTTATTTTGAAACCAGAAATTTGAGGCCCCCTCGATTTAAGAGGCCCCAAGCGCGCACTTCTTGGGCAGTGCGGAAATCCGCCATTGCTTGCTAAAAACAATGTCACTACTCTGGAACACCCCTCCTCTTCTCCCCAACCTTAAACCAGACGATTTTTACGTGTCCCTTGGTTAAAAATGAAACTGAGGGGACATTTTTTTAAATTCGACAGCTGAAGGCACTTTTTGACCAATATCGGGAACATTTTGGCGCTACCTCATATGTAACCTATTGGGTCTCAAACGGTTAAGCCACTGATTTTAAATGAAAAATAATACCTAGTATTAAAACATTACATTATATTATTTTATTAAATAGACTTCCATCATTAAATTTGCTATATTTGTTAAAAGATACCAACCCGGAAAATGATATTAAAATGTAATTACTAAATTAAAAGTTACCTTTATGGATATTATTTCATTTCTCTGTAATTATAATTCAAAAATAATGATGATCAGTAATTGATGCTACATGCCACGGTGTACATACATGTAATTTAAAACAATAATTAATTACGTGGTAATGACCCTAAAGGCACTAATTAACAACACATTTGAATCACTGATCCAGATAGGCATTAATGTGCTACAACTAGAAAAACGACTAGACGTCTTTTCTCAGTGTGAAAAAGGACATTTTCACACGGTAAAGTGTTAATTCCATTTTATCATAGTTTGTATAATAAATAAGATTTTTATAAGGTTTTATAGTACCGTTATTACTATCTAAAAAATTGAGGAGCTTTTGGCAAACAAAATCTTAGTCCATATTTTTGAACTGAAGATAATCAGGTATTATAACACAAGAGCTTATAAAATAATCGAAAATACTGCCGATTGATGAGACGTATTGCCATAGAAACACCCTGAGACAGTAAGGTCGAGGAGTATTTTGCGGCAATACGTCCATTCAGGAGGCAATTGTATTTTCTATTATTTTTGATGCTCATGTGACGCATTGACTATTTCACAAATGAAACATTTAATTATTTAACCATAACGATACAATTTTGGACATTTTGACACTTGATTGCAAAATAAACAAATCATCTAAACAATTTTTTGTCGTGGTTACAGTGAATATACGCTTAGTATGCGTATATTTTGTAGTAATATATTAAGTGCATTGAAAATGATCGAAAATTCTGCATGGGTATATGTGTTGCCTAGAAACTGGATGAGCAGTTTCTTACAGGCAACACATTTTGAATGTTGAATTTTAAGATCATTTTAATGCACGAAATATATTTGTTAGACTATTTCCAGAACATTAAAATTCAAAAAATCATATTAATTTTTATTATTTAAATAGATACTTATTTACATGTAAAATTTGGCTGCAGTATTCCAAATAGTTTTGACTGTTATGGTATGACTAGCGAATGAAAATTGACGTTTAAATTATTTTATAGATGTGGTTTCTTTTGAAACCCTAGAGAAGAATGGAACTGTACGAAATATTCAGGTATGAAATTTTTGCATGAACCCATTTAAATACTGGACTAGGAAAGTACAGCAATACATTACTATATCTGGCTGAAAATAGATGGCCGACTAGGGTAACTGAATATCAAAACAGGTGTGCGTTTAAAATATTTTAAACATTTTTCGTTTATGTTGATTATAACAAAATATTTTAATCTTTAAACTATTTAATTTGGCAATTCTATGAAATAGGATTATTTTTAATTTCCTCTAATAGTAATTCCGACTCGAGGGTTGCTTACACCTGAGACAAACGAACTAGAATTTGCGGTATTAAATTTTTTGAATACATCCCTAAATCCAGTTGCTTAGGTCATTTTAAATGCCTCCTGGTATTGAGTACAATTCTAATCTTTTGCAACGGAATACATAAGAGTGAGTTTCATTTCAAATAATATATAGGGAAAATTTTTCAAAAGGAACCACATCTATTAAATAATTTAAATGTCAACTCTCATTCGCTAGTCATACTATACCTTTTTATAATTTTCCCCGTTAATTTTACGCATGTTGTATGCCCAGTCGGTTAGAATTTTGGCTAAAACAGTATCTGACGTATTATCAAATTGATATCTTCTTTCATCACAAAATATTTTAAACTGCTTCCACACATACGTTTTTTTCAATACTATTTTCAATATTTTCATACGAAAACGTTAATTTTGCTATGATTATCAATGTCAAACAAACTTTGTTTAAATCTGTTTATACAGGGTGTAATCATACTTCGGGAAAAAAATGAAAGGGCATATAGTAATGACCAAAATGAGTAAAAAAGGCTTGATCACCATGGGATTGATCTTCAACTGTTTCCGAGAAAGAGTCCATTTACTATTAGAAACGAAGAAAATTGACAAAGATAGTGATTGAACAAAATTTTGTCTATGTCAATACATAGTCTATAAAAAAAAACAATAAAATTTTATATGAAACATTTTTCTCAATTTCTAATAGTAACGAAGTTATTTGAAAAACAAATATTGGCCAAGGTTGTCACCAACATTTAACTTAGTACAATTACTTGATTTTTTTTTTTAAAAAAACATAAGCACATCTAAGTTGAAATCTGAAAGGTAAACAAAAAGTCTTATTTAATCGAAGTCGTAACTCTTATAGTATTCGAGATAGCAGAGGTAAACCCCGTAAAAACTTATTTTTCACTGCCTTATATCTCTTTTACTCATTTTGGTCAGTAGGGGAGACCGGTGTCAATTGTAACAGGTGTTAAATGTAACAGGTGTAGGTAACAGGGCCATCTTTTCGAAGTAGATTAAAACGCGCTTGCAGAGTGACGCTCTTTGGCATTTAGTGTAAGTACATACGCGCAAATACGGCGTCTGTTTCTGACGAATATCTATAAATCGACAAAAAAGTAAATACAGGTAGTGACATACATTGTTTCTAAAACACTATAAGTGATCTGCTCGGAAATATTTCAAGTTAAGGATCAGTTTGTTAGTTACATCTGCTTTTATTTTTCATTGAAAAACATTTCGAATTATTACCTAATAAATACAAAAAAGCAAATAATATCTTTATAAGTGAAGCGGTGTCAGTTGTAACACATGCCACGGTATCGATTGTAACGTGTTTATTAATTAAGTACAGTATTGATCATGATAAAAATTACAAGAAAAAACCACTGCTATTGAAAACATAAAAGAAGAAGAACAAATAAACCAAAAACAGTTCCGAAAGTAACAGTCGCAGATTACTCTTCAGATGGCACCGATGAGGAAACTCTCTGATATGTATTGGCCCATATTTTTTGAGCACAGGAGATTGGTTGCAATGGCGAAAATGTAAAATCTGGACACCGGGCAAGTTAAATTGTACGAAGGAAGACTTATTTTATGTTTACCTAAACTGCAATTTTGTTAGCGACTAAAGGCATTGGTCAAAATGGTCCATATCAACAACAGAATTATATATTTTGTTTGCTTTTAGTTGAGTCATTTGAATTTTGTATTTTCTGAGGTATTAAATAAATGTTTATTTTTTCAATAATTTCTTCTTTTATCTGTTATTTTATCATATTACATCACTGTTAAAATTTGTTATAATTGACACTGGCCATGTTACTATTGACACCAGTTAGATGTCAATTGTAACATTTGTAATGCCTGACTAAAAATCCTTATACTTTTATATGTGTCACATTTTGAAAAGTTTATAATTCAAAATATTATTCACTAAGGTGGGTAGGTTCTCATATAGGTAGGTAATTTCAAAATTTCGAAATGTAACGTTAACTCGTGAAAAATAAAAAAATAAATTTTGTAACAATTGACACCGGTCTCCCCTACTATATGCCCTTTCATTTTTTCCCGAAGTATGATTACAGAAGCCCTACTTTTTAATGCGGATTTACTGTAAATTCCTGTGTCACAATGCCCAAAATTCCATTTTTGTACAAAGAAAATGATAATTTTGTTAGGAGCATTACAATATAATTAATTGGGTTATTTCTATTTCTCTTATCTGTTTATAATTACAAAAAACTTAAAAGATTGCTTAAATATATTTGCAGTTTTAGGCATTTGGGATTTTATATTTCAAATCAGTGCAATATCCGCGGAAAATTTTCACCTAGTATGCATTATTCGCTGTAAGTTATATATAAATATTCAAAATCTTGTTACTTCATTGGGTATTAAATTGTTCTGTAAATAGTCGCTGTAATACGCGGTTTCTATGCAAAATAAAGCACTTTTATTGGTGTAAAACATGATAAGGGGAAGAGTCAATTAAAAACTTTCTAGTTTACTTTTATACATTTCAATTAGTTTAACTCAAGATTATGATAAGCAATTATATAAAAATTAGTCATTTTTATAGAATGTTTTTGTAGAAACGATCAAATTTTACAATATAATACTTTTTGCGAGAGGCAGTTTTATCCAATTATTTGACATCTTTGAAAGTAGATCTGGCTGTATGTAATTCATATTTACGATATTTGAGCTATGGTTGTTTTTGCTAAAAGCTCTTCAATTTTATTGAAAAGTATAATATAAGATTATGTTTAAATCCGTAACAAATCAAGCATTTTCTGTTGTTTATTTTTCGAAAATGATATTACAATATTCTTTTCAAATGCAGATGTATTCTTATATTTGACTGGTGTCATTTCCACTATTACTATCTCTGAAATAGGGAAAAATTCCGTTTTTGCATATTGTTATCTCTGAAACTTGACTACTCTGTAAAATTATTCCAGCATTTACGATGTTATTATTCAAGACTAAATTTACATTTAATTATGCCCAGAATATTCTCTCATGAATGTTTACCAAAAATAATGCTACTTTTATCGTTTCAATAAGATATTGAAAGTAAAACGCTGTCAGAACTTTCCTTTTGACTTCTGACCCGCTGGAGAAAGATTATTTAATGCGTTAATCGCGAAACCGTTAATATTTGCGTAATATGTTCATTTTAATAGGTCATCAGCCATCAATAATTATTGGGGTAACAAATAGATAGATAGATAGATAGATAGATAGATAGACATATGTACATATATCATCACGGCATATTACCCATTGCTGGGTGTGCCAATTTTCTTTATATATCGGTAATTAATGACATATTCGTACCGGTTTTTGGCATCGGTCGGGATCGATTCCGGGTCCTCAGATTCACGAACAAGACACTTAGGTACACGGCCACGAGACTCCATATATTTTTTTTTTACAAAGAAGGGCTACACAACAGGACAAGTCCCAATAACAGTGCAGCACTAACAAAATCAAACATTACATATTGCGAAGTCGAGGCAAAATATTAATAATAAACATATAAAAACAGTGGTATAAAAACAAAAACGAATAAGAAAGAAAGTTAGTATTAAATAGTATACAAATAACTCAAATAAAATTTAACAAATATTTTGAATGTACGTAAACTACAACAAAATAAATCGGGTACATTTGGTATATTATAAATAAAATAAATATATCACCATGGCTTATTTCCCATTGCTGGGTGTGCCAACCTGCTTGTATGTACACAGATATCGGTAATGATGAAATATTTGCACCGTGCGGGCGCTTACCAGGCGTCACATCACGGGCACTCATTGCTGGCGGGGAGAGTGCACCACAAGGGTCAATTTTGTGCCATTTTTAAAATTGGAAATATTCGGCGTCGGTCGGGATCGAACCCGGTTCCCTAGATTCGCGACCTGACACTCAGGCATTTGGTATATTGATATATATTAAACAAAATTTTAGGATAAGCTTATTATCATAACATAATATTTGTATGTAAATAATAAATAGATACAGGGTGTTAATTAACAAGCGGGCCATAGGTGTTTAACATGGTACATCAGTTTTTCCTTGCGCAAAACATCCCATTTAAATTTAGACAAAAATATTTGAAATACCTAAATGTTGCAGAGAATTAAACTAGAAAAAAATGAATATCGTTTGAATTGTCATTATTTCGATTTTGCGGAGTACAAAATAAAATAAATAAATCTGTGTAGTGATTTACATGTATGTTATTTGAAAATCGAATTTATGACAGTTCAAACGACATGCATTTCTTTGTATTTTTGTTCAAATTCCATGACTATCACTACAAATGAGCAAGATTTATAAAATTTGAAATTTGATTTTACAGGTTACTAAACATGTAAAATAAAATTTGTTTAGTGATTTAATTCTCTACAACATTCTTGCCTAAAATTAAATGGGAAGTTTTGCTCAAAGAAAAATTGATTTCCCATGTTAAACGCCTATAGCCCGCTTTTTAATTAACACCCTGTATGTATGTATATATATCTACTTCGACTATGATGTCGAAAAGAAAATAATTTTCTTGGTCTTTATACTGATTTTACAAATTTAAGCAATTTGTAGAAGGGTGCCAAGAAATTTCTTTGTAGTTTCATTCATAGCCTAGAGGCGTTTAATCGTTTCATGCTAATTCCTTGAGTGCTTGAATTTAAAAGAAATAAATTATAGGTTTTCACAGCCCAGGTATCATAGAAGTAGAATATTTTTCTTGAATTTATTTAGAGGCGGATCAGTTGCAATGGACCAAATAAAACTGCACTTAAATATGTCACGGATTCTCGTGTTCACCATATACCGGGTGTCTACTTTTATTGTGAAACAGGAAATACAATGGTAAAATTTTCACATGGCTGTAAATTCTGCCATATTAATTTTAGAAGTAAAAACTGTATCTAGTAAGCGCAAAATTATTGTTTATATGCGTTTCGTTTGCGAAACAGAGGAAAAATAAAAGTAATAATTATTTAATTAATTCAATGGAAGAGGCTGTTGGTACTCGGTGAAACATATTAAATAATAAAAAACACAACTCTCGGTTAAGTTTCACAAGAAAAAGTATATTTACTTTATTGTACAATTCCGCCAACTACGGCATCATCAGAACTTCTGATGATGCCATAACTGGCGAAATTGTACAATAAAGTAACTATATTAATTCTTAACAGAAGCAAAATAAAAGTAATAATTTTTTAATTAATTCAATGAAAAAGGCTGTTGTGAAACATATTAAATAATAAAAAAACACAATTCTCGGTTAAGTTTCACAAGAAAAAGTATATTTACTTTATTGTACAATTTAGCCAGTTACGGCATCATCAGAACTTCTGATGATGTCGTAACTGGCGAAATTGTACAATAAAGTAAATATACTTTTTCTTGTGAAACTTAACCGAGAGTTAAATATTTTTTTAGTTATTTACAGAGTGCCATGAGCAATAGCACAAAATGTTAAACAGTTTGTTTTGTATACTGCGTGAGTTTGGCATAGTGATGCACGACGAGGCGAGAATACTCTCGTTGCATTATGCGAAACGAGAACGAGAGCGAGATTGCAGTTTAAAATTCGAGGCGAGATCGATACAACAACTGCGAGAAGCGAGAAATCTCGCGAGATTCTCGCGAAAGTCTCGCAATAAAAAGTATTTGTAACTTTATAGCTTTGATTCATAAATTCAATGAAAAATACACCGTACGAGAAGTGAAGTCAACGCTAATTAATGCATAGAACACGTAAATGTGAAAATTATATGAATTCACTATATTTTTTGAGTCTATCTATAGAGCCGATTCGATTAGTATCGTTCCCAGAGCGAGAAAAAGCAAAAATAAAGTCAAAATCGGTATTGCATCCAATAGAACTAGTTTTCTCTAATATTTCATCCCCTAATTCACCCCAGTTAAAACCACGGTTAATAAAACTATTGTCGCCCCTGAAAAGTAAAGGATGTTATATTAAACGTCGATGGGAGCCAACAGGGAGAGAAGCGGAGTGATTGGTTGCCGGCGGGTTACCAGTGTAGCGGTTTTTTATGACTTAATCTTACTTAAATAGTGGCTTATATTTAATTAAAGAGTATAGGTACTTTTAGTTACAAAAAAATAATATTTGAATGTTTAATTCGTTTTACTGATGACAGCCAAAATGTGTTAACAGATGTTCGTATTGAAATAGTTTAGAGATCACAATTTGATGATAAATTGGATATTTTAGAGGTAAATTAAATTATTTACAAACTTATCACATTTTGTGATGACCGTAAATGAAAAAACATTATGTTCGTATAGAAATAATTCGGTGACCAGAATTTAGTGTTTCGTCTCTTTATTATAGTTATACGATTGCAAATACATGGTGCGAAATTGTCGCTTGTAGTTAACAGTTACGTAAATACGTAGTGCGCATGCGCTTATTTTTATAGCGAGACTCTCGTGCGAGAACGAGCTGAGACCCAAAAAAATGCGCGAGAACGAGAGCGAGATTACAGATCCGAAAACGAGACGAGATCGATATTTTATATTTTTCGTCTCGTCTCGCCTCGCGTGCATCACAAGTTTGGCAGATAACATCTGTCATAAAGTTTTAATAATTATTGAATTCATTCATTTATCATGTATGTATCAATCATGGATACATTTACTATCACAAAAACAATGTTAACAATTAAATATCAATTAATAAACTTGTATCTGTCAAAGTCAAACAATACGACTATTTAAATTGTATGTTTTGTCTTGCATGGCACTCTGTAAAAAGCTTGAAGACGCATATTTTATTCTACGTTTATTTCATGACAAGAACCTATAATATCAATAAATTTAGGCTCATTTGATGCAGTTTTTAAATCTGAACATTTTTTGTACTTACATTTTAGTTCTAAAATTAATAGGGCAGAGTTTACTGCCATATAAAAAATTTACCATTGTATTTCCTATGGTCCATAAAAAAGTAAACACCCGATATACGAAAAAAACATATTAAATATGTAAAATTATGTGAATTCTGCTCACCTAGTAATTTCTTCTAAAAGCTTGCATGGGTCCGCAGCGTAGAATTTGACCCCGAAGTACAAAGTGTACGGATCCGGACCTTTAAGTTGTCGGCTGAGCTTCTTCTCGGGGTCCAACCAATGCTGGAATTAAATAGACATTAGCAACAGCAATTAGGTTAAGACATCAGTCTAGCATAGCTTAGCGTCATTACACCGTACTAGACACACGAATCATTCATCCCAAGTTTTAAAATTCATCTCGTGGTTCAGATAATTAGAAGACTAGATAATTACTAACAGCTAGGATGGATAGTTTCGTAAAAAATTTGAATGACCACAAAGTTATTTTCCAGGCGAAATTATATGCTTGTCAAAAAATAATTATTTAAAACAAAATCACTGAGCAAAAAAAATAATTTTTTGGAAATAAAATTTTCAAATTACCTAAAAGTTTAGCTTTAGTCTTTAGTGTAGTCTACATAAAAGGCTCAAACCAGAATTATAAAAAATCAGGCAGGCCGCAGAAAACAAAATTTGCTTATATCGACCATCGTCTATGGAAAGCCGTTTTACTTTTAATTAAATTTGAGTTTTATTTCTAAAACAAACGCACATATCCAAAATAAAATCTGAGAAATCACGAATTAAATTTGAGATATCTTTAATTCAATTTTAGATATCTATAAATGAATTAAAGATATCTTTAATTCATTGATTTAGATGTATGGAAGCGAATGTTGGGCATGGACGGGAAAGCATAAAAAGAGAGTGACTGCCGTGGAAATGAGGTATTTACGTGGAGTATGTGGATATGTAAGACGGGATCGCGTGAGGAATAATTTGGTGTATGAAGAATGTATGGTTAGGAAGAATGTTATTAAGAGAGTAGGAATGAGCCAGTTGAGATGGTTTGGTCATGTGAAGAGAATGAAGAGTGAACGTCTTGTGAAGCGTATATATCTTGGTGAAATTGAGGGTGTTCGATTGCGTGGCCGTCCAGTGTGCCACTGAGAAAAATGAAAGTTTTGAATGAAATAGATTCACTATTTTCAATTTTTCTATTTAGATTCAAAATAATATATTTTGATTAAAAAACTATAGTTTTGAAATAAAATTTTGAACAATTTTGTTAAAAAATATTTTTAGTTTTAAATTTATATTTTGTTTCAATATATCAACACTTTGAATCAAATGCCTTTTTCATTTGAATTTGCTCATTTGAAACAAAAAAAAAATATATTGAATTAAAACTGTATATTTTTTTACAAAAATAAAATAGTTTTAATTTAAAACTTATATACATTCGTCGAACTTGTGAACATGCTTAGTACAAAATATAAACTTATCCTTATAAAATTTTTCTTACTCAACTCAAAACTAAATGTTTTCTATAAAAACAAATACTTCTGCTGACAACATTGTCCTTATTTGAGGTAAAACCAAACATTTTCAATGAAAATATAAACTTCTTGTTATAAAATTAGTCTTTCTCAAAATAAAACTAAACGTTTTCGGTGAAAACCTAAACTTGTTTTTACAAAAATTTTCATATTCAATACAAAACTTAACGTTTTACATGAAAATAGTCTCAGTTTGAATGAACAGTACAAACAATACAGATTTGAACTTCATCATCTATACACAATATACGCTATACAACCACCAACGCAACATGTTCGCAAAAAAATCTAATTTTGTTGAAAAGTGTATAGTTGTATGCAGAATTGATCGGTAAATATAAATTCAAATCATTTATAAAAGTATTTATTGAATTTTAAATGATAATAATACCATTTTTGTTCTTTCAGTAGTGTTTTTCGACATGGATGTTAATGAGCTCCTAACCTCGTCGGCATTTTCACAACTTATTCCAATTTTCACTGGTACAGAACATGAAATAGATGAAAATTGTTTACTTGAAATGAGTGATGACATGGTTAAAGAAATTATTCCTAAAAATGGCCCAAGAGCAAAATTTTTAAGAAATTTGAACACGTACAAAATATTTGCATTTAAGTGTTTTTATGGTTTTTACTTCGGAACTTATATACTTATATTCAAATTAGTTGCAGGATATTAAAATAATCTTCGACAACGATAGACTTTCCTTAGAATCTGCAGATATAACAACACCGATCGAAAGTGATTACAATGCAAGCAGCACATCTGGTGCAATGATTCAAATTCCGACATTGACATTCATTAAATGTAAATTATTTTTTGTATACCTATAAATAAATATAAGCAATTTATATAAAAAAATATTTTTTTCTGAGAAAATACCTATTATTTTATTAAAACTTGAAAGTTTTTCTTCAAAACAATATTGTTTTCATTCAAAATATAGTATGCGCGTTTTGACTCTTACATGAAAATGAACACAGTTTTCATTTAAAAGTATTACGATTCCTATGAAAAAATATTTCATTTATATGAAAACTTAATTCGTGTTTATTGAATATTAAAAATTTCAATGCAAAACGCTTTGTTTCAATAAATATTTCATTTCAATTATGATGTACTAATTTTCAACCAAACTGTATACTTTTTAGTCAAATAAATAAATTGTTTACATTAAAATATTTTCCGTTTTCGTTGAAGTAGTTTACGGTTTCAACTAAAACTTCGTATTTAAAACTTTAAATTTCTTTACAGAAAACGGGATTGTTTTCGCCATATACAAAACGAAAAATATCTTGAATCAATGTTATTCTTTTTGAATCAGAACTCTACTTCTCTCAGTGATGTAAGTGGATGGATGTGATTGATAAGGTACTAAAAGAGAGAAAGTTTCCGAGTGGGAAGAGAAGAAGAGCGTGTATGAATGCGATTATGAATGTGGCCGAGGCGAAAGAAGTGTGCTTAGACAGGAATGTGTGGCGAAGGATGATTGTTTTGTAACTATTATTGTAGTCCGGTTGCGGTATTTCGCTACCGTAATTCGGTCACTTTAATATGTTGAGAGTGAGGAATATATGTTGTACCTATGATGTCAGGTTAGTAAGAAAGTTGTTGATAGAGAGACTGATTTTTTTTTGGATGATGTTTTATTTATTCTTTCGGGTTTGTGCTAACCCACTAAGTGGGAAATGCGTGATTTTATGTATGTATGTATGTATGTATTGATTTAGAGATATCTAAAATACAATTTGAGATATCTCTAATTCATTTGCAGATATCTTAATAGTTATTTACATACCAAGTGCGTGAACGCTTGGTTCCCGATGAGTGTTTAGCGGCGCAAGATTGCGAGCGTTGCCACAGAACACTGGTTTGTTGCTAATGAGCCCGTCCAACTTTTTTTGAATTTTTTATATATTACGAAGAATTTAAAAATAGAAATTTCGTATTGCTTGTTTTCTTGAAATTATGCTTAATAACGCCTAAAAAAATTATTAAAGTTTTGGCGCGAAAGTTGTGACGTTAGCGTCACTCCGTCATAAGTAGAGGGAACCGACATACGTTACCATTAGTAATGGCAATATAATACATATGCAATAAATGTTGCAAGAATAAAAATACGTATCTATTACAAACTGTGATCAAAAATCTTTAGAGCCAATAGTAATTAATAAACAAGATAGTTATTATATCATTTCAAAATATATATTTGTATGAATAGGAGTAGTGTTAAATGATAATTTATGAAAAACTTCCAAAGTACATATTATACATAAATAAAAATCAGGTAAGTAAAATTAATCATTTTTGCTCGTTTTTATAATCAGGTTAATCATTCGCTTTAATTAATGTCACTTTAAGACTTTCTTTAATTTATTATTTAAAGTTATTATACTCATCAAGTGCCATTATTATAATTAAAATAGCATCTAAACAATTTTTTATTAATAATTAAATACAACAATGACAGTATTGATTACAATAATCAAAACATAGTTCATAATAAAAAGTAATTCAACATTTCTATTCCTATTTACTAAATGAGTGCAACAATGACAAGTATTAAGATTACAATCATTAAAACATAAATTATAATATAAATTTATTTAATAAGTAAATTTTCTTTTGATCTTAATAAAAAATTACTTGGATATATTAAATATGTGTATGTTAAAGCCAATCGCGAATTTATTAGCAAAATATGCATAGTCCACTCTATAGTGACATTTCCACAGGGTAACTGGACGACTGTAGTGACACTGACGTCACAACATGGCGACCATTTTATGCTAAAAACTTTAATTACATTATTATCGGTATAAAACTATAATTAATATAGCAATTTTTATTTCGTTTTCATTTATTTATATACAAAATTCATATGCTACATGTAATTTCTAAAAAGTCGAAGGCTTGGACGGGCCCATTTCAGAGTGATGTGTCAAATTTAAATTCCAGTTATTTTAACGATTTTTTTTTATGTAATGTAGTGTTAATCATGGTATCTAAATAACTATTTATTACTTATCAAGTATTTCACTTGGACTATAGCAAATTTAAACTTAATAAAATTGTTAAATTTCTTATTGTTTTGTAACAATTTACATTACATTTGTTGGTTATGTTTTACCGACTTCCCGAGTGCTCTGTCTTGCCAACTCCCGCCAAGCAGAAATTGTTGCCAATATTGTGAACCAAATGCACTAACTTCATTATTTTAAAATTAAAGTTCTTTCAATATTCCACCATTTTCTTTTATTATTATTAAGCGAAAGAATGCTAGATAAATTAATTTTTCGTACTCATGCATTCAAATGTGTTGTATCGCGTCGCCTAAAGTAACGTCCGAAACGTCAATTTCTCAGGTCTTCACCAGATAAGCGACCGGGAAATTTTGGAAAAAACACTCTCCTATTTCTAAAGAAATATATTTATAACAAAAAAGTATAGTTTTTGATATTTAAAATTCATTTAAAGATATCTACAATTGAATTAGAGATATCTTCAATTCAATTTCAGATATCTTGAATTTAAATAAAACTATGTCCTATAAAAACTATTTTAGATCCCTAGCGAATTAAGGATGTCACTAAATAAATTAGATATATCACTAAATGAATTACGGATATCACTAAAAGAATTAAGAATATCACTAAATGAATTTCGGATATTACTAAGCAAATTAAGAATACCACTACATAAAATATGGATAAGTATTTTTATTTTAAACGTTACATATTCAAAATTCGTTTAGTGATATTCTTAATTTATGTAGTGCACGAAATTCATCTAGTGATATTTATAATTTATTTTCTGATATCTACAATTGAATTTGAGATATCTGAAAACAAATAATGAGAGATATCTCAAATTTAATAACAGATATCTTGAATTTTATCACTAAACGAATTATGGATATCACGAAGTGAGTTAGAGATATCACTGAACGAATTTTGGATATGTTCGTAAAAATAAAAACACATATCCATAATTCATTTAGTGATATTCTTAAATCATTGTGATATCCATAGTTCATTTAGTGATATCCATAATTCATTTAGTGATATTGTTAATTCTATTAGTGATATCTCTAATTCATTCCAATATGTTTCGTGATATCATTTCGCTAGTGATCTAACGTAGTTTTTATAGGACATAGTCTTATTTAAATTTAAGATATCTGAAATTAAATTGGAGATCTCTCTAATTCAATTGTAGATATCTTTAAATAAATTTTGGAATTAAATTTAAGATATCTGAAAATGAATTACAAATATCTTAAACTGATTTTTAGATATCTCTAATTCAATGAATTCGAGATATCTTCAAATCCTTTGCAGATATCTAAAATTGTATTAGAGATATATTAAATTTAATCCGTGATATCTTAAATTTTATTATGGATATGAAAATTTGTTTTAAGAAAAAACGCAAATTTAATTAAAAAGTAAAACGGCTTTCCATAGACGTCATTTTAAATGGTACAAATATATTCTCCACGGCAGCCATGAGTGCCTGTGAGGTGACGCCTGGTAAACGTCCGCACGGTACAAATATTTTATCGTCATTATCGAAATCTGTGTACAAAGCAGATTGGTACACCGTGGTACACCCAGCAATGGGTAATATGCTGTGATGATATATTATTAAAGATATTTAAATAAAATTTAATATTAATAATTGTAGTATGAACTTCCTATTTTACTTTGACATTAAAGAAAACTGCAAAAAACGGAGTTAGGAGACCATTTAACTAAAAAAAAACCAATATTTCAAATAAATTCCAAAAATAAATTACTCTTTACAGAGTCCCTCTTGCAAAGTTGGAAATTATGAAATCTCCAAGTCTACATTGTTTTTAATCTAAATATATGGATCTAATCCAATTTTATGGAATTTTTCCAGAAAGTTTCCGAGATAGCAAGTTATGTTTTTAGTGTAGAGTTTTACGCAAACACGCCATACGCCAGAATTTACAACTTTTGTTTATTGGAAGTAATAAAACACGTCGTATTGTATGAAACAATGTAACAAGACATGAGTGACAGTTAAGAACTTACCGTTTGCCCTTCGGAGTCCAAATATCGAAGACTAAAATAAGCAGTTTCCAAAAGGTTCAAGTGACGGAAGACTACGTCTAGAATTGTTTGGCCGGTGTTGTTATCCTGGAAGAAAAAAGTTCATTAGAAAGATAGATACTGTAAATAGTGTAAAATATCACTTGTAAAATATTTTATTCACAATCGGTTAGTAATATGGCGATTTCTGACTTTTAAAAAGTTGAGAAGTTAGTTATTGTTAACCTCATTTTCCAAGAGGTTGGAAAGTATAGCGAGAGTACAGCTGGGGTTGGAAAGTAGACACTTTCCAACCTCAGCTATATACTTTCCAACCTCGAAGCGGAAAGTATCTGCCTACCCCCCTTGCACTTGCATGAACTTGTTATAATAACGTGAGTTTTATTTCTTTTCATTGTCAGTCTAAACCTCGTGAAATGTACATTATTATGGTTCTTTACATATTGTTAGAGATAACAGAAAAAATCTTGAATTAGCAAAAAAACACTTCCCTGAATTGAAGTGGAAAAATAATGTAAATTTACATTGTTTTTAGTTATTGTTATTACCAGAATATGCCATATGTTATTTTTGTTAAATAAAACAACTAAAATTCTTATATACATAACTTTAACTGCCATGTATTCAATTTAAATTAAATATGTGCGGTTTTAGTCTCTGTAGGCATGTACGGTTTGAGTCTAAATAAGTCCAGATATAAACCTAAACGGTAGATACTTGAAAACAGCTACAAAGTTACTTATCTGTAGGTACACAAGATGGTTCTAAAGTCAACATCTAGTACATATCCCCGGAGATGTATCGCACCCGAGTAAAAACAAATTACATATCGCCGGCGATATGTATCGTCAGTAACGCAATACTACCTTATTTTTGTTCCGCAGTTAACGTGTTAAATATCAATTATTAATTTTTAATTTCAGTTTGTGAATAAAATAGTATACAAACCTTGATGAAAATGAAATACTTTCCATCTCGGTTAGTAATACACAGTTATTCACAATCTGTTAGTAATATGGCGATTTCTGACTTTTAAAAAGTTGGGAGAATAGTTGTGTTAACCTCATTTTGCAATTATTCACTATCATTTGTGAATAAAATAGTACACAATACACAAACCTTGGTGAAAAGTTTTACTACGTCTCGGGCTATAGCTACCCTCGACGCTTCGCGCCTTGGTTAGATATTTGCCTTCGGCAGTAATGAAATACTTTCCACCTCGGTTATTAATATACTATATCTCTCTTTGAAAATATGATTACTCTTTAGACAACCACAAATTTTAAATTGGCAGTCAATTTTTCTAACTATTAGTATCTTATTCGCAATCATTCTAGCGTGACCCTCGTATATTCATTATTTATTTAGTTTTGAATTACTACTGTTTATTGTTTCTTTCACAATTGAATGCAACATTTCTAGTACTGGTATTGCTATTATTGTTAGGTATATGTGTTTAATTATAAGTTTATCAATATAGAGCATGGTTGTAGATATTTCTTAACAATGGCATATTTACCCAGTTCGTTTTCAATTGTAGTACGGGTCTGTTTACCAAGTGACATTGGAACATGAACATGGCGTGTTTATTTTGCAGTGTAAATGCCCCAATAAGGGAACATTGCCCACTGGATATTACAAAGATCACAAATCTTTTGATGCTTTTATCATTGAACACGCACACGATTTGAATTTTATTTTACTTCTTTTTTGTTGATTTAAATCGAAATTTCCAGTTGATTCTTTTATTGTTTTAAAATTACTCTTTGTTCACCGGATATTTAAAATTTAAATAAATTTTGGTATTTGTTTTGTGTAGTAAAGCTTTACACTGTTTTATAAAATTGTTTTACCAATTTAAAGAGAAATATATTCTGTCATATTCGAATAAATGAAATCTCATTATTTATAATGCAGTGGTTTTATGGCAAAAGCAGATATGTCACCTTCCTTCACTGCACTCTCCACACCAGCAATAAGTTCCCGTGAGGTGACGCCTGATAATCGCCGGCACGGTACAAATATGTCATCATTATTACAGATATCTGCGTACCTAGTACCTAGTGAATAAAGCAGATTGGCTCACTCAGCAATGCGCAATATGTCGTGATGATATATTTTATTTATTCTAGCGTGACCTTCATATTACCATGAAGCAGATAAAGCATCATCTTCGGCCCCTAAATTTTGGGGGCCCCTATAATTTTTTATATACCCATCCAATGGGGATTTCCACCATAATCAAAATAGTGAAAAATTACACTGTTACACTAAAATATTGAGAGTTTTTTTTATCAGCTAACATGGGCGTGTGTCAAGACCATGGTTACATTTAAAATGATTGACAGCAATGTATAATCGCATTTTTTTAAATTGGACATAGGGAGTTGTCAAAGTTATCAAACTTGTATCTTCCAAAATGATGTATGAAGAAAAAATAATCATAACATGGAATAAGTCCAATATGAGTCTAAGGCAAGTTTCCGATTCATTTGCTGCTACTTTTAATAAGCGACCCAGGCCAGCAACTATTAGAAAAATCTACTACACGATGCGTCAATGGACTACATTAAAAGAAAATCGAAACAAGTAAGGTAATTAATAATAAAAAACATTAAATTAAACAGTTAAATGAAAATGACAATGCCCTTGACACATGACAGTTTGATGACTTTGACAACTCCCTACGTCCAGTTAAAAAAACGTGATAATACATTGCTGTCAATCATTTTAAATGTAACTATGGTAAAGACATACGCACATGTTCAATGATAAAAATAATCCCGGTATATTATAAAACGTTTATAAAAAATACTAACTAAATGGTTAAACATTTTTTCAATTTTTTTTAAATGTTTGAAAACTTTACACTGCTTTCAAAACGTGCCGATTGCAGGCCGGGCTATAATGGAATATGCCGGATAGGAACAGTTTACAATACTCTGTTTTATGTACACATATCAAATAATTTCAATATCTTTAAGGTGCATTCACAAATGAAAATTAGGTTTATGGTTTTTGTTTAGGTTTAAGTAAGTCATTCATAAATGTAAGTTTAAATTACCTGAAAATTAGTTTCGATATGCACAGACATCTATGTAAATGCTTCAAAAACAAGATTAAAATATCGGTAGCGCTTGGCATTATTGGTTACATTTCAGCAATTAATTTATGACAGTTTCCATGTTCTTCTCGCATTTGTTTAAAAAGCCGAATCCACCAAGTGGATACTAAATAAAGATAGGTGTATATATCTATATTATTTCAGGCTCGTTCTGATTGGTGAAGTTTGTGACGTCAAACTAAATCATAAACCTAAAGTTTGGACCTTGCAATGTTTAGCTTTATGATTTGGATTTAGAGACCCTGAATTCTGAAGTGTGAATGGAGTCATTATATAATATGCAGCCAAAGTCTTTAAAACTAAAGTATAAACCATAAATCTAAACCTAATTTTCATTTGTGAATGCACCTTTAATGTAGGCGAGTTGATTTTAAGCACTCCTACCACATGTTTTTTCTTAAAATTACAGAACTGAATTTTAAACTGTGAGCAAACATATGACAAGTGACGCTACGACCGCACCATCTACTGAGCATTGTACTTGCGAGTTGCGACCTTTGACGGACTGTCGTGGCGGTAAAAATTGGCCGTTCAAAAGAGCTACAAAAAATCCTGTTTATTTTTATTTTTTCAGAAAACCTGTTATAATAAATATGTTTTACTTATTTTAATACATATAACTTTTCATGAAGAATAAGATACAGGGTGTTGACGGTCAGGTGCCAACATAGGTATTTAACATGGGATTTTTGTTTTATGCAATTTACTGCTCACCTGTTCATTTTACGGCAAAAACTATACAGAATTAAAAGTTGTATATAATACAGCTCTTATTATGTTTCTAGTTTCTTCACAATTTTGAAAAGAAATTTTAAAGTGTCTGTTAGTTCGTAATGGGGTCTCGTGGCCGCGTGCCTGAGTGTCTGGTCGCGAATCTGGGGAACCGGGTTCGATCCCGACCGACGCCAAATATTTCGAATTTTAAATGGCACATTATTGACCCCTGTGGTGCACTTTCCACGCTACAAATGAGTGCCCGTGAGGTGACGCCTGGTAAACGCCCGCATGGTACAAATGTGTCATCATCATTACCGATATCTGCGAACAAAGCAGATTGGCACACCCAGCAACGGGTAATATGCCGTGATGATATATTTATTTATTTGTTAGTTCGTAGCAATAGCCATGACATTTGTTTTTTTTATAGTTTTCACAAATTATTCATAAACGTCAAACGTCAATCTGACTTATGGAAATAAATCCAGTATTCTTCGATAACTATTTCCGTCACAATAAATTTTTATAATAATGACATGTTGCTTATTTAATTAAGTTTTCGCAAAAAAAAACATTTTTGACAGAATATGAATAAAATAATATTGCTTTTCTTCAAGTGTATTATAATATTCATATTATGCTCCTGTACACACACTATAGAAGAAGTTCATTGTCTTACTAGTACAAAAATGTTGATATTGTTGTACTAGTAAAAAAATGTTAGTGTTTTAGTTCACCGCTGGCGGCGGCAGTTGTCACAGCAACACATATTATATTGAAAATTGTTATTTGGCAGTTGTGTCGTTTTTGTTTTGTAGTATACACAGCCAGCTTTGGCTGAAATTGCAAACACTACAATTAAAAAATTCCAAAAAAAATGTCAAATTATTCTTTGAAACACTAGTATAGTCATTCGGAGTAGAACGCCCTTTTTGTGTTTTATCCAGCTTGCCTAGCCTCGGCTATCGTCTCGGCCGCAATAGCTGGGTTCAACACAAAAAGACCGCTTTCTACTCCTAATAACATAATATACTATTTCTACTGTCATAAGTCATGGCTATTGCTACTACTTAACGGAACTTTTGAAATTTCTTTTTAAAATAAAGAAGAAAGTAAATCCAAAACAAAAAATGTATGAACATTTTTGTATATAACATTTAATTCTGTGCAACTTTGCACTCTACAGTTTTTGCCGTAAAATGAACAGGAGAGCAGGAAATTGCATAAAACAAAAATCCCATGTTAAATCTCTATGTTTGCACCTGACCGTCAACACCCTGTATATAAAAATTGAAAAATAGTGGAAACATTTTACCTACGCACTGTAAAAAGGCCATGATTTTTTTGCTAATGGCAATGAAATTGAAAATTCTCCATTTTGATACCGAAGCAAAAATGCAATATAGGCCTAGTAGGTAATAATATTCCATAACCGGTCAAAATAACAGGCTATGAATGGTTGTTTTGGAAGTAATAACCAGGTTGTAGGTAAAGATACGTAGACTGAAAACCTAATATTAACATTGTTTTTCATTCCCCTAAGCTGTTCTGTTCGTCCTCCCGCATTCATCGAATTAATTTATGCACACGAACACGAAACGAAACGAGAAACGATCACCGAAACGCAAACCTACAAACGGATTATTAACAGTGACGGTTTTAAATATTTGAGGACTCGAAGGGGTATTCTTTTTGAAACCCTCATTAAATAGGTCAAAAATTTGCGTATAAGTAAAAAATCAATTATTTTATTAATTCTATCTCATATGGTATTTGCTTAGCAGGGCGTTGTTCCATTATTTTAAGCATTTATTTACGAGGAACCGTGTTCGATCCCGACCGACGCCAAATATTTCGAATTTAAAATGACACAAAATTGACCCCTGTGGTGCACTCTCCACGCCGGCAATGAGTGCCCGTGAGGTAGCGCCTGGTAAGCGCCCGCACGGTGTAAATATTTCATCATTACCGATATCTGTGTACAAAACAGATTGGTACACCTAGCAATGGATAATATGCCGTGGTGATATATTTATTTATTTTATTTTATTTATTTACAAGAAAATAGATTCTGGATTTCAAAAAGAATAATAGGGATATTTCGAAGGGTGATTCACTCCTTCAATTTTGTACAAAAGATTGTACAATCATGGGATTGTAAGACGATTATATGCAAGAATGTACAATATTTGCAAAGATTGAAATGTTGTAATATTATTTATTTTATTAATCAGTATTACTTAATTTTACAATTTTTAATATAATATTTGACTAATTCACTCAAATTCTTTATATTTCTTGATAATCTAAATTAAACCATATCTACTTTAAGAAAAAAAAAATAGTTGCCCTATGAGGCCATTATTTGAGAAATAATCATTAGATATAGGTGAATATATAAATTTTACATTTTTTTATTTTTACGTTCATTTGTTTCAAACAGCAAAAATATAACAATTATTAAATTTATAGACATTATTTTTAACATAGCATTAAACATTTCTTAAATTTCGTTATAAATATGTCATTGCCTATTATGACGTCCATATAAAAATATTAAAATTAATTGAAACACAAGATTTTATAAAATTTTGAGAACTAAAAGAGAAATTATCAATGAAATTGTTTCATATAACAAATATCGTTTTAGTCCCCTAAAGATGTGTAAATCAGAATAAAATATTACAGATTTGAAAAATATACGTAAACATAAAATAAAAAATAAATTTATAAATAGCCTATATCTAAAGACAGTGATCTATGCATTTTTGCTCAAATCACAAAATATCTACCATTAAAATGTTCTCCTAACAGGGCAATTTTTTTGTTATGTTGGTCAAGTTATCCTGGACACTCTGTATAAATATTTGACTTTATATTAACAGTGACCAGCATATTGTAATAGATAATCATATTTTTTATCTAGATAAAGATAAAGATAACTAACATTTTTTTTATTCAGATAAAGCAATAGCTAATTATTTGTAAAATTATCTAAATAATAGATAATAAACTATTATCTAGATACTTTTTAGATAATTTGTTTAAAATATACATAGCATGTTATAATGTAGATATAGGACGGAATAATAAATTATTTTTTATATTTAGAAATATTCTTTTGTAGTAATTTAATGTGTATTAATATAATATATTTAACAAAATTGCACACCAAATAAATAATGGAATTCTGTGCAAATATATCCATTACCTAATTATGAAACTGTAAAGCATTTACAAAATCGTACCTTCTTGACATCTTGACAAAAATAGTAATCATATTTATTACCTTTATAGATTAAGGTTCTGTAAAATTTCAAAATTTTCACATAATTGTATAAAAATTGCAGTTGTACGCTTGCGCAGCTTTATATAATTTAAATTCGATTTATATTATAAAAGAATTTTTTATTGTTTTTTAAAATTTCAAAAAATAGATTTTTTATTTAGATAAGGTAATAGATAACACTATATTATCTAGATGATTTATCTAGATGAAATTATCTAGATAAGTTACAACACTGACAGTGACCAATCCGAAATCAATAATTTTTTACCCTTAAACAGTTAAAACTGAGTTAAATCAAAAATACTAGCGAAAAGAGTGAATATGTTCACCTCACCAAGGCAAACACTATCCACTACGGCCTATGCGCATAATATGTGATTGTAAAGCCTGTGCATTATTGTAATGATGACTGTAACTGATAGTAGCGTGATTGTACATGATTGTAAAGATTGTAACTGACTGTAACGTGATTGTAATGATTTTAAATGAATATAGTGATTGTAGGCAGCGATTGTAATGAATGTATCAATGACTACGTTTATCTCGACGTTTGAAACCGCTTGAATTTAGTAAATCCCTTTTTGATCTTCGAAATAAACGATCGAGATTAATATTTGAAGCCGCTTGTAAATGTCAAGTCAAGCCTATAAAGTAACAGGCTTGGACTTACGAAGCGGCTTGACGCTGTCGAAATAAACAGTGAAGCTTCAAATAATGTAACAACGCATGCGCACATCCGCAATATGTTGCAGTGTTACTAAATTCATATCAGTTGTTGATTGTTTGCATTTTACCTCATTTTATAAAAGTCGTGACATAAAACTTAGTAAAATTGTCGAAAAGCGAAATATTTGGAATGATGAAGAAATAAATGTTTTTTTAAATGTTTTTAAAACAGAAGACAAATAACATGTCAATTTTTATATTTTGTGGTTATATATCCAGGATGAAATTAGATCATATACCTCTCCCTGCCTGTCTGCATAATCGAGTATTTAACTATCTTTTTTTCGTCGATACGAATTTAAAGAAGATTGAAAATAACTCAATCCTATTTTCAATCCGCTGGGATAAACCAGTAGGATTTTTCAAGTCATAATATACTTGAAGCCGCTTGAATTATCGAGATAAACGTACTCAATGATTATAAGCGATTTTTACAATGATTGTAGGAGTGATTCACCCTTTGGGATATTCTGATATTAAAAAACAAATGGGGTTCAGTACACCCCACTGCACAATAATTGTCCACCGCACTAACACAAGGTTAAATTTAAATGACCATATCGTGGAGAGAGCACAACAGTAATTTATTTACTGAGTTTATATGCAGTTTTCAAACCGTTTTCAAAACGGTTTTTGTTTTGAAAACGCCATGTATACAATGTCAAAACGGTTTTAAGTTCTCACAACCCGAAACTAAATTTCAAGGGGTTTGATTTGAAAACAAATTTCAAAACTAATCATGTAAACACTTAAAATATAGTTTCGATATTGCGCATGCGTACATAGCATAATGTTTCTATCGCTTTGTGTTACTAATCTACAAATAAACTGACAGTTGTGTAGTTTTAGTCCGTAGTGGTGCAAAGTAGAAAAAATAATTGGAAAAATGTCAAAACGAATAATTTGAAGTGAAGAGGATCTGTCACTTACTACAGCCAAATGCGCATGGGCCAAAACAGTTTACTAATCAATTTATAAACCTGTTTTGAAAATTGCATGTAAACAGTTTCTCGTAATTTTGACTGAAAACTAAAACCATTTTGAAATCTACATGTAAGTGTGGTATATGTGTCTTGGTCGGATTCAAACCCGAGTCGTCAGAATCACAATTAAATAAATATATCATCACGGCATATTACCCATTGCTGAGTGTGTGAATCTGCTTTGTACATACGGGCACTCATTACTGGCGTGGAGAGTGCACCACAGAGGTCACTTATGTTTTAATTAATTGTGCGAGTATTACATATTTTGTAGGATTTCAAATTTGAATTCCATAACATAATCTTACTAATTAAAGGGTACTAAGATACAGAATAGAGATAAAATTTATGGTGTTGACATTTTATAAATAATTATAATGTATTAATACAGCATACATTACCATAAATTAATCAAATGGACAATTAATCTTACACTAGTATATATTGTCTTACGAACTTGTATTAGACACAAATAAATATCCTAGTTCTCCGTTATTGATTGCTGAAATCAAGTCAATTATTATTTCAAGAATCAATTCAATTTTTATGCAAATTTCTATCTATCTTATCGGCTTGGAACGGACCTTCTTGAGAGCTTTTGACTTAATCAAGTAGTGCATATATTATCAGCAAACAGAGAGATATGAATCGCCCAAAATCGGGTTCGGAAGCGATAATCAATATTAGCTAGGACATAGGAAGTAGGATGGGTTCCGGGTTACGGGTTGTCAATTGGATAAGGCCTAAATTGTTTGTACAGGCGAACCATGTGCACATGATTGCGGATTACAGCATAGGACATAGAATACAAATAATGTAAGACAGATGTCACAGACACTACCGGACTAAAACTTTAAAGATTTGAAGGTGCTTCTATCATACTAGAGTTTTGCTAATTAAAAGAATTCATAAATATAGACATTCTAAATTTTGAATAGTATACGGCCGGTTTTATAATAATTCGTAAAAGTGAACTTTACATAAAGTTAAACTTTATTTTAAAGAGACTTTATATACACTTTAAAATATGTACGTTTCATTATAAAAATTTCCTTTACTATCTATAAAGTAGTTCTAAAATTGATTTTAGAACAAACTGCTGAGTTAAAAATTGTGTGCTGTGGTAAGATTGACTATCAGAATAATACATTTTAATAGGGGATTCCACCATTTTTAAAAAATAATTTTATAAAGCGAGTTATAGTCTCCCGAAATTTGAAAATATAGATGTGACGTCACGAATATAAGTTTTTATAAAAAACTGTTTTCTTCGTGAATATAAAATGTTCTTGAAATGTATGCTATTTTAAATTATATTTATAAAAAACCAATTAATATTATAACACTGTACAAGTCTATAAGCTTTATAATTACAAGTGTATAAAAATTATTAAGTTTAATGCAAGAAAGTTATATTCAAATAAAAACTGTTTGAGAATTGCAGTACTGGACTGGTAGCAACGTGTCCGCTATTTGAATTTGCTTACTTCCATTGGTAGTAGACTCCACCCCCTAACTCGGTATTCTTTATAGATTTATAGGTGGTCGTTGAGTCGCCAATCAAGATAATATATATGGATTTCATATGAGTGACGAGCTGCTAAAACAAAAACCCTCTTATTTCCGAAGTATTTCAATTATATCATTTTATTTCTTTATTAATATTCATTATTAAGCATCTACCGACCGACGCCAAATATTTCGAATTTTAAATGGCTCAAAATTGACCCCTGTGGTGCACTCTCCACGCCAGCAATGAGTGCCCGTGAGGTGACGCCTGGTAAGCGTCCACACGGTGCAAATATTTCATCATTACCGATATCTGTGTACAAAGCAGATTGGCACACCCAGCAATGGGTAATAATTTATTATTTTATTTATTTATTTACTTTCACTATTTTTTACTAATTTCTCTTAATTCGATTGAGCTATAATCCCCTATTATGTCTACAAGAAATGTAGGTGGAAATTTCACATTTGATAAATAATACACATTGATTTACCTAATATATAAACACAAACATGTGTTGGAATGTAAGAAAAGGAAAACTACAAAATTCAATGAATAGAAAAGGTAAACAATTTTAGGTTAGGTTACTGAATATTTTAATATTTATTTGCAAAATTTTGTAGGATTCAGCTTCGCAAAAATTTGAACAGGCTGTCGTGGCTAAATTGAAAATAAACTTGAAAATAGCTAGAAATTATGGTTTGGAAAACAGGACAGTGTCAAGAAAACTACTGGTGGCCCGCCAATAATAAAAGATATTGCTTTATTGGATTTTTAAAAATGTTAATAAATATATCTTTTGATTTATTTATGTTGCTAATTTTATTATTTCTTCTATCTGTTCCAATACAAATAAAATTGTATTTTCCTTTACTTAAATCTTTCATAAAATTCTTTTCGTTCCATATATTTAATTATTAATTCCAGGCTAATATACTCTTCGTTGTTTAATATTAACATCATCGTCGAAACTTGATGAAGAAATTAAAGAAAACATTTTTATCAAAAATGTGGAATCGAAACTGATAAGTTAAATTTCCACTTTAAGCCCGTAAAGGAACTCTCACATAACTTTATTTTAAAGGACTTTAAACTAACAACTTTAACTTAAAGTTGAATTATGAAACGCTTTTTTCACTTTTAGATCAAACTTTAAAATTAAAGTAACTTTATATTTACTATGCAACCGGCCGTTTTAGCTTTATTAATGGTAGTAGTATCAGGTATACGGTTTAGTGTTCCGTAAGTCCTGAAATTATTTACCGGTTTCTATTCGGAACGCGTTTCCTGAAAAAGGTTGATAAAAAATCGGACCACGGCAACCACGAAATACTCCTGGTTTCTCTGGTATTTTTATCACCACTACTGCTACTTTCAAACATCATCATAACAAAATCAAATGATATACGTCAATATCAAATTTCTAAATCGCATTAGTGGTATTACTGATAATTATTATAGATGTAAGTATGAAAACATTATTTATATTTGTTATATTGTTAGTTGTGTTATTATTACTGGCATTAAATGTTATAAAAAGTTCAATTTCGATGTCATACTCAACGTTATCATTCATTTGGTTAATTTTTATTTTTGTTACGTTGTGTCAATTTTAAATGTCATATAATTCAATGTCAATCTGTCCCGAAATTGATGAAAATATTCAGGGACCATGGTGTACTCGGAATCAAGATATTGTTTTTTTTGGTTGATCTACAGAACATAGTATAAGAAAATTAAATTGTTATAATATTGTAAATAAATATCTTATAAAAAGTTTTAACAAACGCAAAAATTCCATCGAAAATCACGTATTTTCTGTCTTTCGAAGAGAATAACTATAAAAGTAGCTGGTAACTCGACATTTTTTTACACTCATGTATAGGAAATATCACTTGAACTGCCGTTGGGTACTTTTCTGTGTTACTACGAAAAAATCTTCCTTGTGAAACATTATTCCTATATTGCCAATATATTTTTGCTCTATTTTTGTTCCAAATATCTCAGCATTTGCATACATGTATAAAAACTTTAAAATTAAAAATAACATAGGTACTAATATTTCATTAAAAACTGTCGTAAATACTTATAAAAATTCTAAAGGTATTCGTTTGCAATATACAGAACCGTACAAAAATATAGATACATCTGATACTGGAAAAATACTAAAAATTACAAATTGAATGAATATTTTTATTAAATAGAACATTAATGCGAGAGTCACGCTAGAATTATTAAGAATAAATAAATAGTTATTTATCGGTTATTCGAAATTAAGTTGGAAAAGTTGGGTTAGTTGTAGAGTATTGTTGTGACTGAAAATATGAAAGTTAGCCTAAAATTAATTTAATAGCTTTGACAGTTTTTAAGTCTCTCAGAAATGATTTTGAAAGCATTCTAAAAGGAGATTAGTTGTTAGTGGCGGATTATCAGGGTAGGCAGGTGAGGCAGTGCCTCATCAGAAAAGAAACAATTTTATGAAATAAATAATTTTATGTAAATTAAATTCTAACTTATTCTGTTGATGGTTGTCTGTGTAAATATCAAAAGAACAATTTAAACCACTACCATAACTAATTTGTAATGAATAGAATAATGTCTAATATTTTTGATAAAGCTTTCATTTTGGCACAGTATACACAACATATACAGTAGCGAAACTCTGTGTCGGCACCTTTGAGCTTTTGATACCAAACTGAGTGACCTTGAATGAAGCCGCCATGTTTCTGTTGCGCGTAGTGGCGCCAATTCAAATGGTACCGCAAAGTATAATATCGTATTATACTACAACCAGTTATACAATACAAATAAATATTATTTTACATGGTTTTAGTACAATAACAGTATACAACATGATGTCTTTTTACAAGTTATACACAAATTTTTGTCTGCAATTTTATTATCGTTCAAGACTATTATATTCCCGCCGTCTGTCAGAATCATTGAAAACAATGCCATAGGCGGCGATATCAACAGGCAGACACGGATGAATATTTCTTGAGCCTTATTTTATATACAAAATATACTGAAATTTAGCTAAATTGTTATAAATTTAAAATATATGACCGTTCAATATATTTTATGTACAAATAAATAATTGTATTGAATATTTTAATTGTGATAAAAGTTAAACTCTATGCTCATGTTCCTAATTAAAGGGACGCCATGTTTTTGTTGCGCTGATTGACGCATGCGAGCTGTGAGAGAGAATCATGAGTTTCGCTACTATTTCGGTAAGAAATACTTACACTAGAAAAGAAGCTGTTTGAGGCATGCCTCAAATACAAAATGCAATGAGTGCGTAAAGGAAAAAAGATAGAGATCGTAGCCGTGAGCGTACGCAAATACCTATCTAGCATTTTTATTTTAATGTACCGTAGGCCCTATATAATAGTCGCGCCAGTGTGTTGTGTTTAGACTTTACACAATTTATCCAGGTAAGTCAACAATCTAAGATCTGGCAATTTATTTTTGTACATGAAAGGGGAAAACATGCAGCTTCACATCAATCAAAAAAATTTAACGGCATTTGACATTGAATGAAAAAAAATCTCGCCTTTTTTTCAGGGATACCTTGCCTCACCAAAGTTTTGGTGCACGAGCCACCACTGTTAGTTGTGAGCGTTTAAGAAATGGAAGGAAAGAATGGTGAATTATTTATTTTTGTTGAAAGGAACTACTTTAAACATATTTAAAATAAAATTATAAAAAATATGTACCATGTGTCTTAGTAGATATTAATCATTCTCGT
The DNA here is from genome assembly GCA_963082715.1 of Harpalus rubripes. Lineage (NCBI taxonomy): Eukaryota > Metazoa > Arthropoda > Insecta > Coleoptera > Carabidae > Harpalus > Harpalus rubripes. The sequence continues at coordinate 47,846,210 of OY720458.1, read as the reverse complement.
AAATATATTATTATAAATTTATGATGTCGGTTTACACAGACTTGAACTTTGATTTTTATAATTCTCGTTTTTACATGTATAAACTGATATTTTTCACTAAATTTCCGTAAACGTGCAAGTTTAACATTCAATTTAATTAACGAAATTCTATAGCATGTTAGGGAAACAAAAAACAACAAATACACATCAACAACTGTTTTGTTTTCAACACACAACTTTGTTTTACAACTAACTGAACTACTGAACTCTTCAAATGTACAGAACACAACTTTGTTCTCAAAAATACTCTAAAAACTGCTATATAGATTTATGCAGACTCTCTCGTAAAAAGCAGAAATACTTTCGTGGAAATTAGAATAGAACTTTGTCTTCACATATTGCAGAAAATTCTAAAGGTGGCTTTAGACGATCAAAAATTTACATAAGTTTTTGCAACTTCTTATTGTACTATAAGATTCTGGAACTTTACATCTTTAAAGAAATTTGAACGTTCAATGTTCAAACTATTTGATCAAAAAATCCAACTTAGGGCATGTTCTAAATATCAAGATCATTTACTTCTAATTTTAGTTATTTGAGGGATTATTTTATCCTAGGTTGCATGCACTGTATTTTGTAATGTTAGCATAAAGATTTTTGATAAAAAATGTCATATTTGTTTTTATTTCGACTAAATTTCATAGTATTTTCAATAAAGAAAAATGAACGCGCAATATTAAAACTCACACTAGAGACAAACCAAACGACAAACGCGCAGATGAAATGTCAAACCAAAATAAAATGTAATTATGTAGCCCACTTATAAGCAAATTATGTTCATATAGTTTGAACGTGTAAAGCATAACCATTCTTAGTGAAGATTGTACACCTATTTTATACGCGGATGACACCACTTTAGTCATCTCTAATAAAAATAAGGATACCTGATACCTTAGTGGATGTATGTAACCTCAATGTTAGTACATTAATTTCTTGGCTTAATGAAAACAAATTATTTTTAAATGAGAGTAAGACAAAAACACTTTATTTTCATCAGAATTATAACAATCGACAAATTGAAATACAGTTTAGCGATAAAATAAAAAGTAATGATAATAACACCAAAATTCTAGGAATGATGGTAAATGAAAACTTAAATTGGGGGCCACAGTGCAAACAACTTGTTCATAAACTCAACAGCATATGTTACCAAATCCGACATTTAAAACAATATTTAAACTTAAATCAACTTTTGATTTTTTACTATGCTTGTGTTGAATCCATACTACAGTACGGTATATGCTTTTGGGGATATTCATGCTCTGCATAAAATGTTTTTGTTTCTCAAAAGAGAATTATAAGATGTCTATGTGGAGTCAAATACAATAAACCATGCAGAGAACTTTTTAACAAATGTAAATTATTGACCATTTATGATATTTATATTCTTGAAACTTGTATGTATATTTATAAAAGCAAAGAAAATTTTCTATTAAACGAAGATAAACATAACTACAATACCAGAATTAAAAATCAGTACTATATACCAAGTTCTAAACTAAATATTACTAAGGGTTCTCCTGATATAATTGGTTTAATATTGTATAATAAACTACCGGAGCATATTAGATCCAAAACAACTGTTAGTTCATTCAAGAAGGAAATAAAATTGTTTGTTTAAACTCTTAATTTGATTGTATTCTTTGACGTTTTCTATATGCAATGTATTTGTATCAACAGAAAATAAAGATATTATTATTATTATTTAATCAAAAATTATGTTGTATTAATTCAATGGAAGAGGCTGTTGGTACTCGGCGAAACATATTAAATAATAAAAAAAACAACTCTCGGTTAAGTTTCACAAGAAAAAGTATATTTACTTTATTGTACAATTGCGCCAGTTAAGGCATCATCAGAAGTACTGAAGAAAGAAATGACAAACACTTATTTATATTATACGGACCAAGGAATTTGCGAAGTTTTATAGTTTTATGGTGTTACAATTGGTCGGTTTGGAGAAAAGGCAGAGATCACGCAATGCAAGAATGGATGGTCGACTAAGTCCAATTGCTCGTTCATAAGGGACATTCGCCTATGCAAATGTTTCCTCTCTTTGTGCAGAATATTAAAGTTACCTTGTTTACATGTATGATTGTTATTTAACAAATGTTGGGCTAAATTAGAATGCAATCTATTATTTTTATAGGCAGACATGTGTTCCTTATATCTAATGTTGAAGTTTCTACCTGTTTGTCCTATACAGGGTGAGTCTGGGAAGAAGCCCCCCCCCCCTTTAACTTTTTTATTATAAGTAATAGAAAAAAATGGCTTATATAAAAGTTTTATTATTTTACATATACTATTTGATGGCAGATGTAGATATTTTTTATAAAGTCAGGTTTACAAGATACGACTATCAACTTTTATTTTTGAAATGGCATACTATAATTATTTTAATAAAATAGAAACCGCCATTTTTTTCTCTTTTCAACGATGTATTATTTTTTATTAATGTATTTGAAAAATTTCGAGAAAAATTAGATAATTTAAAAATATTAGAAATAATTTTTAAACAAATATTATAGGTGGCTATGTGAAAATAAACAAAACGTAACAGTGCTATACAACTTAGCAAACTAAAACAACAAATTTAGTAACAAAAACAACCGCTCCCAGTAAATTATTTTTGCTCTTCTTATGATTCCAGTCGATTCACCAATTATTAGAATCATATCAATTAATTCGTTCTTCGTAAATATTTCAAAATGTTTTTTTTTTGTTTACAAAATAAGCTAAATTATGTAACAAACAAATGTATACTTTTTTGACATTAATTTAATTGTTTTACATTGTTACGTTTTGTTTATTTTCACATAGCCACCTATAATATTTGTTTAAAAATTATTTCTAATATTTCTAAATTATCTTAATTTTCTCGAAATTTTTCAAATACATTAATAAAAAATAATACATCGTTGAAAAGAGAAAAAAATGGCGGTTTCTATTTTATTAAAATAATTATAGGTTGCCATTTGAAAAATAAAAGTTGATAGTCGTATCTTGTAAACCTGACTTTATAAAAAATATCTACATTTGCCATCAAATAGTATATGTAAAATAATAAAACTTTTATATGAGCCATTTTTTTCTATTACTTATAATAAAATAGTTAAAGGGGGGGGGGGCGTCTTCCTAGACTCACCCTGTATATATAAAACTGCAATTAGAATATTCTATTCTATACACTCCTGAATTACTTAATGGGTCTTTGTCTATTAGTTTATTATTTACAAATATATTCTTTAAGGTATGTTGTGTAGAAAAACCTGCTATAATGTTAATTTTTTTTAATTCGTTGCCAAAACTATAGCTTTTACCATTCAAAAATTGAAGTTTTCTGTACACTTTTTCTTTATTATCTACACTGTTACTAGAATAATAAATTTCTTGTGAAACTTAACCGAGAGTTGTGTTTTTTATTAATTATGTTGTAAATATTTGTCCAATAGAAGCTCAATTTATTTGATCGTTTAAAGCCACCTTAAGAGAGAGACGACAATAATAGTAGCTAAATGTAAGGGTTAAAAATATGTTTTGTACTTTCATGAGGGAACAATTTTATAATATTGATTTTTTTAGCGTGTAACTGTCGCATTTGTGAGTATTTCTCGACGAATCTGTTTTAAGTTTCTATTCGTTTTGGTTGTCTGGATTTTGGAAGCTTGCGTGTTAAGTTTTAGACTAGACATGGCTTACTGATTCATAAGTCTGGTTGAGGGTAGCATGATAATTATGAGTAGTTGCCCGAGGCCGAACAGACGATAATTTAGTGCATTTCTCAAACCGTGAGAAAACTTACCCACCAACACGCAAATTTAACCGACATACCTCTTAATTTCATAAGAATTTGATGCTGGAAAAACGTGGTATCATACCGCGCCGTTTAAAATCATACTGGCTAAACTCATATCAACTAAAACAGCGTTTCGTAACCTTTTGCAGAAGCGACCCAAATTTAACTATATATTGGTCTCGCGACAAACTATACCGAAAATTATTTAAAAAATTAAAACCCATTTTTCTTATTATAAACAATATCCTATTTATTTATTAGAATAAAAAAAATTAATATGTACGAATATACACCATAATATCAACAAATTGAAATAAAACGAAGCTTACTACAATTTGGTACATGATTTTGATACAATTTTAATCTTGTCTGATAATTAAAGGTGCATTCACAAATGAAAATTAGGTTTATGGTTTTTGTTTAGGTTTAAGTAAGTCACTCATAAATGTAAGTTTAAATTACCTGAAAAGTAGTTTTGATATGTACAGACATATGTGTAAATGCTTCAAAAACAAGATTAAAATATCGGTAGAGCAGTACTCAACAAGACACCTGTGCGCCGTGAAACTGGCATTCGCTTGGCATTATTGGTTATATTTCAGCAATTAAGTTATGACAGTCTCCATGTTCTTCTCGCATTTGTTTTAAAAGCCGAAACCAAGTGGATACTAAATAAAAATGGGTGTATATATCTATATCATTTTAGACTCGTTCTCATCGGTGAAGTTTGTGACGTCAAACTAAATCATAAACCTAAAGTTTGGACCTTGCAATGTTTAGCTTTATGATTTGGATTTAGAGACCCTAAACTCTGAAGAGTGAATGGAGTCATTACATAATATGCGGCCAAAGTCTTTAAATCTAAAGTATAAACCATAAATCTAAACCTAATTTTCATTTGTGAATGCACCTTAAATGTCCGAAACGCGAAACAATATTACCTTCCCATATTTGACTTACGAACATGATTGAAAATGTATATCTGTAAAATTTAAAATGAAAAATACGAGTAGCTTACAAAAACTAATGTTAATTAATGTAAACCCTGACTTTACATAAGTTTTGAAAGTTCTTCAAATCGCGGTTTTATTTGAAATACAGCATTCATTGTCTTGTTAGTGGCGGTTCCTAAAATTTAGTTTTAGTAATTACAAATCCAGACTCGTACATGTACAGAGTGTCTCATTTCCCATGTTTTATCAAGATATCTTGGGTAATATTAACGATAGAGCAAAACCGTTTGCACATTCCAGGGTCAATTTTTCGAGAAAAGTTTTATAGTTACCACATGAATTTTCGTTCTTTTGTTTCTGAGCTACAAGTAACCACTAGTTTTTCGCTCATTTCGAAAATATCTCATAACTTATTTATTATGATAGAGAAAAATTGTGTTGACAAATTTTAAACTGTTTTTTTAGGTAAAATAAAACGGTGTAATTAGATTTTTTGAAAGATATATAATTCTCGAGATATAACACAAAATTATGATTTTTTAAATGGGAACCTATGTTGAAAATAGTCTCATATTTTTGCTTATTTTACAAGCTTTTCAATGATATATAACAAGTCTATATTCTTTTGTTTTAAACATGAATAATAGAAGAATAATAATTTATTGGGGTGAAAAAATTTAAAAAAAATAAAAAACAAAAAAAATCTATTACAGATTGTTATTTGTTTATTTTGAATCTATATCCTTGAGTTATGTTTTCAAAATTATTCTTAACTAATTATTTTAGGATTAGTCAAATTTTTAAATGCCGACGTTACACTCAGCTTTGGCACAATTCGAAAAAAATGGTTTAATATGCTTTTGAAGCAAATAAATTGAAAAAAAACGAGTAAAACAGAAGCAAATAATATTTGAATTAAACAAATGATGATCTGTAATAGATTTTTTTCATTTGTTTCTTACAATAAATTAATAAATCATTTTTTATTCATGTTTAAAACAAAAGAATGTAGACTTCTTATATATCGTTGAAAAGCTTGTAAAATAAACAAAAAAATGAGACTATTTTCAATATATGTTCCCATTTAAAAAATCATAAGTTTGTGTTATATCTCGAGAATTATTAAGTTTTCAAAAAATATAATTACGCCATTTTATTCTACCTAAAAAACGGTATAAGATAAGATATGAGATATTTTTGAAATGAGCGAAAAACGAATTTTTGCCTGTAGCTCAGAAACAAAAGAAGATCAAAAATTCCTGTGGTGACTATTAAATTTTTCTCGAAAAGTTGATTCTAGAATGTGCAAACGGTTTTGTTCTATCTTTAATATTACTCGAGATACCTTAAAAAAACATGGAAAATGACATATAGGTGTAGCAAAAGGTTATAATATTTTCAATTTTTTTTTGTCATTATCATTACCGGATATCTGCGTACAAAGCAGATTAGCACACCCAGCAATGGGTAATATGTCGTGATGATATATTTATTTATTTTATTTTTTATTTCCCAAGATTGGTTTTTCTTCTTTTTTTAACCAAAATGAACTCAAGATTATTAGCAGTAGCGATTCTAAATTGTATAGCTAACATTGACATTGAAATAATTGCGTAGGCTTCCACAGTCTGAGTCATGAGAAATATTCGTTTTTCGGGAATGGACTGTATCATATTTTGAGTCAGGGCTCAACGTTTCACCTGCAGTCGTATAGGGCATCTTCAGGAGCAAGGGGGATAGTACTCTCTTAAACAAGGTTACCCGACGTGTCAACCATGCTAGAGGCCGAGTTTAAGCAACAAAGGGGGAGACTCAGTTTACAAGGTTATCCGACGTGTAAACTGAGTCACCCCCTTTGTTGCTTAAACTCGGCCTCTAGCGTGGTTGACACGTCGGGTAACCTTGTTTAAGACAGTACTATCCCCCTTGCTCCTGAAGATGCCCCATACGACTGCGGGCGAAACGTTGAGCTCTGACTCAAAATATGACACAGTCCATTCCCTGAAAACAAATATTTAAACATTGACATTAGTAACACTTTTGAAATTTTCGAGGAAATTTATAAACATTTTAGAAAAATATGATTGGCATTTAGTAAACAAAATTATAAAATTCTGAATAGTTTCCGCGACCCATTACAATCCCTTCGCAACCCAAATTTAGGTCCCATAGGTTAAGAAACGCTGATCTAAAATCATATGTATACAATGAACTCCGTCTTCACCGCTGTAATTCAATTGAAGAGCTAATACCAAAGACAATCTTAGTCCATTTTTTTGAATTTGAGTTAATAAAAGAAAAAACTTTCTTGCTTCTTTACTTTTATAGATTTCTGTAAAATAATTTAACTCTGGGTTAGGTTTAAATATTACATAATTATTTACTGGATGTTGAGAAATAGACAAATAAACACTGATGAGTACTAATATAATAATTAGACAATAAACTAACAAAACAAATATATGAAGCAAGAACCGGAAAAAGAAGATCAAGAGGTAGACCTAGAAGAACTTGGCAAGACGAAGTTAGGAAAGCACTAGAAGGAAGAGGAGAAAGATGGGAAAATATAACAAACAAAAGATCGGAAGAAGTGGAGAAACATATGGAGAAAAAGCGTAATCAACTCAACTCCAACCACACCCACACTCGAAAGGGTAGAAGAGTATCCAGATTAAGTAAGTATAAAACATATAATTGGATTATAATTTTAATGTTTTGATTATCGTAAGGAGCGTTTTTGTAATGAAATTTAAATCCTTTCAATTTTTACCTCATTAAATAAATGAAATATATTATTTGTTTATTTTTCATGTATAATAACTTAAATCTTTTCATTTTGAATTAAATCTGGTATACTTTAAAAACTGATTCTAAAAAAAAGATCTTGCTGATTATAGTCGTCCAATCTGCGGTTAGTTTCGACTATATTCTGTTTTTTCTCTAATATCTTGTTTTCTCTAATTCGTTATATGGTAACAATTTGTGGTTTCAAACAACACTTCCACGTATTCTGCTGATATTGTGGCTTTGTCAATTTTATAAATTCACCAATTATGGCTGCTGTGGCGGTTCCCGTTTTGACACGTTTCTTATACATCAAAGGTACATATGAATAACTTAGTACTTTGTACTTGTAAATTGCAATTTTAAGATATGAGAGAAGGTAAAAATTGGAAAACTTTCACATATACTCTCATACATATTTCAGTATATTTACTGCTGTAAACTTCCTACTTCAGAAATAAAAAAAAATCGGAGATTTTTCCATGTTAATCTGCATTTTATTTTTAGGCAAATTCTACTATTGACAACTGACACCAAGCGCCATGACATCTGGTGGCATAATTTGTAACTATGTGATTTAGTACTCTGGATGATTTGACATTAGAATTTGTATAGCAAAAATGATTGTAAATAAAGGTAAAAGCAAAATTTATTGTTTGTTGTACTGTCGTAAGTCGAGAAGTGGACTGTCGGCTTTCAAAATTTCAAAATTATCGTGAATATTATAGTTATCGGTAGTACAATGAGTACAAAATTAAACTTTGACGGGCGCAATAAAGGGTTTGTATTTAAAATTAAAATATCAATGATGACAATTTCAATTTCATCAGAAGCCGATTTTAGTGCACCAGTTTGTAAACAGCACAAAATATATAAAAGAATAGCTCTTGCTTTTCCCGCAAATTATACAGTAATATGTTGTGCATTTATTACGTTCTCGCCTAATTAGAAAAATATACTAGACACATACATAGTACATACATACATATATACATAAAATCACGCATTCTCACTTGTGGGTTAGCACAAACCCGAAAGAATAAAAATAACATCAACCAAAAAACTAATCACTCTCTATTTCAACAATAAATTTAATTTTCGGTAGTGAAATACCGCAACCGGACTACAATAATAGTTACGAAACAATCATCCTTCGCCACACATTCCTGTCTAAGCACACTTCTTTCACCTCGGCCACATTCATAATCGCATTCATACATGCTCTTCTTCTTTTCCCACTCGGAAACTTTCTCTCTTTTAGTACCTTGTCAATCACATCCATCCACTTACACACTGGACGGCCACGCAATCGAACACCCTCAATTTCACCAAGATATATACGCTTTACAATCCGTTCACTCTTCATTCTCTCCACATTACCAAACCATCTCAACTGGCTCATTCCTACTCTCTTAACAACATTCTTCCTAACCATACATTCTTTGTACACCAAATTATTCCTCACGCGATCCCGTCTTACATATCCACATACACCACGTAAATATCTCATTTCCACGGCAGTCACTCTCGCATACTTAGTAATGTTCAATTTATTAACGTACCTTTTACAAAACATCTGGAGGCCGGATTTGCATGTAGAAATCTAACCTCGGCAGTAGTTATCCTTATTTTCGCTTAAATATAACGTTTTATTATTTTAAAATACCTTCTATACAAGATGTTATATTTGCAAAATTTCACAAGACGCCTGCAGAAGTAATACGAATGACAGTTAAGAGTACTAAATCAAACGCACGTGCAGTTGGCGACGGTGCTGCCACCAACGGTCGTGTCAGTTGTCAATAGGTACGTAGTTGGTTTATAAACTGCTATTGTTTGTTGTTTTACGTAATAAAATAATGTTTTTAATTTATAGTGACATATACCTTCATAGTTTCATATTTTCGTGCGTTCGTAATTAGCTTATTAAAATCTGCTTTCTAACTAACGAAATATACGGAGATATAATTAATTATATTACATGCATGTACATGGGGTGAATACGTCATTTTCATTTAGGTTATGAAATATAGGATTACCTACGTTTAAAAAAAATAAACCCATAGGTAAACCATGTTTTCGAAACTTTTCTAAAAATTAAAATTGAAATATTAAATTAACCAGCGAGCATTTTGGGATCATGATGTTAAATTTGACAGCTTTGACGGTTTCTAAAACCTGATATTAATTTAACAGTTAAGTCAGTTTAAAATTAATTTAACAGTTTAAAAGCGTTGACAGTTTTTAAGGCACCGGGCATGAATTTGACAGCTTTGGCAGTTTTTAAGTCTCCCAGAAATTAGTTTGAAAGCATTCCAAAAGAACATTAGTTGGGAGCTTTTAAGAAATGGACGGAAAGATTGTTGAAGTGTATTATTGTTTCTGTTTCTGTACCTTGATGCTAAAAGGGCCAATGTCCATTTTTCCAACTCTCGTATAATAGAGCAGATGAAATATTTTCTTAAAGAATGAGATTGCGCAATGATATTTCGTTTATATATAGGTAGTTCAGAAATATTTCAATTCGCTTTATAATCTGTGATGACACAAAAGTATCTTTTCCTGCACATGCAGAGAAAATTATTATTCTAGCCCTTTTCGATAGTGTTTTTTTATGGCATTATACATAAATCACGTAAATCAACACGAGACACAATAGTATATTAAGTAACGAGAGTTGTAAGTAGCATGTTACGCACGAAGTGGAAAAGTTACGCACGAACCGCTTGTCGAGTGTGTAATTCCACGAGTGCATAATTGCTTTACAACTCGAATTATGTACTATACTTATTCTACGACCACTCATTATTTCTAAGTTACAACAAAATTCAGATACGTTAGTTATTGCAAATTTGACTGAAATATTTATTGTTATCATAAACAAAATTCAGATACGTTAGTTATTGTAAATTTGACAGAAATATTTATTGTTTTCATAATATAATATTAACCCAACAATCAGTCCTGCTCCTGCCAATTTAAGTTTGCTTGTCATTACGTAACAGTGTTACGCAATAAAAGTTCATTACGTAACAGTGGTATGTAATGAAAGTTCATTACGTTACACTACATATTTGTAATCGCTAACTTACATTGTTAGTAGTCTGTTCTGTAATGACTTACACTAGTGGTAGTCAGTGGCGTAACTAACAGGCCCGCAGTGCCCGCATTGCGGGCGGGCCCCCGGTTCTAGAGAAGCCCCAATTTACATGATTTATAATTTTGTTACTATTGCAAAATTTTGAATTTAATCATTTTTTTGTAACAACATACAAGTTTATTTAGTCCTTTATTTTTTTAAATATCAATTTCTAAAATAATATTGGCTAAGGGGCCCCTTATCTGCTATGTAAAATTAAGCTATTTATTTTCCATCACATTTCGGCCGGTAGAATTTCGATTTCTTGGCAAATATTTTCCTGTAGCTGATCTAGAGTTTTCCTTTAAAATAACCCCATAAAAAGAAGTTTGGGGCTGTCAAATCAAGACACCTGGCGGCCAATGTATTTTACCAAAACGTGGAATTAAATAATGATAGGAGAATGATTTTCGCAAAATTGCTATTATTTAGAATGTATGATACTGATCCATCTCACTAATACCATATTTTGTCGCATCCAAGTTCTTTCATTTGGGATACCAAAAATACATACAATGACTTTGGTGGGATGTAAAAGTGCCTAATCTTGGATTTTCAGGCCTCCAATATTGGTTATTTTGCTTCTTAACATATCAACTCAGATGAAAGTAAGCCTAGTCACAATTTGCACAAGTTCTTGTGGTAGTTCTTCATGATAAATGCTAAAATTAAAAACGGGCCCCAAAAAGTTTTTGCGGGCGGGCCCCCGAATTCTTAGTTACGCCACTGGTGGTAGTAGATAAAAATACTAAAATACACACCAATGTATACCTATTATATTGACAGTTCCAAATTACTTCTTGAACAGAGTTACGACATACGTCGCATTATGAACAGATTCTATAACCTGTGTGGCAAAAAGAAACTACTTCAATGGTTTTAAAAAATTTGAACATGAAAAAAATCAAAAATTCGAAAACTCCCCCATTATGTATGGCATCAAGAATCATATACATTTTATACCGTAATGCCATTCTTACGTGGACGATGAAAAATAAAAAAGGTTTGTTATAAAAAATTAAGTAGTTTTCATTTTTGAATGTACTTTTCAAACAATCCTTGTATATTTTATTTTATTTTTATTCGGCATTTGAGACGTATAAGTAAATAAAACATATTCTGTAATCCTTTATAATGCATCTCTTAGTGTATGACGGTAGGAAAAGCATTTGTTAATTAGAGAAATGAATTGCATTAAACAGAAAAACACTGCATCCGTTCATGCAAATGAAAATGCTTTTTGAAAATTAATTAATGCAAAGTACACACATGAAAGCGAATTTTACAGATTAATATTTACATCATCAAAAACTTTACCTCATATATTATTTACACATTGAAAATCAGAAAAGATATCATTCATGTAATATTAATTGCGTACGTAAATTTGTATTAGGTACGATGGAGTATCTTTGAAGTTAGAGTATTAAATTCAGTTTTATTTTCAGTCATTATTAACGCATACTTCATCTTCAGTGTTTCGAAATATTGCTAATAGCGTATTTTAATAAAAACAAATAATATTTTCTTGTTATAACTATTAGGAAAAACTTAATTTTTAGTATCCTATCTACTAAGTGGTTTAACTAGCGAATGAAATATCTTCGCAGGAAGGAATATTTAAGGATACCTAACTATTATTATTATTATTATTATTATTATTTTATTTATTAAGGGCGTTTGCAACTGCTCCGGTTATTACGCATTATTATTATTATTATTATTATTATTATTATTGTTATTATCATTATCATTATCATTATCATTATCATTATTATTATTATTATTATTATTATTATTATTATTATTATTATTATTATTATTATTATTATTATCGTCATTATTATTATTATTATCGTCATTATTATCATTATTATCATTATTATCATTATTATCATTATTATCATTATTATCATTATTATCATTATTATCATTATTATCATTATTATCATTATTATCATTATTATCATTATTATCATTATTATCATTATTATCATTATTATCATTATTATCATTATTATCATTATTATCATTATTATCATTATTATCATTATTATCATTATTATCATTATCATTATTATTATTATTATCGTCATTATTATCATTATTATCATTATTATCATTATTATCATTATTATCATTATTATCATTATTATCATTATTATCATTATTATCATTATTATCATTATTATCATTATTATCATTATTATCATTATTATCATTATTATCATTATTATCATTATTATCATTATTATTATTATTATCGTCATTATTATCATTATTATCATTATTATCATTATTATCATTATTATCATTATTATCATTATTATCATTATTATCATTATTATCATTATTATCATTATTATCATTATTATCATTATTATCATTATTATCATTATTATCATTATTATCATTATTATCATTATTATCATTATTATCATTATTATCATTATTATCATTATTATCATTATTATCATTATTATCATTATTATCATTATTATCATTATTATCATTATTATCATTATTATCATTATTATCATTATTATCATTATTATCATTATTATCATTATTATCATTATTATCATTATTATCATTATTATCATTATTATCATTATTATCATTATTATCATTATTATCATTATTATCATTATTATCATTATTATCATTATTATCATTATTATCATTATTATCATTATTATCATTATTATCATTATTATCATTATTATCATTATTATTATTATTATTATCGTCATTATTATCATTATTATCATTATTATCATTATCATTATTATTATTATTATCGTCATTATTATCATTATTATCATTATTATCATTATTATTATTATTATCGTCATTATTATCATTATTATCATTATTATCATTATTATCATTATTATTATTATTATCGTCATTATTATCATTATTATCATTATTATCATTATTATCATTATTATTATTATTATTGTCGTCATTATTATCATTATTATCATTATTATCATTATTATCATTATTATCATTATTATCATTATTATCATTATTATCATTATTATCATTATTATCATTATTATTATTATTATCGTCATTATTATCATTATTATCATTATTATCATTATTATCATTATTATTATTATTATCGTCATTATTATCATTATTATCATTATTATCATTATTATCATTATTATCATTATTATCATTATTATCATTATTATCATTATTATCATTATTATCATTATTATCATTATTATCATTATTATCATTATTATCATTATTATCATTATTATCATTATTATCATTATTATCATTATTATCATTATTATCATTATTACCATTATTATCATTATTATCATTATTATCATTATTATCATTATTATCATTATTATCATTATTATCATTATTACCATTATTATCATTATTATCATTATTATCATTATTATCATTATTATCATTATTATCATTATTATCATTATTATCATTATTATCATTATTATCATTATTATCATTATTATCATTATTATCATTATTATCATTATTATCATTATTATCATTATTATCATTATTATCATTATTATCATTATTATCATTATTATCATTATTATCATTATTATCATTATTATCATTATTATCATTATTATCATTATTATCATTATTATCATTATTATCATTATTATCATTATTATCATTATTATCATTATTATCATTATTATCATTATTATCATTATTATCATTATTATCATTATTATCATTATTATCATTATTATCATTATTATCATTATTATCATTATTATCATTATTATCATTATTATCATTATTATCATTATTATCATTATTATCATTATTATCATTATTATCATTATTATCATTATTATCATTATTATCATTATTATCATTATTATCATTATTATCATTATTATCATTATTATCATTATTATCATTATTATCATTATTATCATTATTATCATTATTATCATTATTATCATTATTATCATTATTATCATTATTATCATTATTATCATTATTATCATTATTATCATTATTATCATTATTATCATTATTATCATTATTATCATTATTATCATTATTATCATTATTATCATTATTATCATTATTATCATTATTATCATTATTATCATTATTATCATTATTATCATTATTATCATTATTATCATTATTATCATTATTATCATTATTATCATTATTATCATTATTATCATTATTATCATTATTATCATTATTATCATTATTATCATTATTATCATTATTATCATTATTATCATTATTATCATTATTATCATTATTATCATTATTATCATTATTATCATTATTATCATTATTATCATTATTATCATTATTATCATTATTATCATTATTATCATTATTATCATTATTATCATTATTATCATTATTATCATTATTATCATTATTATCATTATTATCATTATTATCATTATTATCATTATTATCATTATTATCATTATTATCATTATTATCATCATTATTATTATTATTATTTTCTTGTAACGTTTATTTATATGGGTGAGGTGTAAAAATCAAAGTATTATCATTAATTAATATTAAAGTTTATTAAATGATAAATAAACATTAAAAAGATTATAGTAGTGTCAGATCACCTGATGACGACAGCAGATTTTCGCTTTCGAAACGTTGTGAAGAATTTATGTTTTTACAAATAAAGATAATGGCAGTTCAAGATAAAATCGTTTTAATACAAAGTGAATCATTATCTTATAAATTTAACCTTCTACTGGTGACGTGGTGCCATTATGACCCCAGCTGTTTTTAAATTTAACGCCAATTGAATAGTTTTATAGCTAACGTACAGTGGCTCCATCTACCCTTAAGATAGATGTAGTTTATTCATTTCACATGTTTGTAACTGCATTAATTGGTTTTTTCAAGAGTTATTGTAATTCAAAATTTCACTCTCAAAACAGAAGAGCGAAAATTTTTATCTTCTACGGAGTCAAAACTTTTTTAGTTAAATTTGAGTATACTTTCATCTACTTGATTAAAATCTAATCGAAATGAGTAAAATATGGGTACTCAATTGAAGATGAAAATATTTTCATCTTTAAGTGTAAATTTTTTACACTGTATGAGTATATTTGCCTGTTACTTGTTTGATTGGTATTATTTTCTCTTCATTAAAGTAAAATGTACACTTTAAAAAAGCAGATTGTACTCTTATTAAATTAATTTAAATATTTCCTCTAATATTTGTTAAAATTTACTCTATAAAGAGTGAAATTAGCGTTTTAGATTATATAATAGCTATATTCACTCAATGAACTGTACTATTCGCGTTTCACGCATGCGCCGTACGCTGTACGCATGCGCCGTATATTTGCTTTCTGTTATTCTGTTCTTGTACTGCACTGCGTAATGTACGCGATCTTCCTGTTTTAACGGGTTTGTAAAATGGTGGAAGTTAGAAACGAAGTAAAATGAATGTCGAAGAATTAAAAGACTTTATAATGGAAAATAGTGTGGACGAGGCAACAGCTATCAGAATTGAAAATAAGTTGTATTATTTATATTTACGAGTATTATACGAAGTTTACACTTGCTTTACATGTACAATATAAAATGAACTTTACCTGTTCATATTCATATATGCATAGCGTGTACGGACATGCAAGAACTTGTAATTTTGTGAAAAATATATTCGTTTGTGTGTTCCAAACCGGCTGTTGTGAACTTGTAATTGGCATTATCATTTTTCCAAAAATCGAAATCTATTCTAAATGTGAATCAAAAATTAAAAGAAATGTTTTCTTCTAATAGATCAACATGAAAAATTCACTTTTGTGGAGAACTATATACACATTTAAAGAATAAATATCACTAAAATAAAGAGTAATTTTTGACAATAAAAGTTTATATTTCACACTTTTGTGGAGAACTATTTACACTTTTAAAGAACAAAAATTTTCATCGTTTAAGATTAAAATGTAATTATTAAAAGATTAATTATAAAAATACTCTTTTAAGAGCGAATTTAGTTTAATCGTAAAGGAGTAATAAAGAACTCAATAAGAGCGATGCATTTTCAACACTCTACTCGAGTTGAAAATCACTCTATTTGGGCAAGATTCTCGTCGTCTGTTCTGAGAGTGTTGATTGGGGTCATATTGGCACCACGGCACCGTTTGCGTTACTATTTTTAAAATGGCAACTACTTCCAAAAGTGTGCAGAACAGATTTTATCAAATTACTTGCAAAGTAACTTGTAGAGGATCATATGAATAGAAGATTAATAAATCAAAAACTTCCACGCGAATTACGTAACACTATAGGAAGAATTTTGAAAAAACCTGTGACAGACGAAGCCGTTCAGCCAGATTCGGGTAATAAAAGAAGAAGATGTGGATTTTGTCCACGTAAAAATGACAAGAAGACAAAAAACATGTAACCTATGTAAAATACCTATGTGTCACGATTACAGAGCAAATATTTGCAAAAATTGTATAGAATAATTTTTTATTTTTGTATTATGTTTAGTGCTTGCAGTTTTTTTTATTTCAAGTTGTTTAATTAAGCTTTCCTTTTTTTTGTAAATAAGTCATGTATAATCTTTAAAAAATATATATTCAACATTAACAAATACCTACAAAAAAATATTATTTTAACATTTGTAAACCTCTACATTTTACAACACATTTTTGTTCGCCTTTCCTTTACTCGTGAATATATTTTTTTACAAATAACATGTCAATTATTTAATTGTGTTACCTTACTCAAATACATTGTTTAAAAGCATATTTAAAGTAAACAATAACAATTTGTTACTAGTTACTGTGCAATAATTAGTCAAACTGTTGGGGTCAAGATGGCACCATGTCACCAGTTACGTTACAAAATTTTCACGTCACCAATAGAATGTTAAATATAAGGGTACCCCATTCTTAAACGAAGAACGAGAAGTTTATCTTGAAATGACATAAAGACCAAATCAGAATTTGTTGACATTCAATTCAAATATTTCCTCATACGTTGATTTAAATAAGAGCATGTTAATTAGATTAAGATATAAATTTATATCTTTTGTGTGGGCAGATCAAACTAATTATCCAACAGTCAAGTTTGTAAGTTCACAATCACATAATCTCTTTGCATATTGAGACTGTGTCAGTGTCTCCTCGTAGTATTATGCGTTTGTATTTGTGTATGGGTATGTGCAATTATGCAGCTCTCTGCAGTTTCGCAAACTTTGATCTTTGTGGTGAGCGAAAAGCGAAACGACGTTGCTCTTTGATGACAATGCTGTTTGTTGTCGTTTCTCATCAAATTTAAACATACACTTTTCATTTCTTATCAATAATAACATTCCATGGAAATGTACTAATGTACCTACATATACATGAAAGAAAACTTAAACTTATAAATTAATAATAGTATATTAAGCATCAAGGGGGGGAAATGCATAATTTTTCTCGAGGTACAATAATTTGAAACCCAACAACGCAGTTCGAGTGCTACAAAGCAACGAGGGAAAATACTCTTCTGAGGTGTATACGAGGAGGTACCTAAAATAACGATAATGATCCCATCCACGATAATCAAATTATAATAAATTTGTCAAAAATATAATTTATATGTTTTATAATTACGATTAGGAAAAGAGGAATCATTAAAAGTTTATTTAGCTCCAAGATACGAGGGTGTCTTGGGCCAACCGATACATGGGGAATTAACATGGAAAATCAGTCAAATGTGAATAGTATCTCCCCAGTGCAAGATATAAAGTTGAAATTTTGTATGCATATCCGGGGATACTAATTGTATGGATTATATTTCAAATTACTCAATTTACATGTGTAATACTAGAAGAATTTAAGAAAAATGATCGAATTTCCAGGATTGCTGTTCATATCCCGGAAAAAATAATTGCTAAGCAACGGTTCAAATAGCATAATGGTAGCGTGTGCGCTTGGTAATAAACAAAATTCGTAGAGTCGAGTTCGGAACCAGTCGAATTATTTTGAAAAGTAAAAATTTAAAAATAAATTTTGTTGTCGGCTGGTTTCTAACCAGACTCTCCGAATTTTGTTAATTACCAAGCGCACGCGCTACCACCATACTCGAATCGTTGCTTGGATTTTTCCGGGATATGAACAGCAATCCTGGAAATTCGATAATTTTTCTTAAATTCTCCTAGTATTACACATGTAAATTGACTGATTTGAAATATAATCAATAGAATTAGTATCCCCGGATAGTGTTGCCGCAAGACCAAGACCAATCTTGGTCTTGTCTCGTCTCGTCTTGATCTTGTCGAGACAAGACCATCATTTTGGTCTCGACTAAAAAATCAAGACGAGACGAGACTAGTATCGAGTCTTGTCGAGAAAGTCTTGAAGTCTCGACAAGACTCTCGACTTCAGTTCATCGGTATTTTTTCTAAATATTTTTCTAAAAGTGCTTCAAAAATTAAGAACTATGCTATTAATACTATTTGAAAATTCATAAAAACAAGATATTTTAATTTTGAATCTTGTGTTCCTGAAATATTAATTTATGTAAATATAAATATAAATATATATATATATATATATATATATATATATATATATATATATATATATATATATATATATATATATATATATATATATATATATATAGGATGTTTTATTTAAAGCAACCAGCGCTTTTTTGGGCCAACTAACAACTTTAGAGAAAAATGTTTTATACCAAAAATGATCAAGAATAAGGGGATAATGTATCAATAGTAACAAACGGAATATTTAACCAGTGGTTCTCAAACGGTAGAACAAAATTATATTTTTTTAAATGGCACCGTATATATTTTTTTAGTCCTTTAAATAGAATATTATTTTGTGATTTCAACGATATAAATATAGCATAGGGTTGTATAACAATTATTTCGAGAAAAATGGTACTGAAAACTAGAAATAATGTAATAAAAAATGGGTTTACTACTAGCGTAACTAGGCAACAGACCTATCAATACCTGTGTATTGCATAGCTTATTGTAATATTACAACATTTCTAATAACATTTTTCTCGAAATAATTGTTATACAACCCTATACCATATTTATATCGTTGAAATCAGAAAAGAATTCTCTATCTAATGGGCTAAAAAATTATATATGATACCATTTAAAAAATATAATTTTGTTCTGCCGTTTGAGAACCACTGGTCGAATTTTAGGTTTGTTATTATTAATAAATTAGCCCTGTATTTTTGATCATTTCTTGTATATAACATTTTTTTCTAAAGTCATTAGTTCACCCAAAAAAGCGCTGGTTGTTTTAAAGGAAACACCCTGTATATATATATATATATATATATATATATATATATATATATATATATATATATATATATATATATTATATATATATGTTATGATTTTGACATCATCTACTCCTGATTCTGATGGAGAAAATAATGTATAAATCCAGAATTGCCTGATCAAAGATCATGTGCAAAAGTCTTGATTCCTTTCCTTTCTTGAATTATTTGTTTTCTAATTTACCCAGACCGTTTCCAGTTTATATTTCGTCAAGTACTCCAATCGTACTTGTTCACGTACAAGTATACGATAAAAGAATAATAAAATTGCTGCGAACTGATATACTAGTAAATATCAACAAAAAGTAATATAGTGCACTTGGAGTATATTGGCAATTTGGGATTAGACATTCAATATTCTCCGCTGCACTGTTTTCATATATAAGGATAGGAATTTTATGTAGACAGCTCGACAATTCGATTTATAATATCTTTATTCCGTTGCTTAAAGCTAAGAATATAAATTTTATATGTTCGTAAATCTTAATATACTAGATTGGAATAATGCCCACAGTTGTATGTACCTGACCTGCAGCAGGCGGATCAGTTACAATTGGCTGGCTAAATAATACTACACTAAATTTCTCAGTTAATCTGTATATACAGGATGAGTCTGGGAAGAGGCCCCTCCCCCTTTAACTTTTTTATTATAAGTAATAGAAAAAAATGACTCATATAAAAGTTTTATTATTTTACATATACTATTTGATGGTAGATGTAGATATTTTTTATAAAGTCAGGTTTACAAGATACGGCTATCAACTTTTATTTTTCAAATGGCAACTTATAATTATTTTAATAAAATAGTAACCGCCATTTTTTCTCTTTTCAACGATGTCTTATTTTTTATTAATGTATTTGAAAAATTTCGAAAAAAATGAGTTAATTTAGATATATTAGAAATAATTTCTAAACAAATATTATAGGTGGCTATGTGAAAATAAACAAAACGTAACAATGTGAAACAATTAAATTAATGTCAAAAAAGTATATATTTGTTTGTTACTTAATTTCACTTATTTTGTAAACAAAAAAAAAAAAAAAACATTTTGAAATGTTTACAAAGAACAAATTAATTGATATGATTCTCATTTTTCTTGAAATTTTTCAAATACATTAATAAAAAATAATACATCGTTGAAAAGAGAGAAAAATGGCGGTTTCTCTTTTATTAAAATAGTTATAGGCTGCCATTTGAAAAATAAAAGTTGATAGTCGTATTTTGTAAACCTGACTTTATAAAAAATATCTACATCTGCCATCAAATAGTATATGTAAAATAATAAAACTTTTATAAAAGCCATTTTTTTCTATTACTTATAATAAAAAAGTTAAAGGGGGTGGGGTTTCTTCCCAGACTCACCCTGTTTATATATAGGCAAGGGCTGGATACGAGGTCTAACGCCGGCCTGTGCAAATAGTAGAAGATCGGCCCGAATCAAAATTAATTCCAATTTGGAAAAGAATAATTTTAAATTATTATTGTTTTTGAAGCTGGATTCTAGAATACCTACCATCCTTGAAATTCCAATTTTTTTTGTTGCAATGTCTTCTTTTAGCAAACATATAACAAAGAAACACAAAATTAAAGCGCGGAAGCAGGTATTTATATTATTTTTATTTTGCAAAAATAAAGTCGGAGTTTCCCTCTTCTAAAGGCTCTTCTGAAAATTATGACTTCTTCGCTTGCAAATTTTTAAAAAATACTTGAACGTAACGTCACCTATTGCACCAAACTCAATTTGGCGAAATTCGGGTGGTTTCATATATTTTATAGGCATTTTGCGCCAAAATCATTATTAGGCTGTATTTGTAAAATATGTGACTTTTTCGCATGCAAAAAAAATTCTTTAAAGTAACCGTAACCCAACACAAGTGCACTTTTTGCAATGGGGCTTTAGAAATTAGTGACATTTGTGATTAGAAGAAAAATATACTTTGTTGTAAGAAAATAGCAATATGAAACTAAACTTTATTATACAGGATCTTCATTTTAAATGGGCCACCATTGCTATCTCGAGAACTATAAGAGTTAAAAAGACGGTTAAATGGATAAACAACTTGTATTTCACAAGACAAATTTAAAGAAAAGAAAAATTATTTTTTTGGACTAGTGGTTCTCAAAATACGGAACTTAACTTTAAAATTTTAAATGAGATCATATATTTTTTGTTTGCTCATTCGTTAGAGAATTTAATTCTATGCCGATGACACAACCTATGTACCATAGGCAGTGAGCGTGTAAAGGCAACGCGCACTTGAGCGACCGAAGCGAATCGAGGCAAAGAGAAGTTTTTTCATTCAATTATTATATGTATAGGGCGCGAGCAGACACGTGATTCGAGCAACCTTGAAGTGCTTGGAATCAGCTGATATGTGTGCGCGTGTCAAGAACAATGTCATTTTGACAAGACCAAAATTTTGACTTATTTTAATTTTAAACTGTTAAGAAGTTATTATTTTTAATTTAATGTGTTTTACTGCCAGAAATTGTACAATAATAACATTACAAAATCAAAATAAGTCAAAACATTGTTCTTGTCAAAGTGACACGCGCACACAAATCAGCTGATTCCAAGCATCTCAAGGTCGCTCGAGTCACGTGACTGCTCGCGGCCTATACGCGCACTTTGGAGCAGCGAAGAGCAGAGCAACGAGGCGAATATACACATAAGAATACTTCAAATGAAAAAACTTCTCTTCGCTGCGCTTCGCTTCGCCCCTCTTCGCATCGCTCAAGTGCGAATCTGATGAATCTCCAGATACTGCAGAGCATAAGGAGCCAACATTTTATAGAAAACAGAGAGAGAGAGAGAGAGAGAGAGAGAGAGAGAGAGAGAAAGAGAGAAAGGGAGAGAGAGAGACAGACAGAGAGAGAGAGAGACAGACGAACACAGAGAGAGACAAAGAGAGACAGAAAGAGAGAGCGACAAAGAGACAGAGAGAGAGAGAGAGAGAAAGAGAGACAGACAGAGAGAGAGAGAGAGAGCGAGAGAGAAAGAGAGAGAGAGAGCGAGAGAGAGAGAGAGAGAGCGAGAGAGCGAGAGAGCGAGAGAGAGAGAGAGCGAGAGAGAGAGCGAGAGAGAGTATAATCCCCCAAATGTTACTCAGGCGCGGCTGATTGAAGAGTTTTGAGCATTTCTTGGCAGAAAAGTATACAATAATGCCAGGGAATGCCAAAAGAACAAGAGTTACAGACAGAGCCGATCCTAACCTATCAGCCGCCTTTGTTCTTATATAAAAATGCCCCCCCCCCTCATTTTATTTTTTCAGGTATTTAAGCCATTCATATTGCAGAGAATAGGGAATAGTTCTGACCTCTCTTGATTGGCTGATATTGGAAACAAGAGACAAGTTTACTTAAAACTGGCGCTGATGCTAGCACCATCTGCTGAATGGCTTAAATGGAACAGAGCATAGTTCTAAACAATAGCACACAATGAATTAGAAATAAAATCATTTACCTAATACAAGTTTAATGAATTCGGCGTAGAATTTAATTATCTACAAGTTTAATTTGAAACATTTTTGTCTAAAATTAATTGGGAACTTTTACGCAAAGGAAAACTGATTTCCAATGTTAAACGCCTATGAGTGGGGTAATTTAATGTTCCTCTGATTATATTCCTTAGAGTTTTTTTTGTAAAGATTTTTGATTACAACAAAGAAAAGCTTGATTAAAACAAAGAAAATATGAATACAATAATGAAAAAGTAAAAGTAAAAAAAATTGATTATAATATTACTGTCACGGTATAATGTAAGAATTAATATTTTTTTTGCTTTAAAATTTTTTCTTGTAGCGTTATAAATCAAGGCGACCCAGAAAATTTTCTCATAGGGGCGCAAGATTTCTAGTTACGCCACTGATTGACATCATAAATATACTCAGTCTTTTAATAAAATAATCTATATACCTACTAGGATAGATATTTTTACTAGTCAGCCAAACCAAGTATTTAAAAGAATAATGCTTTATTAATATGTTTATTTCATAAACTGTTGATATTTTTAAAATTCTTGAATATTTTATTTTTCTAAAAAAAGTTAGGATGGCTTTGCCGCCCCTATGCTTGGCCGCCTTTGTTCTGGGAACAGAATGAACATCCGCTAGGATCGGGCCTGGTTACAGATAAGAACATTTCTGACGATCCGGGAAGTAGATTTTTTAACATCGTTCAGAGACAAATTAAAAAACTGCGTCGCATTGAAGGTAATGGTCCCCTATCAGTGTCATAAAATTAGATTTCTTATCCCTTTAGTTTGATTGAACAACACCTTATGTCACCGTTGCAATAAAAATATTCTTTCTACTTAATGAAGAGAGGAAGAGCTTTAACTTATTCTCAAAACTTTTCTTCAATACGTTATACATTTTATAAAGAAGTTTTTTTTTGAAAATGAAAGCAATGATTTATTGTTTAAAAATACGGTTGTATTGAGTTCTTTAATATACGAAATATATGTAAATGCCATGTATATGGTCTCATATATCCAGAGATGTACTCCCATATTGTTAAATAAAAATATGGAAAAGAATACAGCACATTTTCCGTGGCTGAATTTAACATGAAAATATTCCAGTCTTTATTATCAGACAAAAAAACACATAATTTTATTTTGAAAGTAAAAAAAGTGTTTCATATCTACAGCTGGCTAGATGGAAATAAGCAGCAATTTCCATGAAGTACAGCTCCTTAGCAGAGTGGCCATTTATGCTTTACGACTGAGACGTGTTGCCGTTGTTGACTTTTTGTTTTTTTCGTGTTAAGATTTTGGGCTTTCGCTACATGCGTATGCAAATAAGGTCAGGTATGAAAGTGTTGCTTGTCAAAACAAGTTGAAACAATCGAAAACAAGAAGGTAAAGCACGGTATGACAGCCAGAGAGGATAATTGTAAGTTAATTATGCTATCCTAGGTCATTTGCCATCACTCGCGTATGAACATTAATCATGCTTGACAGTATAATGATGTAACGACCTATATCGTATTGTCGGGATGCAGGAAAATATGTATATCGCGATATATGGATATGACCTTACACTTTTTAATCTTTACACAATATAATTTCATTCACGACTTATATTTTATAGATTATTACTTTAAGAATGTTATTTATAGATGAAGAAAAAAAAAATGAAATAAAATAAACGGTACAGTCTTCTCTGAAAATATAACTCACAGGTCTATTTTAGTGGTACCTGATGCGCCTTTATCTGACCCCTTGGCTCCCGAAAACTAGCTATTTTTAGTAGCAAGATATACAGGGTAATATTTAATTAAGCGTACAATGTTTAACCCAGTGGTGGCCAACCTTTTATTGAGAACTGACAAGATGCGAAATGACAACTACCGGCGAGAATCCTTGTTTATTTTTACATGTGTCAACATGAGCGATTTAAATAAATTTTGAGAAAAAGCATATAAATCTTGCACAAATTTTTGTGTTTTTGGATGTCACTTAAGGAGAGACAAAGGCAGATGTTTAGGATTTTATGGTTTCCCTAAAATAGATGATATTTTTGTTGTAATAATAAGTCAAGTTGTTGAACAACGAATGGACAGATGCAAGCATGGGAATATACTCGTATTATTAGGAGTGGGAAGAAAACAACAAATAATATGAAAGTATGTTCCCTTCATTTTAAGAAAGATGATTTTATCTTTCCAGCTAACTGGTAAAAATGGAAGTATAGAATTTTCTAATCGTAATTGTAACCTATAAATTAACCTATTTGTAGATACTCAATCTAGCTGAATGTTATGATGATATTTTTATAGTAGTTTGTGGAATTGTAAATTTAAATGCACCTATTATTGGAATAAATGGTTTTCAACATTCATAAAATAAATATATATCATGATCATGTATGTATCACTGTTTCAAAATAAATATGTTTTACGCAATTTAAAATATTATATGTGAATTTTTTTTATCAAAAACCACCTCTACTTTATAAATAGAATTGTTAATGGACGAATATATCCCAAAATCTGTTTCTGTTTCATTTAATACAGCCATTCCTAACTGCCACCATAAAATTTGTGCTTTTGTTTTAAAGTGCCGTTTTTATTTAAAATTTGCAATTTATTTCTTAGTTCTTGCGCGGGCATATTTTTCCCATTATATGGGCATTTTATTTTGTATCCGAGGCATGTTTTGTTCATAATTTCACACTTAATTATATGGTGAGCATTCATAACCGTTTTACATATAAATTGAAAAAAAATACACATTTAAACTGTAAAACATTAGTCTCAATACATTTACTACCTTCTATTATGCACCGGGAGCTTGCCGTATCATTTAAAAACCGAAAATTTTCAACTACACTCAGTTTCATTTCGTTTCTTTACATTTTTGTTTACATGTAAAACTCATAACAGTACTCTTTCGACATCAGTGCTGCCTCTATCGGTAATGTCAGTCCTCAATATACCATGCGCCAATTTGTTTCACATACGACTTCAGATGCGTCATACACCTGAAGCACTTTTCTACCGCCTTAGGTTAGTTAGTTAGTCTTATAAGATAATAGCTATTGCAGTGGTGGCCAGTCTTTTATATACCATGCGCCAAAGGGGATTTAAACAATTCAAATTTTTCGGGCGCCATCTAGAGAGTTAATAAGACAATTCGGTGGCCAACGAGTGAGTAAAAAAGTATTTAATAAGTAGTTATGTAGTACTCAAACCCCGGCATTCTAACCATCTTTTCAACTTTAAGACGGAATGGTCTTTAATGTTTTTAAACACAAATCGTGCCCCAGGTACATCTTGTGTTAAACTCATTATATATTTGTGATTTGTGAATTTGGTTTTCTAGTGATATTCCAAGGATCACTAGTAGAAAAGCCAATTAATAACAGGCACTACACAAAATAACATAACCAAACATTGCTGACTAAATAACAAACAAATGATGGGATCAACGAGAAGTGCTGAAGAGAAGAGCATTTGATCGACTCGGCCATGGTATATCACCTCGCTGTTTCTAAAAATTTGTTGTCCTTTTCTAAATTGTGACTTCAGATGCGCCGTACACCTCAAGCACTTTTCTATCTTCTTACGTTCATAGTTGGAAAATAGGGATAGGAGTAGAATTTGTTTTGGTTAAGGAAGGAAAAGGGATAACTCAATCACGTAACTAAATTAATTAATGTACGCATAATAAAAGATAAGTTTATAGGAGCACCAATCTACAATAGTGAGATATGATCTCTTGGACGATGGGGCGATCGCGACAAACTGGTGAGTAAGAAGGCTGTATGATTTGAATTGAGAGCATTCTGGTGTTGAATAGATGGATTAACTATGGCGCCTAATTCAAAAGTTGGCGTATGAGGATGTAATTATTCCATGCGCCAAGTTTGGCGCATGCGCCACAGGTTGGCCACCGCTGGCTTAACCGATGGTACAACTAACCCTATCTGGCAATACTTACTTTCTAAAAGAACTGGAGCTCTTTAATACTTATCAATAGGGGATTCCACCATTTTTTAAATATAATTTCATCAGAAAGTATAAGTAAAACTAAGACTATTGGCGAAAATCCGGTGAAAAAATTCCTATTAATAAGCGAGTTATGGTCCCCCGAAGTTTGAAAATATAGATGTGACGTCACGAATATAAGTTTTTATATAAAACTGTTTTTTTCGTGGATCTAAAATGTTCTTGAAATGTATGGTAATTTTAAATTATATGTATAAAAAAAATAATATAACACTGTACAAGTCTACATGCTTTATAATAATTATAAAATGTATTACTGACC
The DNA here is from genome assembly GCA_963082715.1 of Harpalus rubripes. Taxonomy (NCBI): domain Eukaryota; kingdom Metazoa; phylum Arthropoda; class Insecta; order Coleoptera; family Carabidae; genus Harpalus; species Harpalus rubripes. The sequence goes on along the minus strand of OY720458.1, from coordinate 47,818,385 downwards.
AGAGCTGGGCAAAGTACCGGAAAGTAGTACTTGAAGTACAAGTACCAAGTATCTTAATGTACTTGAAGTAGAAGTACTTTTTTAGTTTCTAAAGTACTTGAAAGTACCAAGAACTTGAAAAAGTGCTTGTAAATTTGGGTGCAAGTACTTTTTCAAATAATTGATATTTTTTGATTATTGATTAATTATTGAAAAAATTCAATATGCGATATTTATTGGGTTATTTAAAACAAGAGTTACTGGCTGGGGTTGCCGTATCACCTAGCGATCGCATGACGTTATATGATCGACAAGCAATACGAGAAGCTGTACCGAGATCTTAGAATGACGTCATTTGTACGTCATGCGATGGCCAGGCGATACGACAAAGTCCCAGCACTCTAGTTAGGTAATATAAACATTATATGTATATGCAGTATGCAGATTATAATTTATTTATGCCAAAAATTTGCAAATATATCTTTACTTTCATATTATCGCTGAAAATATATTTATTAATGAAATTCACATAATCATGTGCTACAGGAATAACACCACACTACTGCAAAAGAAACAGTGACAGACAAACAATTCTCAAAACATTATTAACTTTTAAATTATTCATCGCACTTCAAGTACATTTATAGTAATTCTAGGACATTTAAAATACTTCAAGTACTTGTCATTGTACTTCAAGTATTTGTCCAAGTATTGTCAAGTACAAAGTACTATAAATAGAAAGTACTTTTCTATTAAGTATTACCCAGCTCTGTTCCTGACAGACAATAGCTATTTGTGTATTAAGAGCGCAAAATGGGACATTGTCGATTGAGAGGTTGTTGCCGCGCGACGTAGGAGCGAGGCATTCTCTCGAAATCGACAATGTCCATTTGCGCTCGAAACACACACAAGATTTTTTCTACAGTCGCCACAATGGGGTCCTCTACCATAACAAAAATTTATTTTTTATTTATTTTTACTTATCGGTATTTTCCATTCTTCTTGAGCTATTGCTTCAATCTAATCTAAGCATTTTATACTTTCGTTTTTGTAAATGAATGCCCTATTTTATTTTCACAGCAGTGCGGCATTTTGTTTGGTTATGTAACATACCGACAAAGCAGTTATATGTCAGATTGACTTGTTAAGTGGGGAATGTGTAACTACAGTGTCATTAATTCCTGACTAAACGTTTCCGTTAAGAATGTAGCCAAGTAACATTTCTCAACATTGTATAGTTAGAAATTTGAGGAGCGAGCGTTTTATCTACTTTGTCGCTCTAGAGCGGCAAAGTGACATTTTGCGTTGACAAAAGAGAGCGCAAATGGCTACTTTGTATATAGACTGTGGAAAAAATTTATTTTTGGATTATGAAAGAACATAACTTCAAGTTTTAAATCATGAAGTTCTAAACAAAACATATTGAAGGTGGTGACTTCATAATTAGAGACCATTATTTCAAATTTTAAATCATGCAGTTTTAAATACAACATTATGAAGGTGGTGTCCACCGTTTTCTATGCACTGATGCAACTGATTACTGACGCTGAAATTATAATTTTCCATTTTCCAAAAATATTTTTTGTCTATCAGCATACTTTTTATTTTATTCGCTTTCAAAGAAAGGAAGATGCTAGGCCTCACCCCGTATAAATACAAAAAAAATCCCTTCTTTTTATAGCTGTGATGGACGACAATAAGACAGTTTATTCTATAACTGTTGTTTATCTCAATTCTTGTTGATAGAAAAGATGACAAAGGATAGTAATTTATAGGCAATAGTTATAATGTTGCAACTGTACTTCATTCCTGAAAGTTTCGAATCTTGCCTGTGGATATGCAACATACCCCTCGTTTGAAATAATATATAAATCCGTTATTTTACATGTGTAACACCGATCGCCCACAGCGTTTTGTCTTTGTTTGTTCAATTAGTTTCACAGCCCCATGTTACACTCTATTCATATCTCTATCTAGTATCCGTTAGAATGTGATGACACATAATGAAGTTTTTACGCTAATGAAAAAACATTTTTATATTGAAAACGCAGGCGATCCGTCAATTTTCATTCGCGGGATAGGACAGAGAAGATCGCAGATAGACGCAGAGGCACTTTAATGTAATTGACCATAAATTACGCAGACGAGATGGGACGATATGTTATCCAACTTCCTCAAGCAGTTTCCCTATAAATACCACATATTTTAATGTTGTCTTATGTAACTCAAGCAACCCTTTCACAATTTCTAGCTCTGAATTGGAAATTAGGGACAGTTCAGTAAACGCTCCGAAAATATCATGCAGGTAAAACTTCATAAAAAACAATTACATTTATAGAAAATGTATAGTTTTTTGTCGCTAGATGGCAGCACCGACCTAGTTTTATAATATTTATAAAAAAAATTCAATAACACTAAATATGCATTCACAAATGAAAATTAGGTTTAGATTTATGGTTTATACTTTAGATTTAAAGACTTTGGCCCCATATTATGTAATGACTCCATCCACACTTCAGAATTTGCTGTCTCTAAACCCAAATCATAAAGCTACACATTGCAAGATCCAAACTTTAGGTTTATGATTTAGTTTGACGTCACAAACTTCACCAATGAGAACGAGTCTGAAATGATATAGATATATATACCCATCTTTATTTAGTATCCATTTGGTGGATTCGGCTTTTTAAACAAATGCGAAAAGAACATGGAGACTGTCATAACTTAATTGCTGAAATATAACCAATAATGCCAAGCGAATGACAGTTTCACGGCGCACAGGTGTCTTGTTTAGTACTGCACTACCGATATTTTTATCTTGTTTTTGAAGCATTTACATAGATGTCTGCACATATCAAAACTAATTTTCAGGTAACTTAAACTTACATTTATGAATGACTAAAGGTGCATTCACAAATGAAAATTAGGTTTAGATTTATGGTTTATACTTTAGATTTAAAGACTTTGGCCGCATATTATGTAATGACTCCATTTACACTTCAGAATTTACTGTCTCTAAACCCAAATCATAAAGCTAAACATTGCAAGATCCAAACTTTAGGTTTATGATTTAGTTTGACGTCACAAACTTCACCAATGAGAACGAGTCTGAAATGATATAGATATATACACCCATCTTTATTTAGTATCCACTTGGTGGATTCGGTTTTTTAAACAAATGCGAGAAGGACATGGAGACTGTCATAACTTAATTGCTGAAATATAACCAATAATGCCAAGCGAATGACAGTTTCACGGCGCACAGGTGTCTTGTTTAGTACTGCTCTACCGATATTTTTATCTTGTTTTTGAAGCATTTACATAGATGTCTGCACATATCAAAACTAATTTTCAGGTAACTTAAACTTACATTTATGAATGACTAAAGGTGCATTCACAAATGAAAATTAGGTTTAGATTTATGGTTTATACTTTAGATTTAAAGACTTTGGCCGCATATTATGTAATGACTCCATTTACACTTCAGAATTTACTGTCTCTAAACCCAAATCATAAAGCTAAACATTGCAAGATCCAAACTTTAGGTTTATGATTTAGTTTGACGTCACAAACTTCACCAATGAGAACGAGTCTGAAATGATATAGATATATACACCCATCTTTATTTAGTATCCATTTGGTGGATTCGGCTTTTTAAACAAATGCGAAAAGAACATGGAGACTGTCATAACTTAATTGCTGAAATATAACCAATAATGCCAAGCGAATGACAGTTTCACGGCGCACAGGTGTCTTGTTTAGTACTGCTCTACCGATATTTTTATCTTGTTTTTGAAGCATTTACATAGATGTCTGCACATATCAAAACTAATTTTCAGGTAACTTAAACTTACATTTATGAATGACTAAAGGTGCATTCACAAATGAAAATTAGGTTTAGATTTATGGTTTATACTTTAGATTTAAAGACTTTGGCCGCATATTATGTAATGACTCCATTTACACTTCAGAATTTACTGTCTCTAAACCCAAATCATAAAGCTAAACATTGCAAGATCCAAACTTTAGGTTTATGATTTAGTTTGACGTCACAAACTTCACCAATGAGAACGAGTCTGAAATGATATAGATATATACACCCATCTTTATTTAGTATCCATTTGGTGGATTCGGCTTTTTAAACAAATGCGAAAAGAACATGGAGACTGTCATAACTTAATTGCTGAAATATAACCAATAATGCCAAGCGAATGACAGTTTCACGGCGCACAGGTGTCTTGTTTAGTACTGCTCTACCGATATTTTTATCTTGTTTTTGAAGCATTTACATAGATGTCTGCACATATCAAAACTAATTTTCAGGTAACTTAAACTTACATTTATGAATGACTAAAGGTGCATTCACAAATGAAAATTAGGTTTAGATTTATGGTTTATACTTTAGATTTAAAGACTTTGGCCGCATATTATGTAATGACTCCATTTACACTTCAGAATTTACTGTCTCTAAACCCAAATCATAAAGCTAAACATTGCAAGATCCAAACTTTAGGTTTATGATTTAGTTTGACGTCACAAACTTCACCAATGAGAACGAGTCTGAAATGATATAGATATATACACCCATCTTTATTTAGTATCCACTTGGTGGATTCGGTTTTTTAAACAAATGCGAGAAGGACATGGAGACTGTCATAACTTAATTGCTGAAATATAACCAATAATGCCAAGCGAATGACAGTTTCACGGCGCACAGGTGTCTTGTTTAGTACTGCTCTACCGATATTTTTATCTTGTTTTTGAAGCATTTACATAGATGTCTGCACATATCAAAACTAATTTTCAGGTAACTTAAACTTACATTTATGAATGACTAAAGGTGCATTCACAAATGAAAATTAGGTTTAGATTTATGGTTTATACTTTAGATTTAAAGACTTTGGCCGCATATTATGTAATGACTCCATTTACACTTCAGAATTTACTGTCTCTAAACCCAAATCATAAAGCTAAACATTGCAAGATCCAAACTTTAGGTTTATGATTTAGTTTGACGTCACAAACTTCACCAATGAGAACGAGTCTGAAATGATATAGATATATACACCCATCTTTATTTAGTATCCACTTGGTGGATTCGGTTTTTTAAACAAATGCGAGAAGGACATGGAGACTGTCATAACTTAATTGCTGAAATATAACCAATAATGCCAAGCGAATGACAGTTTCACGGCGCACAGGTGTCTTGTTTAGTACTGCTCTACCGATATTTTTATCTTGTTTTTGAAGCATTTACATAGATGTCTGCACATATCAAAACTAATTTTCAGGTAACTTAAACTTACATTTATGAATGACTAAAGGTGCATTCACAAATGAAAATTAGGTTTAGATTTATGGTTTATACTTTAGATTTAAAGACTTTGGCCGCATATTATGTAATGACTCCATTTACACTTCAGAATTTACTGTCTCTAAACCCAAATCATAAAGCTAAACATTGCAAGATCCAAACTTTAGGTTTATGATTTAGTTTGACGTCACAAACTTCACCAATGAGAACGAGTCTGAAATGATATAGATATATACACCCATCTTTATTTAGTATCCACTTGGTGGATTCGGTTTTTTAAACAAATGCGAGAAGGACATGGAGACTGTCATAACTTAATTGCTGAAATATAACCAATAATGCCAAGCGAATGACAGTTTCACGGCGCACAGGTGTCTTGTTTAGTACTGCTCTACCGATATTTTTATCTTGTTTTTGAAGCATTTACATAGATGTCTGCACATATCAAAACTAATTTTCAGGTAACTTAAACTTACATTTATGAATGACTAAAGGTGCATTCACAAATGAAAATTAGGTTTAGATTTATGGTTTATACTTTAGATTTAAAGACTTTGGCCGCATATTATGTAATGACTCCATTTACACTTCAGAATTTACTGTCTCTAAACCCAAATCATAAAGCTAAACATTGCAAGATCCAAACTTTAGGTTTATGATTTAGTTTGACGTCACAAACTTCACCAATGAGAACGAGTCTGAAATGATATAGATATATACACCCATCTTTATTTAGTATCCACTTGGTGGATTCGGTTTTTTAAACAAATGCGAGAAGGACATGGAGACTGTCATAACTTAATTGCTGAAATATAACCAATAATGCCAAGCGAATGACAGTTTCACGGCGCACAGGTGTCTTGTTTAGTACTGCTCTACCGATATTTTTATCTTGTTTTTGAAGCATTTACATAGATGTCTGCACATATCAAAACTAATTTTCAGGTAACTTAAACTTACATTTATGAATGACTAAAGGTGCATTCACAAATGAAAATTAGGTTTAGATTTATGGTTTATACTTTAGATTTAAAGACTTTGGCCGCATATTATGTAATGACTCCATTTACACTTCAGAATTTACTGTCTCTAAACCCAAATCATAAAGCTAAACATTGCAAGATCCAAACTTTAGGTTTATGATTTAGTTTGACGTCACAAACTTCACCAATGAGAACGAGTCTGAAATGATATAGATATATACACCCATCTTTATTTAGTATCCACTTGGTGGATTCGGTTTTTTAAACAAATGCGAGAAGGACATGGAGACTGTCATAACTTAATTGCTGAAATATAACCAATAATGCCAAGCGAATGACAGTTTCACGGCGCACAGGTGTCTTGTTTAGTACTGCTCTACCGATATTTTTATCTTGTTTTTGAAGCATTTACATAGATGTCTGCACATATCAAAACTAATTTTCAGGTAACTTAAACTTACATTTATGAATGACTAAAGGTGCATTCACAAATGAAAATTAGGTTTAGATTTATGGTTTATACTTTAGATTTAAAGACTTTGGCCGCATATTATGTAATGACTCCATTTACACTTCAGAATTTACTGTCTCTAAACCCAAATCATAAAGCTAAACATTGCAAGATCCAAACTTTAGGTTTATGATTTAGTTTGACGTCACAAACTTCACCAATGAGAACGAGTCTGAAATGATATAGATATATACACCCATCTTTATTTAGTATCCACTTGGTGGATTCGGTTTTTTAAACAAATGCGAGAAGGACATGGAGACTGTCATAACTTAATTGCTGAAATATAACCAATAATGCCAAGCGAATGACAGTTTCACGGCGCACAGGTGTCTTGTTTAGTACTGCTCTACCGATATTTTTATCTTGTTTTTGAAGCATTTACATAGATGTCTGCACATATCAAAACTAATTTTCAGGTAACTTAAACTTACATTTATGAATGACTAAAGGTGCATTCACAAATGAAAATTAGGTTTAGATTTATGGTTTATACTTTAGATTTAAAGACTTTGGCCGCATATTATGTAATGACTCCATTTACACTTCAGAATTTACTGTCTCTAAACCCAAATCATAAAGCTAAACATTGCAAGATCCAAACTTTAGGTTTATGATTTAGTTTGACGTCACAAACTTCACCAATGAGAACGAGTCTGAAATGATATAGATATATACACCCATCTTTATTTAGTATCCATTTGGTGGATTCGGCTTTTTAAACAAATGCGAAAAGAACATGGAGACTGTCATAACTTAATTGCTGAAATATAACCAATAATGCCAAGCGAATGACAGTTTCACGGCGCACAGGTGTCTTGTTTAGTACTGCTCTACCGATATTTTTATCTTGTTTTTGAAGCATTTACATAGATGTCTGCACATATCAAAACTAATTTTCAGGTAACTTAAACTTACATTTATGAATGACTAAAGGTGCATTCACAAATGAAAATTAGGTTTAGATTTATGGTTTATACTTTAGATTTAAAGACTTTGGCCGCATATTATGTAATGACTCCATTTACACTTCAGAATTTACTGTCTCTAAACCCAAATCATAAAGCTAAACATTGCAAGATCCAAACTTTAGGTTTATGATTTAGTTTGACGTCACAAACTTCACCAATGAGAACGAGTCTGAAATGATATAGATATATACACCCATCTTTATTTAGTATCCATTTGGTGGATTCGGCTTTTTAAACAAATGCGAAAAGAACATGGAGACTGTCATAACTTAATTGCTGAAATATAACCAATAATGCCAAGCGAATGACAGTTTCACGGCGCACAGGTGTCTTGTTTAGTACTGCTCTACCGATATTTTTATCTTGTTTTTGAAGCATTTACATAGATGTCTGCACATATCAAAACTAATTTTCAGGTAACTTAAACTTACATTTATGAATGACTAAAGGTGCATTCACAAATGAAAATTAGGTTTAGATTTATGGTTTATACTTTAGATTTAAAGACTTTGGCCGCATATTATGTAATGACTCCATTTACACTTCAGAATTTACTGTCTCTAAACCCAAATCATAAAGCTAAACATTGCAAGATCCAAACTTTAGGTTTATGATTTAGTTTGACGTCACAAACTTCACCAATGAGAACGAGTCTGAAATGATATAGATATATACACCCATCTTTATTTAGTATCCACTTGGTGGATTCGGTTTTTTAAACAAATGCGAGAAGGACATGGAGACTGTCATAACTTAATTGCTGAAATATAACCAATAATGCCAAGCGAATGACAGTTTCACGGCGCACAGGTGTCTTGTTTAGTACTGCTCTACCGATATTTTTATCTTGTTTTTGAAGCATTTACATAGATGTCTGCACATATCAAAACTAATTTTCAGGTAACTTAAACTTACATTTATGAATGACTAAAGGTGCATTCACAAATGAAAATTAGGTTTAGATTTATGGTTTATACTTTAGATTTAAAGACTTTGGCCGCATATTATGTAATGACTCCATTTACACTTCAGAATTTACTGTCTCTAAACCCAAATCATAAAGCTAAACATTGCAAGATCCAAACTTTAGGTTTATGATTTAGTTTGACGTCACAAACTTCACCAATGAGAACGAGTCTGAAATGATATAGATATATACACCCATCTTTATTTAGTATCCACTTGGTGGATTCGGTTTTTTAAACAAATGCGAGAAGGACATGGAGACTGTCATAACTTAATTGCTGAAATATAACCAATAATGCCAAGCGAATGACAGTTTCACGGCGCACAGGTGTCTTGTTTAGTACTGCTCTACCGATATTTTTATCTTGTTTTTGAAGCATTTACATAGATGTCTGCACATATCAAAACTAATTTTCAGGTAACTTAAACTTACATTTATGAATGACTAAAGGTGCATTCACAAATGAAAATTAGGTTTAGATTTATGGTTTATACTTTAGATTTAAAGACTTTGGCCGCATATTATGTAATGACTCCATTTACACTTCAGAATTTACTGTCTCTAAACCCAAATCATAAAGCTAAACATTGCAAGATCCAAACTTTAGGTTTATGATTTAGTTTGACGTCACAAACTTCACCAATGAGAACGAGTCTGAAATGATATAGATATATACACCCATCTTTATTTAGTATCCATTTGGTGGATTCGGCTTTTTAAACAAATGCGAAAAGAACATGGAGACTGTCATAACTTAATTGCTGAAATATAACCAATAATGCCAAGCGAATGACAGTTTCACGGCGCACAGGTGTCTTGTTTAGTACTGCTCTACCGATATTTTTATCTTGTTTTTGAAGCATTTACATAGATGTCTGCACATATCAAAACTAATTTTCAGGTAACTTAAACTTACATTTATGAATGACTAAAGGTGCATTCACAAATGAAAATTAGGTTTAGATTTATGGTTTATACTTTAGATTTAAAGACTTTGGCCGCATATTATGTAATGACTCTATTTACACTTCAGAATTTACTGTCTCTAAACCCAAATCATAAAGCTAAACATTGCAAGATCCAAACTTTAGGTTTATGATTTAGTTTGACGTCACAAACTTCACCAATGAGAACGAGTCTGAAATGATATAGATATATACACCCATCTTTATTTAGTATCCACTTGGTGGATTCGGTTTTTTAAACAAATGCGAGAAGGACATGGAGACTGTCATAACTTAATTGCTGAAATATAACCAATAATGCCAAGCGAATGACAGTTTCACGGCGCACAGGTGTCTTGTTTAGTACTGCTCTACCGATATTTTTATCTTGTTTTTGAAGCATTTACATAGATGTCTGCACATATCAAAACTAATTTTCAGGTAACTTAAACTTACATTTATGAATGACTAAAGGTGCATTCACAAATGAAAATTAGGTTTAGATTTATGGTTTATACTTTAGATTTAAAGACTTTGGCCGCATATTATGTAATGACTCCATTTACACTTCAGAATTTACTGTCTCTAAACCCAAATCATAAAGCTAAACATTGCAAGATCCAAACTTTAGGTTTATGATTTAGTTTGACGTCACAAACTTCACCAATGAGAACGAGTCTGAAATGATATAGATATATACACCCATCTTTATTTAGTATCCATTTGGTGGATTCGGCTTTTTAAACAAATGCGAAAAGAACATGGAGACTGTCATAACTTAATTGCTGAAATATAACCAATAATGCCAAGCGAATGACAGTTTCACGGCGCACAGGTGTCTTGTTTAGTACTGCTCTACCGATATTTTTATCTTGTTTTTGAAGCATTTACATAGATGTCTGCACATATCAAAACTAATTTTCAGGTAACTTAAACTTACATTTATGAATGACTAAAGGTGCATTCACAAATGAAAATTAAGTTTAGATTTATGGTTTATACTTTAGATTTAAAGACTTTGGCCGCATATTATGTAATGACTCCATTTACACTTCAGAATTTACTGTCTCTAAACCCAAATCATAAAGCTAAACATTGCAAGATCCAAACTTTAGGTTTATGATTTAGTTTGACGTCACAAACTTCACCAATGAGAACGAGTCTGAAATGATATAGATATATACACCCATCTTTATTTAGTATCCATTTGGTGGATTCGGCTTTTTAAACAAATGCGAAAAGAACATGGAGACTGTCATAACTTAATTGCTGAAATATAACCAATAATGCCAAGCGAATGACAGTTTCACGGCGCACAGGTGTCTTGTTTAGTACTGCTCTACCGATATTTTTATCTTGTTTTTGAAGCATTTACATAGATGTCTGCACATATCAAAACTAATTTTCAGGTAACTTAAACTTACATTTATGAATGACTAAAGGTGCATTCACAAATGAAAATTAGGTTTAGATTTATGGTTTATACTTTAGATTTAAAGACTTTGGCCGCATATTATGTAATGACTCCATTTACACTTCAGAATTTACTGTCTCTAAACCCAAATCATAAAGCTAAACATTGCAAGATCCAAACTTTAGGTTTATGATTTAGTTTGACGTCACAAACTTCACCAATGAGAACGAGTCTGAAATGATATAGATATATACACCCATCTTTATTTAGTATCCACTTGGTGGATTCGGTTTTTTAAACAAATGCGAGAAGGACATGGAGACTGTCATAACTTAATTGCTGAAATATAACCAATAATGCCAAGCGAATGACAGTTTCACGGCGCACAGGTGTCTTGTTTAGTACTGCTCTACCGATATTTTTATCTTGTTTTTGAAGCATTTACATAGATGTCTGCACATATCAAAACTAATTTTCAGGTAACTTAAACTTACATTTATGAATGACTAAAGGTGCATTCACAAATGAAAATTAGGTTTAGATTTATGGTTTATACTTTAGATTTAAAGACTTTGGCCGCATATTATGTAATGACTCCATTTACACTTCAGAATTTACTGTCTCTAAACCCAAATCATAAAGCTAAACATTGCAAGATCCAAACTTTAGGTTTATGATTTAGTTTGACGTCACAAACTTCACCAATGAGAACGAGTCTGAAATGATATAGATATATACACCCATCTTTATTTAGTATCCACTTGGTGGATTCGGTTTTTTAAACAAATGCGAGAAGGACATGGAGACTGTCATAACTTAATTGCTGAAATATAACCAATAATGCCAAGCGAATGACAGTTTCACGGCGCACAGGTGTCTTGTTTAGTACTGCTCTACCGATATTTTTATCTTGTTTTTGAAGCATTTACATAGATGTCTGCACATATCAAAACTAATTTTCAGGTAACTTAAACTTACATTTATGAATGACTAAAGGTGCATTCACAAATGAAAATTAGGTTTAGATTTATGGTTTATACTTTAGATTTAAAGACTTTGGCCGCATATTATGTAATGACTCCATTTACACTTCAGAATTTACTGTCTCTAAACCCAAATCATAAAGCTAAACATTGCATGATCCAAACTTTAGGTTTATGATTTAGTTTGACGTCACAAACTTCACCAATGAGAACGAGTCTGAAATGATATAGATATATACACCCTTCTTTATTTAATATCCACTTGGCGGATTCGGATTTTCAGGTAACTTAAACTTACATTTATGAATGATTAAAGGTACATTCACAAATGAAAATTAAGTTTAGATTTATGGTTTATACTTTAGATTTAAAGACCTTGGCCGCATATTATGTTATGACTGTATTCACACTTAAGAATTTTCTTCTAAACCTAAATCATAAAGCTAAACATTGCAAGGTCTAAACTTTAGCTTTATGATTTAGTTTGACGTCACAAACTTCACCAGTGAGGACGGGTCTAAAACGATATAGAAATATACACCCATCTTTATTTAGTATTCACTTGGATTCGGCCTTTAAACCAATTACAAGAAGAACAAGGAGACAAAACACGAAATTTAATTGCTGAAATATAACCAAAACCAATAACGCCAAGCGAATTTACATACATGTCAGTACATACAAAACTAAATTAATGTTAAATTAAACGTGCATTTATGAATGACTTATTTAAATCTAAACAAAAACCATAAACTTAATTTTCATTTGTGAATGCACCTTTACTTAATCCTAAACAAAAACCATAAACCTAATTTTCATTTGTGAATGCACCTTAAATATCAGTAAATTTGTGCATTTGTGCTGTTCAGCGCGCGTTAACAATAGGGTGTAGAAGACTTATACAAACCAAAGTTCTGTTTTTAGAATGTTGCTTGTTGTTTTAAATCGAAATAAATTTGCTTTATTTCGTCTGAAAAATATTTTTATAGAATTAATTAGCGAGGAAACGAAATTCAGCGGGATTTTCAAACAATTTTTGCATATAAAATAAATGTAATATGGAAATATTAGTTCAGAATTTATCACTGTTATTGGAGTGTTATTTAATTTGGGGGTTGTACCTGTCTCCCTAGGAAGTCCTGCTACCTCTAACAAAAGGGCGAATTAAGTTGATTTTTAATACTTCGTAAAATGTATAAGGTTTAATATACTAAAAATGAATAAGCAGAAGACGCACGTCATCAACGTGCAAAAAACATTACAAAATGAAATATAACTTGTAGAAATTATTGGGTGTTATTTATTTTTTAAAAAAGAAGAAATAAAAAATATTAGTATTAAGAAACGTACATTTACCATTATTTCTGAGTAAATCCTTATCCCTGTTACAGAATATAAAATACCATAACGTTAGCACTATTGAGAATGACCATGTTTACATTGAATTTAACATCAATTGAATATCGATCTTGTGCCTGTCATTTGAATGTCAGATAATGTCAGTTTTCTCTGCGTTAAGGTATTTGTGACTTGTGCCTTGTTCTACAGTTGAGGATCAGATCCAACTGATCGTATGGATTAGACCGGATCAGGTCACGTGGACGCAGATTAGTTTATTCGAAAGAACACAAGTATCTGTCAAAATCAGTTAGAAAAATGAAATTTAATTTTCTATATTTATCATTGTTTACTCTTGTTTAAATTTCTTTTAGAATCTTAAATGTAACCTCTTATCTTGATTGAGTGGCATACAATATGACACGAAGCTTCCGCCATTTTTTAATCTAAAGTGATCTGATCTTTCTAATCCAAGTTTTTGTTGGAGTAGATGGCACTGATCCGGATTACTTAGTCCTGGGGTGGGGATACTGATCAGAATTCGAAAGAACATTCAATTTACTGATCCACATAACATGGATCTGATCTAACGCAGCGAAAGAATACGGCTAGTATTACCTGTTTGTTTTAATAAGTATTATGCTATAATACATCTGTAATCATGGAAACCGGACGGAAATAAACTACGAAAACGTTTGAAAAGTAACAGAACTATGGGAATTGGCAAGTGAAATACGACAAGGGTGTAGCCTTTCAACTTTGCTATTTAATATTTAAATTGTTAATGTACTTATAACTATATAAATCAAGTAGATCAGTTCAAATATCTAGGAGCATTAACAGATAAAATTGTTTAGGAATTCAAGAAATAAATCAAAGGATTCAACAGGCAAGAAAAGTAATCGGAGCATTAAACTCAGTATGTTGAAATAAACAACAAAAAATGCAAAGAAAAGAATCGGTCAGTGTATGGTCAGGTCGAAACAGTGCTTTGGTATGATAGTAAGGTATGGGCCATGAAAGAAGAAGATAAAAGGAAAATTAGAACAGTTGAGACGGATTGTCTAAAACATAGTCTCCACATTAAAGAAAATAAGGAGTGAGGAAATTAGAAATCGATTATCAACCACAGTATTTATAATAGACAGAATAGAGAGGAGATCTCTAAAATGGTTCAGTCACTTAATGACGATGGAGGAAATCGCTGGCTCCGGGTACCAACAGGAAAGAAGAGAGGACGACCAATTTTTGAACGAGGGGGTGAGAGGAGCGATGAGACAACGGAACCTGGACGAAGATCTAGCGTATGACCGAGAAGTCTGACGCTGGGTATTGGGAAGGCAGCACCTAGCTGTATAATTTTGAATTGTATTGAGTACAATGAAATATGTTCAGTACATACATTTCTGCATTTTATAGTATATTCCGTAACTTAACCGCGGTGACCAAGATTCTGGTTATGCGTTCCGTAATGTAACCAAAACATAATTTCAGGATCGCGGTTCAATTTCGGAATGTGGTTCCTGAAAGTTTTGGTTACTTTTTCGTGGCCACGACGACCACAATCTTTTTATGGTTGTTGTGGTCATATTTTTATTTCTTATAATATAATAAATAATATTGTATAAACATATAATTACCATACACTATATACTGATATGTATAATATTTACGTTAGTATAAGGATAGACAAAAGTTATGTTGTCACTTATTTCTAATGACGCGGTGGTTCCCTGCTTTACCGACACAAATTAACCAAGATGTTCCGAATCACAACCACTTTTTAGTGACCATAACCTGACCACTTGAACCATAACCACGGTCGTGGTTAAGTTACGGAATATAATATTAAATTGCACATAATTAAAAATTATGTATGCTTATTATCATTAATAGTTTACTTTTGGTCTTAAATTGTTTAAATACTTACATGCATATATAATAAGTTATGCAAGACACATTGCATTTTGATTTGTGATTAGTAACTCCTTGTAAACATGGTAATAACTGACGTCATTATCTAGTGATATTAATTGATGACGTGCGTCTTCTGCCTATTCATTTTTAGTATATATATATATATATATATATATATATATATATATATATATATATATATATATATATATATATATATATATATATATATATATATATATAAGGTTGATGCATAAGTTGGTAGCGTTTTTATTTAATTCAAAATTTTTTTTTTTTTAAAGAAAATACACAAGCTGATCAAGAATATATTCTCCTCAATAGTTTACGATTGCCTCCCAACGATCTGGCAATTTTTAAATTCCATATCTGAAAAAAATCCGGTTGTTTTAAAGAGAACAAGAAAACTATTTTTCTACAGATTACTTAAAAGTTGGCTTTCTAATGTTTGTTTTTAGGGTTAAAAATGTCATTTTCTAACACCACTGTTAAAAATCAGAGATCATTGTTACTTTTAACACTTGTGGTAAAAGTGAATTAGTTATGTTGGTAATGGCGAATGGAACAACAAATTATTAGAAATACAAATTTAAATGAAAAAATAGTGTATGATGTACGTGTTAAAAGTGATTTTATTTTGTTCGAAGGTTTGGAAAATAAAATGTCACTTTTAACACTTATATCATAAATAACTATTTCGTGCTGAAGTTTCCACAATGACGTTCTCTCCGTAAACAGCACAAAAGGTTCTACCGGCAAAGGATATGTCGGAAATGCTCGTTTTTTCTACTTGACTGTCCATTTTCCTTTGACAATAATTTACATAGTTTCCGCACAAATTTGCAAATTCAAATATTATACAATTGAACAATAGTATAACATTAAAACAACGTTGACATAATGTTCAACAAATTGTTTTCCAAGGCACTCTTGCCGTAGAAATCGAAAACGCTACGAAGATATGCATCAATCCAACCCAATACTTTATTAAAGGTGTAATTTTGTGGCACCAAAAAGATTCATAATTTTATGCTCTACTTCTTGGAATTTAAGATGCGGATCATATATCACAAAAATCAGATACATCAAGTTGATGAATTGATCGTCCCTTAAATGTGATAAAATACCCGATTGAGCGTAACTCCCTATTGGAATTAGACCATCGATTATTGAATTTGCGTGGTGGATCGTTTTTGGCTAATACTCATTATTGATTCTGTTTCTGCGGATTCTTTACTTGCGAGGGGTGTATTTCATCTTTCAGCTACCCTTTGCCTGCTGGTTAGTGACTGCTGTGTGGACTAATCCCGGAATCACTGGGGGTCAGCCGAAACAATACAAGTGTTATGTGCACGAACAGGGGAGATACCTCGTAAAACACCCCCAATACAAACCATAGACGGAGGGGAGTTTTTTTTATTTTTCACCCGGGAAGAAACCGAAAATATCAGTTAATTAATAATCGAAATACAAGTATTTTTAAAAAGATTTTCGTAGATAAACCGATTTCGTATTTATAAAATCATTTTGGACAACTAACAGTATATTATGTAACAAGTTTATAAAACGAGTTACATACTACTATACTGTTTCTACGACTGCAAATTAAAACAGCGGCAATAAAGAAATATACTTTTTCGGTTAATTGTTTTTACTGAATGACAGCTGTCAGCTTCAGCAGCTATCTTTGACCTGTGATTAATAAATCATTTGTTCCGGGTAACTATCTTCACGTCGTATCCAATACGATCGAAGCCAAAACTTTCTACTGCCGGAACAAAAAGTCACAAATCGTTTTTTTTTTCTATATTGTGTTTGGATTAAATTTTGAGTCCCAACGTATATAATTTTGTCTGAGATCAAGGCTATACAACAATACACGGTACGAATATGTCATCATCATTGCCCGATATCTCTGTACAAAGCAGATTGGTACACCCAGCAATGGGTAATATGCCGTGATTATTTATGTTTATGTATCAGGGTAACTACTGAAATTCTACTTTTTATCACGAATGTGGAATTTAAAATAAACCATATGAGTGAAAAAACGAACTTCAGTGCCGAGATACATATTAAATTTTGTTTCTATAAGTTATGTAGACAAATCAGTTGCTGTCAGTCGAACAAACGTACTTATTGTAACGTTTTTTTTTCTTATTTATTTGGGTGAAGTGTAAAAATCAAAGAATTATTATTAATTAAAATAGATGTTTATTAAAACGATAAATAAATATTTACAAGATAATAACAATGGCGATTACTAATATTAAACAAATATTAAATACTAATTTAAGACTACGAATATAATTAACGAGTTAAACACTAACACTATTTATTTATTTAAACAATTAACACGACTATATATTTACACGATATTACTGATTATTTATTTTGACTATTTATGTCATTATTTATTTATATCACATTCAACTGTCCGACCTCCACAGCGACTATATACTCAACTCATTCACTCCTTTCACCTCACTGTCTGTCTATTTATGTAACTAACTAACTGTCCTTCTGACGAACTAACTGTTCTAACATCTACAGCTTCAGTATCACCGACTGTCTGTATGCCACAACTCTTCAACACCACTGCCGAGTATCCACTTCCACTCGCTGTTATTGTCCCCGTATACCTAGCTTCCCAATACTCCTCACTATCTCAGTATGCCAGTAACTTCCCGAGTATTCCAGTCGACACTAAACTGCATACGCTCACCAGGATACTGGTGCTACTCAACTCTCTGACTTCTTACTTCTTACTATCTATGTAACTGTCCTTCTGACGGACTAACACTCTATGTGACTGTCTCTCTGCACATAACTACGTAGCTTGTATAATAATTGTTCTAATATTTTTCTCGAACAGTCTCAAACTATATAACAAAGCGCGGGTAATTACGTTTATCTCCCCCTTGCTAACACATCTGCCCGTCTATCGCGCGCTGCACTATGTTATCGATGTTAGGCTCCTCTTACATAGGTACTAGAATGCTTCTAGTAATAGGCGTCGGTTTGCATACGCTGGCCGGGGTTCGCGGACCAAATGTCGTAGGTATCTACCCTCTCACGTTACATTATGTTCAGTGTTGCGAACCTCTCAGACGTTGGAGTTATAAATACTCAAAATTCTATGTTATCTCAAACTTTATTATCGGATTTATTTAATTCGTTCTTCTTGCAAATATTTTTTATTTTCAATTTTAGGTACAAATTTACTATTGTACATCGTACATCTACCCAAATCAGAGCTGGGCAATACTTGAAGTATTTTAAATGTACTTGAATTACTTTAAATATACTTGAATTACTTTAAATGTATTTGAACTTTGATTAATAATTTTAAAGTTAACAATGTTATGAGAATTATTTGTCTGTCAGAGTTTCTTTTGCAGTACGGTGTGATGTTATTCCTGTAGTACATAATCATATGAATTTCATTAATAAATATATTTTCAGCGATAATATATAAATGTAGAGATATATTTGCAAAGTTTTTGGCATAAATAAATTAATTCTAATCTGCATACTGTATACACATTATAATGTTTGTATTACCTAACTACAGTGTTGAGACTTTGCCGTATCGCCTGGCGATCGCATGACGTAAAAATGACGTCTAACATCTCGGTACAGCTTCTCGTATCGCTTGGCGATCATATAACGTCAATTTTACGTCATGAGATCGCTAGGTGATACGGCAGTCCCAGCGAGGAAGTCTGGTTTTAAATAACTAAATAAATATCGTATATTGAAATTTTTGTCAATAATCACCTGTTAAGGTCCATATAATCAGAAAAATATCAATTATCTGAAAAAGTACTTGCACCCAAATTTACAAGTACTTTCATGTACATTAGAAACTAAAAAAGTACTTGTACTTCAAGTACATTTAGAAACATCAAGATACTTGGTACTTGTACATCAAGTACTATTTTCCGGTACCTTGCCCAGCTCTGACCCAAATTATTTTATATGTGCAATAATTATCATAAGGTTGGCAACATAGCATTTGCATGAAATCGGCGTCTAATGGATTACTTTAGTGCCGATTTCTAAACTTTTCATGACGCTTTTTGTGTACTTTAGTGACGATTTCAAATAAAAGTATTTTAATTTAAAACATCGCTCTTAAAACGTATCTAGAACGAAATATTAACTATTATTAAGAGCAGCAACTAATGACATGTAAATGTGATTTAAAAGCTAAAACGAAATATGGTATTGCGTAGTAGGTATACCCTTTCAAAATTTTCTTGTCCTACCACTGGTCCAATGTCCAATCCGAAAGCTACGAGTATATATACGCTTGGATCATCACTTTTACGTTACCTGCAACATCATTCACTATGTCTATCACCTTCAATCTCTATAAAGCAAGGCCTATTTTCCTGTATGTTGTTATCAGTTTTGTTACACCCTATACCACGTAATTTGTTATATTTGTTATCAGTTGGCGTTGTTATCTTTATTTCTACTCATTTTTCACCCTTTTGGGCTTATTTTTACGATTGGCGTAAATCATAGCTTCGCAAAATTAAAAATATGGCGGATGCGGATGATAATAAATATTGTAAATTCAATGGAAGTAATTCAAATTGAATCTTGCAATTATTGGATTCGTGTTCTCTGTCCCTTTTCTGGGCGAATGGTCAGAATTTGGTTAATTTAGATGGTTTCCGTAATGAATATATCTCAAGCCATTGACTGTGAAAGATGTGTAGCTCTACTGGTGCAGGTTAGAAGCATTACAGATATTATATCGAATGATGAAATTAGATTCTCTGACGTGTGCACAGAATTAAAGGACTTATAAAGGAAATTAATCTCAACCGATATTTTACCATTTCTAATTATATAACTGCTGGAATATCAGGGCAGGAATTAGGATTATTCTGATAATATAACTTTTCGTACGTTTCAATTAATTGTGTATATTGAAACAAATCCAATTATTTTATTAAAAATCTGACATAAAGAAAGCAGAACTGTCATGTGTTTCTGCGAAGTTTTACATTAATCCGTTAATTTATGA
Source organism: Harpalus rubripes (assembly GCA_963082715.1). Classification (NCBI taxonomy): domain Eukaryota; kingdom Metazoa; phylum Arthropoda; class Insecta; order Coleoptera; family Carabidae; genus Harpalus; species Harpalus rubripes. Next base: position 47,798,005 of record OY720458.1, on the reverse strand, counting down.
CTTAATGAGGTCATGCACGATTTTTCATTTTTAACTTTAATCGATAGAGTAATGCAAAATAATAGACCCGTATTTTTTAATTTTTCGCAAATCGATCTTTAACACGTTAACTGCGATACATATCGCCCGCGATATGTAACCAGATGGTGACATCATGCAAAAGCGAATTTCGCCATTTCATTCTTCAGGTGCGGAGAGTATATAATTTTTATATGTGGACCGATTTTAGCGATTCTTGTAGCATTTTAAATTTCTTTTTCTACGGGTTTATTAGATTATAATAATATAGTACATATCTCCGGCGATATGTAACGCACACAATTAATTATTGATCATTGATGTGTATTATTTACAACAAATTTGTAAATGAATTAGAATTAGATATATTTTCTAAAAGCATTTCTAGGTTCAATAAAGTACTGTCTGCTATTCTTCTTGCAAGAACCGATAATTTATTATTTAAATTTAATACTAGTTTATTTATATATATATATATATATATATATATATATATATATATATATATATATATATATATTTTCAACTTTTTCTATTTTTATTGTAAGGTGTCACTACTCGCGTGTCGCGCAATGAAATTTATGTACACTCAATGAAACAATTCCTCTGTAATTGGGATATTATCATGTAGAGTGAATTTAGAATAAATAAATAAATAATTTATTTCTGTGCGATACATATCGCCGGGGATTTGTATAAACTTGCAAGAACTTTTTATAATAACGTGCGTTTAATTCTTTTCATTGTCAGTCTAAACCTCGTGCAATGTACATTATTATATTTTATTTTTTATAAGATTGCCAGACAGAAAAAAAAATTCTTGAATTAGCAAAAAATACACTTCTCTGAAATGAGGTGGAAAATAATGTAAATTTGCTTTGTTTTTAGTTATTGTTATTACCAGAATATGCCATATGTTATTTTTGTTAAATAAAACAATTAAAATTCTTATATACGTAACTTTATCTTCCATGTATTCAATTTAAATTAAATATGTGCGGTTTTAAAAGATAGATACTTGAAAACAGCTACAAAGTTACTTATTTGTACACAAGCTGGAACTAAAGTCAACATCTAGTACATACCCCCGGAGATATGTATCGCACCACAGTAAAAACAAATTACATATCGCCGGTGATATATGTATCGTCAGTAACGCAATACTACCTTATTTTTGTTCCGCAGTTAACGTGTTAATACTGAAAAAATTGCAATTAAAAATGACATTGTTCAAAACGCGGCTGATTTTCTCCGCCTCGTCCCTTGCCATATAGCTACTAGATAAATTACAGCTGGCTCGTCCACCATTTTGGAGCCACTTAAATCATTCAATATCAATGTTACAGTATTATTAATCATAGAAATTATCCATAATAACGGGTTGTTCTATTCCAAACTGTGCAAATTATTTGAGAAGTGGTTATAATTTTTACATGTACTTATGCAATTCATATATTTTTCTCTAACCTCAAAAATCTTAACGAACCGTATTTATTCTTGTTTTATTATATTTTTTTATATATTATAGTATGGCAAATATGGAAGTTATATTTAATTATGAAAAATAGTTAATACATAAACTTATAAGAAATTCACTTTTATTTCATAATTTACTGTATTGATTTTGGCACCAATATGGCAGACGAGTCAGCTTTGTATTATCTAGTAGCTGTACCTTGCCCAGTGACGTCAGCGTTTCATCAACGCGGCCATTTTGATTTTTACATTAGGTTAAACGTCAAAGTGGCATTTAAAGATAATCTGAAATTTATAGAAGTAAACATGGTGAAACGCTGTTTTGAGCTATTCTGCCAAAATACTAGCGAAAATAGTGAGAAAATATTTTTAATAGTACCGCGTGATACAAAAAAACACAACTCGAAAAATAGTAAATGTTTGTATTGAAAAATACAGATTTGATACGCAACAAAACAACAGTAGTGAAATTCCAAGAATACACAACGATCAACGTAGACAAATGTTAATCAGACGAAAAAGTAAAAACGAATGACTAATAACCAGCAGCTGAGTGATACGTGGATAACTTCAGGTCGAATGAAAATTATATTTATAAAAATGAATAAAATGATGTTATATTAATATATTATAACATTTCTATCAAATATTTAGATATGTAATTCTCAATTTATAGTCTATATATTTTTTACATACATACATAAAATCACGCATTTCCCACTTAGTGGGTTAGCACAAACCCGAAAGAATAAAAATAACATCATCCAAAAAATAATCAGTCTCTCTTTCAACAACATCCGTACTAACCTGACATCATAGGTACAACATTATATTCCTCACTCTTAACATATTAAAGTGACCGATTTTCGGTAGCGAAATACCGCAACCGGACCACAATAATAGTTACGAAACAATCATCCTTCGCCACACATTCCTGTCTAAGCACACTTCTTTCGCCTCGGCCACATTCATAATTGCATTCATACACGCTCTTCTTCTCCCACTCGGAAACTTTCACTCTTTTAGTACCTCTTATATTTTTTTCTTTTAGAAATTCTGTGTCGATATAATAAGGCAGTATGAAATGAGCCTGAACTTGCAGCATGAAACGCTGACGTCACAACATGGCAACTTTTTAAAAAAGTCATACTTTAAAACGATTTTACACAACATAAAATGTAAATAAAAAATAATTTATTCATACAGATCGACAAATTATACTATGTTTGCTTGATCTAAACAAAAAAATCGAACAATTTTTTTTCATGACCTCATTGGAATATACTGAAATACCGCATGTATCCATCGGAGGCTCACACGTGATCCTTAGTCTGTGGCCAATTCATGTTGGGGGTTCTGTCACTTTGCAAGTCAATGAGGGCGGTAATTTGAAAATAGCTTTTAGTTGTTTCTTGACCGCTTAGAGTTTAACAAGTTGTCAATTGCATCAGTTTCAGTGTAGCTTTGTTTTGTATTCATCATGTCTCTTAATTTAGCAGGTGATGTGAAAGTACGATGTCAAGATAATATTAAAATGATTAATAATGTGGACCTATATAACTGCAACGAATCTATTTTTTTTGCTGAAATGTGGATTTATTTCCTGACATTACATTTTGCGATATATCGTATTATTTTATATTTAATAAGAGTGTTTATGCCTTATAAACAAGAGTATAATCTAGCGAAATCATTAATACTAAAAGAGTAGTAAAACACAAACACAATAAATATTAAATAAGTTCAAACAACACACTAAAAGAGTTAAAAATACAGCAAAACAAAAAAACACAACAAAACTTCAAACGAATACGAAAACAACCTAACTTTTTAAACGTGAGTTTCATACTCACAGAACACTAACATTCAAATTGCCGCCAACGCAAAGTGACAGCTACACCCCAAACATGTATTGGCCACAGAAAAAGGATCACGTGTGTCCAGGATCCATTGACTTTTGTAAATATGGAAAAAATGGAACACCGTGCAATGATCAAATACCTGTACAAAAAGAGGTTAACACCGAAGCAATTTCATAAGGACATGACAAATACTTTGGGAAGATCATGTCTTTTATACACAACGGTAAAAAAGAGGGCAACATAATTTAAATGCTATCAGCCGTATTCACCATTCATCCGTTGATTAATAATTACCTGGTTAAGGAATCAAGCTATCAACGGTTGCTCTAATTCATAAACTTGATTTCTGAATTGGGGAATCATCATGATCAAGAGATTCACAGTTTTGTTTTGGTTTTTGACAGTTAATGTAACTGTCATGTAATTTTTTTCGTGGTATATGTACCTACTTTACGTTCAAAAAAGTATTATCTAAGTCTTTAATTTATTTATAAAATATATTTTATAATTTTCCTGTACCTAATACTATTATAAGTATATTATTAATTTGATATAGGTAGAATTTACGCTGATTCCAATAGAAGAGTGTTTCTAAATACAGGATTTTCATTTTTAAGTGGCCACCATTGCGATCTCGAGAACTATAAGAGATACGAAGTTGGTTAAATTAGCAAAGAATTACTAGTTTACATGGGTATTTCAATGATAAACTAAAAAAAATTCAATCAGTGAGTCTCAAAATATGGATACCAACTTTTTTATTTTAAATGGAAACATGTACTTTTTATTTTCTCACTCAATAGAGCTCTGTATTTTGAATCCAACGATATATGATTTTCATAACCTTACATAACAAAATTTTTGAGAAATAATTTATAAAATTTTAAATTCATTGCCCCAAAATATCATATTAAGAAGAGTGCCATGACTGAAAAAAGTGAATATTTTGTTTATTGCTACTTCTGTCAAATGAAAAAATGTCTTCTTCCTCTTTTTAAGATATACTTATTCACTTTTTTCAGTCATGGCACACTTATCAATATCATATTTTAGGGGGAATAAATTAAATTAAAACTTTATTAATTTTTTTTTCAAAAATCTAATTGTGTATGGGTATGAAAATTGTATATCGTTGGATTCAGAATAAAAAGCTCTATTGAATGATCAAATAAAAAATATGTTTCCATTTAAAATAAAAAAGTTGGTACCCATATTTTGAAAACCACTTGTTAAATATTTTTTTCAGTTTATCATTGAAATACCCATGTAAAAGAGAAATTCTTTGCTAATTTAAGCAACTTCACATCTCTTATAGTTCTCGAGATCGCAATAGTGGCCACTTAAAAATGAAAATCTTGTATTTAGAAACACTCTTTTATTGGAATCAGTGCAAATTCTACCTATATCAAATTAATAATGTACTCATAATAGTATAGAACAAACTCTGCAATGAATTCACCGCTAGTTAGATTAGTACATGCTTACAATAATTTAGCTTCTGTACCAAATGTACTACCTGATTTATTTTGTTGTAGTTTACGTACATTCAAAATATTTGTTAAATTTTATTTGAGTTATTTGTATACTATTTAATACTGACTTTCTTTCTTATTTATTTTTATTTTTATACCACTGTTTTTATATAAGTTTATTATTAATAATTTTGCCTCGACTTCGCAATATGTAATGTTTGATGTTGTTAGTGCTGCACTGTTATTGGGACTTGTCCTGTTGTGTAGCCCTTCTTTGTAAAAAAAATAAAAAAAACTTCATATCTCATATAGTTCTCGAGGTCGCAATGGTGGCCACTTAAAAATGAACACCTGTATAATGAAAATGAAATATATTAAAGTATGTTTGAAAATAATAAAAGCAATGCAGTTTTCCATAAGATAAAGAAGAAGCATAAGGCAAAGTTACAAATGAGTGCATCAGCCAGATTCTGGATATACATATAAATGTCAAAATTAGGATCAAAAGATGTGATCAGTCTTTGATTCATGGAATATGATGAATCAGTTGATTATTGATTTTATGAAGTTGATCCACTTTATTTTTAATGATTGGATTGATTCAGGAATCAATGTTGATTAAGGACTGGTATATTCGGCCATAAATGATCATGATAGATCGGCGAATCAAGGTTCGAGAAATGGCGGAAGCTATGTGCATTTCTTATGAACGGGTTCAAAACATTCTGACGAATGAGTGACAAAAATTTCTGATCAGATATAAGCTCGTTTCCAGACGTTATGGAGCTGATCCTGATATTTTTAAGGAAAGATTTGTTACTATCAATGAGACACGGGTACACCATACACCACTATCAGCTTGAAACAAAACAAGAATTGAACAGCCGTTTTTAGTGTCAAATGATCCATAATATTGTGGAGACTGAATATCCGTTGAAGTCCCAAGTTTTGTACATTGTGAAAGATTGTTTTGAGCAGGAAAAATTTTAATTTTGAAAGGTCTAGTCAGCTCTAGAAAAATGAATAAGGAGTTCTTCTCAAGAGGGTATCTCATCTCCGTTGGTACCTATATTTTAATTAAAACGAGTAAAAGTTGTGTAATTCCCGTTTGGTAAACAGGCTGATTAGTCCTGTGTACAGAGGTGTTACATTATCTCGTAAACATGCTCGTCGGTAACGCTCGTCTGCGGTCAGCTTTACAGGGGCGGATCTGATAAATACACAGCAGCACTACATATACATACACGTGTTAACCAAATTAACTTATAATTTGTAGTCGAACAGTAATTCTACTCGTCGCTCCAACTCGAACCAGCAACTTTTATAATTATCTACAAATTGGGATAAATTACTTTTCCTTTGCCCTTGCTCCAACCTAAGGGAACAGGAAAGTATACGAGTATCTTGTTTTCATTATCTAGCTTCGCAATATGCTACATTCATCAACCGGAAATCAACAGAAATAAATAAATTAATAAAATTTGAGGAATTACCGGAATTACAAGGGAATTAGCGGAACTACCTGGGAATTAATGGATTTACTTGGGAATTAGTAGAATTACCTGTCGGAATTAGTGGAATTAGTATAGATACAGTGGAATTACCTGCGAATTTGTGGAATTACAATGGAATTGATTAGATTAGTGAAATTGAAATTGTAAAATAAATAAATTTTAAATTAAATTTAAATAAATAAAATTTAAAATAAATATACCGTGTGTCTGTCTTAAAGGTGTTCATAGGAGATTAACATGGGAAATCAGTATTTTGCAATTTCCTGGTCGCCTAATTATTTTAAGCAAAAATGCGACAAATAAAATTTTTAGAGCATAAAATTCTGCATTTAAATTAATAAACAGAATTACCTTTCCATGTATTGTAACGACAGAAATTAAATATGAAAATATCGAAAATTACATTGAAAATATCGACAACCATGGAATTGAACAAAAAATAAATAAATGCTTGACGTTTTATCTGTCACAAGTTAACTCCAAGGTTGATTTTGTCTCTAGTTTTATTGTCTGAAATGATTAAAAAATGAACACTTATACGAATGAAGAGCTAAATTCGTGACAAAATTTGAAAAGACTGCTAATGTGTCTTCAAAAATACACGTGAGCCGCGTAATCAGAATATAGGACGAGCAGAACATGCGTTACATTAAGAAAGAGAGTTAGGAATGATAAATGTAGACCTCTTCTGTAGTACTATAAGGTAGATGTATTGGAAATAAGTAAAGAGTTGAATTTTTGATATATTCATATTATTTAAACAAAACTATTTTCTTAACTTTACTAATTTTATATTTCTATTATTGCCATAATTAATGATATTTGTTCAAATCAAATTGTCAGAAACGTCAAATAAGTTAACTTACGTTGTGACAGATAAAACGTCAAGCATTTATTTATTTATTTTTTGTTCAGTTCCACGGCTGTCGATATTTTTAACGTAATTTTCGATATTTTCATATTTAATTTCTGTTGTTATAAAGGATGTAAAGGTAATTCTCTTTATTGTTTTAGATGTAGAATTTTATACCCTGAAACTTTTATTTGACACATTTTTGCTTAAAATAATTAGGCGACCAGGAAATTGCAAAAAACTGATTTCCCATTTTAATCTCCTATGTACACCTTTAAAATAGACACACGGTATATTTTTAAAATAAATAAATATTAAAATAAATTGTAAATTAAATTTTAGTTTAAATAAAGAAATATTTTTTCAAATCATTATATAAATTTTAAAATAAAAATAAATTTTAACAACCTACATTTTACAATAATTAAATAGATTGTAACAAGAATTGTAAAATAAATTAAAATTAATATACAGGGTGTTAATTAAAAAGCGCGCCATAGGCGTTCAACATGGGAAATCAAATTTTCCTTGCGCAAAACTTCCCATTTAATTTAAGACAAAAATGTTTTAAATAAATGTTGTATAGAACTAAATTTTACACTTAAATCACTAATCAGATTTTATTTTGCATGTTTAATAACCTGTAAACTCTAATTAGAAATTTGATAAATATTCGTCATTTGTAGGGATAGCCATGGAATTTAAATAAAATTCCAAAGAAATGCATATCCTTTGAACTGTCAGAAATTCGCTTTTCAAACAAAAATTACAGATAATTATATTCTACCCTAAATATATTTTGTTTTTATAATCTACATCTAAATTACTGCACAGATTTTAATTATTTGTAATTTTGTTTCAATTCCATGGCTATCACTAAAAATGAGCAATATTTATAAAATTTCAAATCGGATTTTACAGCTTATTAAATAAGTAAAACAAAATCTGATTAGTGATTTAGGTGTGGAATTCCCTAGAACATTTATTTGAAACATTTTTGTCTAAAAATAAATGGGAAGTTTTGCGCAAGGAAAAACTGACTTCCCATGTTAAACGCCTATTGCCCGCTTTTTAACACCCTGTATAAATAAATTTTAAAATAAATTAATAAAATGAAATAAAATTAAATTAAGAAGGTTAGGTTAGGTTAACTATAATTAATAAAATAATTTTTTTGTGCAATCGGACGCGAAATAAGCATTTCGCAGCCGCAATACAGGCTGCAAAATTAAATTTCGCGACCGTTGTTATGGTAGCGGCCGCGAAATTAGGTAAACAATCACTTTGACACTTGAGAATTGCATGGTTTTGTTTATCAAATGTTAATCCCATGGCCACCGTGAAAGCTAACATTCTATTTACAATGAAACTGTTTAAAATTAATAAGATTTGTAATAATATATTTTTTACGGTTGCACAAAAAATATTGTGTACACCTTGTTCGTGAAATACTTTAGCGCCCTCGAGATTGTCTTTACTTGAATTGGTTCAGAATAGACCTTTTCAATTTAAAAAGATAGAAAATATGTGCAATGGGGATCTGCGCATAGTAAGAACAATTGGCGGGAGTCATGGTTACTTGATTCCTTGCAGAGATACATGGCGTTTTTTTTTTTTTAAAATTAAACGTTAAATATGAGAAAAATCTTTGATAACTTTAAAAAACTTCTTGAAAAAAGTAACAAAAGCTTTTATTGACGCTGAAATGTCTAACGATGCAAATTTTCACCGGAAATACAGGTATTTTAGTGACTGCAATATTTTTGACGTTTCGTTTGACAGCTCAATTGGCAGTTTTAAGCGCCTTTATGCTTAGTATTTGCGACGATAGAAAGAGATAGCTGTTAAATTGAAAAGGTCTATTAGTGGAATTACTTGAGCTTGAGAATTAACGGAAATTCATCATGAATGCGAATAATTGTTTGTGTTTTTGCTAACATTAAACCATGTTTTTAAACAACAATACTACACATTTTTGTCAACTACTGCAGCTTTTACCTTAATATTTTCTCTAAAATTGATCAAAGTCATATACACTAATGTGCACAAACAACTCATTTTCGGGAATTGCAAAATTCTTTGAAATTGAACCAAAGACAGTGAGTAACCATAAGCAAACAAATGTTACAGAAACTTAAGATCAAAAAATTGCGTTTATTTTTATTTCGTTTTCTCAAATCGTAAAAAACTAAACAACTTCTAATTATTGCAGTAATCAAACAAACAAGCAATTTGTAAAAAAAATCGAGCAAAAACTAAAACGGTCCAGTTGTCTAGTATAACATTGGTTTTATAAGAAAAATCATTAATTTAATTGCCAACAAGTATAGGACAGATTTTATGTAGGTGTTGAGTTGTTAGCATCAGAAAGGATAAGTAGGTAATTGAATTAAATTTAAGAGAGTATCATTGTCTTTGTCTGGAGGATTTATAACTACTAAACTTGCTTCTTCGATTTGTTTTGTTAACAACGCAATAACGGGGAATTCTAATTTAATGTAAACAAGGCAGTGAATATAGAAGATACTGTTTACAAAAAATAAAACGTTGCAATTCATTTTGATACCAGTAAACAAATAATGTTACATTTTTACTGTAATCAACATCTGATATCAGCTAATGGTTACTTGCAGAGCTGGGCAAAGTACCGGAAAGTAGTACTTGAAGTACAAGTACCAAGTATCTTACTTTTTCTAAATGTACTTGAAGTACAAGTACTTTTTTAGTTTCTAAAGTACTTGAAAAAGTACTTGTAAATTTGGCTGCAAGTACTTTTTTTAGATACTCGTTATTTTTCTGATTATATGGACCTTAAAAGGTGATTATTGACAAAAATTTAAATATGCGACATTTATTGGGTTATTTAAAACAAGAATTCCTCGCTGGGACTGTCGTATCATCTAGCGATCGCATGATGTAAAATTGACGTGATCTGATTGCCAAGCGATACGAGAAACTGTACCGAGATGTTAGAATGACGTCATTTTTACGTCATGCGATCGCCAGGCGATACGGCGAAGTCCCAGCACTGTAGTTAGGTAATATAAACATATGTATGTATATGCAGTATGCAGATTAAAATTAATTTATTTATGCCAAAAAATTTGCAAATATATCTTTACTTTCATATTATCGCTGAAAATATATTTATTATTGAAATTCACATAATTATGTACTACAGGAATAACACCATACTACTGCAAAAGAAACACTGACAAACAAGCAATTCTCATAGCATTGTTAACTTTTAAATTTAAAGTAATTCAAGTACATATAAAATATTTCAATTACATTTAAAATACTTCAAGTACATTTAAAGTACTTCAAGTATTTAAAAGTACAGTACTTGAAGTACTGAAAGTACTTACAAGCCTAATAAAGTACTTTTCCTGCAAGTATTGCCAGCTCTGGTTACTTTGAATATAAAGTTGTCTTCAATTTGTGCTTTAGGTTATGTTAATAAAATTTAAAATTATCCCCAATCTTATTTTTGGTTTCACATTTGCTATTAAATGTATCAGTTGACTTATTTTTGAATTTTCAATGCTTTTATTGTAATATAACGAATGTCTAGTTTTTATGTGAACGATAGTAAATACAATGGTAAAATTTGCATATTGATGTAAATTCTGCCCTATTAATTTTGGAATAAAAGTGTAAATATTAAAAATGTTCAGAATTAAAAGCAGCATCTAACAAGTCCAAAATTATTGTATACATGTGTTTCGTTTGCGAAAGAGTGGCAAAATAAAAGTAATAATTTTTAGCTATTTACAGAGTGCCATGAGTAATAGCATAAAATGTTAAGGTGGGTTTATGCAGCCTACTTTTTATTTTACTTTATAAAGTGTATTAATATATATATATATATATATATATATATATATATATATATATATATATATATATATATATACAGGGTGTTCATTTTAAATGGGCCACCATTGCTATCTCGAGAACTATAAGAATTATAAAGATGGTTAATGGGCAAACAATTTCTATTTCACAAGAAAAATTTAAAGAAAAAAAATATTTTTTTGAACCATTGGTTCTCAAAATACGGGACCTAACTTTTAAATTTTAAATGAAATTTGTCTTGTGAAATAGAAATTGTTTGCCCATTTAACCATCTTTGTAGCTCTTATAGTTCTCGAGATAGCAATGGTGGCCCATTTAAAATGAACATCCTGTATATATACATATATATACTGCTTTATGTGCACACTTTTAATTTTACTTTAAAACCTTAAGTTGACCAACTTTCAACTTAAGACCGTTAAAGTAATAAGAATTTCACAACTGCGCATGAGCTCCACTTCACAAACGTCAGTGTGTTGTGTATTTGTTTTTGTGTGTAGGTTTTAGCTTATGTAAACGAAAAATGAGTAAAGAACAAGATTGTTTATTATTAGATTTAATTCAAAAATATCCCCACTTATATAATAAAACATATTTATATGCACAAATTATTACATTCTTGTCCATTGTAACAGGATATATTATTATCTATTTACATTTACGACTATGTATATGCCAGAAAAATCACAACTGCGCATGTGTATCGAAGGCTTTAAAGTATGGCTGCATAAAGCACCAAACTTAAAGTAAAAGTAAAAGCGAAAAGAAAAAGAAAATGTAAAATAAAAAGTAGACTGCATAAATCTACCTTAAACAGTTGTATTGCTTGAGTTTGGTAGATTAGATCTATCATAAAGATTTAATAATTATTGAATTTATTAATTTATTTATCAGTAATCATGCATACATTTACCATCGCAGAAAAACCTCGATGGTACAATATTAATAATTAAATATTTTATTTTTATCTGTCAAAGTCAAACAATACGACCATTCCATTTTTCTTCTAGCATGGCATGTAAAAAGTTTAAGACGGATATTTCATTTTAGGTTTATTTCATGACAAGAACCTATTACATTAATAAATTTGTATTCTGTACATTTTTTGCATACATTAGTTCTAAAATTAATAAGGTAGAATTTATAGCCGTATGAAAATTTTGCCATTGTATTTCCTAAATAGACACATAGCGAAAAAATTAAACTATACCAAATACTCGTTTTTTATTCACTCGCTCTGCATGCGTCAAAAATACTCGTGACTAAAGATGCGTTTATATAACTTGTTACACAATATACCATAATGTGTAAATAAAATTTATGTCGGCCAATTATGATGAAATACGAATAGATTATAAAGCAAATACAGGAAAATTATACCTTAGATAGAGTAAAAAATAAAAAATTTCTGCACGTCTGCATCGAAGTACTGCCAAATTTGCACTCATTGTACTCCACCCTGTACAATTAGGATAATGACGACAATTTTATCTTTGTAAATAAATCCACAGCTCGCATTTCGTAAGCGTCAACAGAAATGGAGGAAAAGTTTCGTTAGCAAGCGCGAATCCCAAACAAACACAAAGAAAACATGGAAATAATCATATTGAATCCATATTCTCTTATTCAGTTATTCACTACACCTCACAGAATGCCAGAACACAATGCAACTTAAATAAATATTTTCCTTTAATAACCCCATGTTATTTTATCACGTACAAAATCCAATACCGGCTGCCGGAATTAAAAACGTTCATTAGTAAATTTCTTTCTTATGAAAATATTTCTGTATCGAAGTAACTCATTTTCTCTAATGGGACAATAAACCAATAATTTTCTTGCTTTTTACGAAACTATATAAAAAGACGTAACGATTAATGGAATCCCGATGTGAAAATTTCTTATAAAGCAATATACAGGGTGTAAAATAAATAAATACAATAAATTTAGCAAGTGACAGAACTCGTCGAAAATAACAATATTTCTTAGTAATAACTTTCTTCAAAATCTCATTTTTTAGCATTTTACAATAAACTAAAGAATCGTTTAGGTTAGAGGTGGCCAACTTGTGGCGCATGCGCCAAATTTGGCGCATTGAATGATTATAAGTAGGGATGAAAGTATCGATGATAGGTATCGATACTTCATATTGGAATCGGTATCGATGTGTAGTATCGATACCACGTCAAATATCGGAAACAAGTATCGATACTAGCAAGTATCGGTATCGGCATCGAAAAAAATTCCTAAATGCTAAATGCATAGGTTTACAGGTATAAATAATTGCAGAAACGCAGTAAATAATTTATTAAAACCAATCTCCCCCTTTACATTCTCCTAAAATAGCATCTTTTCTATTTTTTCCCCCAATAGCCTATTCCTTTCCTGGCAGACAGTCGCGCCTGCTTTGGAAAATAATCGTTCGCTGGCACCGATGTTGCAACAATTGTAAAATAAATTCTTGCCTGCCTATAAACGGATTAATTTGACAGGTTTAGATCCGAGAAGACCCGAGCCCCGAGCCTAGCGAGCAACTTTAACGACCGAGTATAAAATATCAACTATCAAAAATCAGATGTCACTGTTATTTGTATTACTGCATTTGTAAATTTAGTAGTATTCTGCTTCCACCGATACCGATACCGATACTTTCATACAAATACCGATACAAGTAAAAATATCGAAACAAAGTATCGAGTACTAAAATACTTGGTATTGCAAAGAAAGTATCGATACTTTACTGGTATCGGTAGTATCGCAACATCCCTAATTATAAGTGGCGCATTATATCCTTGCGCCTACTTATTCTTTTGAAGTAGGTGCCATAGTAAATAGGGGATTCCACCATTTTTTTCTTTTATAATTTCGTCTGAACGTATAAGTAAAACTAAGACTGTCGGTGAAAATCCGGTGAAAAAATCCTATTAATAAGCAAGTTATAGTCCCCCGAAATTTGAAAATATAGATGTGATGTCACGTATATAAGTTTGTATATCAAACTATTTTCTTCGTGGACCTAAATGTTTTTGAAATATGTGATATTTCTAAATTATATTTATAAAAAATAAATGAATATTATTATACTGTACAAGTCGACATGATTTATAAATGGAAATGTATTTAAATTATTAAGTTTAATGCAAAATATTTATATTCAAATAAAAACTGTTTGAGAATTGCACTACTGAACTGATAGCCTCTACTTCCATTGGTAGTAGGCTCCGCCCTTAATTCGGTATTCGTCATATATTTATAGGTGGTCTTTGAGTCGCCAATCAAAATAATATATATGGATTTCATATGAGTGACGAGCTACTAAAACAAAAACCCCCTTATTTCCGAAATATTTCAATTATATCATTTTATTTCTTTATTAATATTCATTATTAAGCATATACTTTCACTATTTTTTACTAATTTCTCTTAATTTGATTGAGCTGTAATCCCCTGTTCTATCTATTCAACACCAGAGTGATCTCAATTTAAATCATACAGCTTTCTTACTCACCACTTCGTCGCGATCGCCCCCTCGTCCAAGATATCTCTCACTATTGTAGATTAGAGCTCTAATAAACTTGTCTTTTTATTAGGCGTACATTAATTAATTTAGTTTCGTGTTTGAGTTATCCCTTTTCGTTTCCTAAGCGATTCTACCACTATCCTTATTTTCGAACTATGAACGTAAGAAGGCACAAAATCGCCGGAGGTGTATACACATAATAATTTCATCCACATCAATAGCCATGAAACAAATGAAGAGCTTTTAGCAAAAACAACCGTAGTCCAAATAATATTGTAAATATGAGTTAAATACAGCGGCATCTACTTTCAAGGATACCCAATAGTTTAGTAAAACTGTTTCTCGGAAAAAGTATTTCAGTCATAAGTGATCCTTGAAAATCGATGTGGCTGTATTTAACTCATATTTATAATATTATTTGGACTATGGTTGTTTTTGCTTGTAAGTTGTGACTGGGATACGTTTTCCGAGAAACAGTTTTACCAATCTATTGGGTTTACTATGACTAGCGAATGAAAGTTGACGTTTAAATTATTTAATAGATGTGGTTTCTTTTGAAACCTTTCCCTATATTTGATTTGAAAGGAAATAGTTTAGTAAAACTGTTTCTCGGAAAAAGTATTTCAGTCATAAGTGATCCTTGAAAATCGATGTGGCTGTATTTAACTCATATTTATAATATTATTTGGACTATGGTTGTTTTTGCTTGTAAGTTGTGACTGGGATACGTTTTCCGAGAAACAGTTTTACCAATCTATTGGGTTTACTATGACTAGCGAATGAAAGTTGACGTTTAAATTATTTAATAGATGTGGTTTCTTTTGAAACCTTTCCCTATATTTGATTTGAAAGGAAACTGACCCTTATGTATTCCGGTAGACAACATTAGAATTGTACTCAACACCAATGGAATACTAGGAGGCATTTAAATGACCTTAGCAATAGGATTCAGGGATGTTCGTTTGTCGCAGGTGTAAGCAACCCTGGAGTCGGAATTTCTGTTAGAGGAAATTAAAAATAATGATATTTCATAGAATAGGGGATTCCACCATTTTTTTATGATTTCATCAGAAAGTATAAGTAAAACTAAGACTATTGGTGAAAATTCGCGGAAAAATTCCTATTAATAAGCGAGTTATGATCCCCCGAAGTTTAAAAATATAGATGTGACTTCACGAATATAAGTTTTTATATAAAACTGTTTTCTTCGTGGATCTAAAATGTTCTTGAAATGTATACTATTTTTAAATTATATTTATAAAAAATAAATTAATATTATAACACTGCACAAGCCTACATGCTTTATAATTGCAAGTGAATAAAAATTATTAAGTTTAATGCAAGAAATTTATATTTAAATAAAAACTGTCTACTCTCATTGGTAGTAGACTCCAACCCCTAACTCGGTATTCGTTATATATTTATAGGTGGTCTTTGAGTCGCCAATCAATATAATATGGATTTCATATGAGTGACGTGCTGCTAAAACAAAAATCCTCTTATTTCCGAAGTATTTCAATTATATAATTTTATTTCTTTATTAATATTCATTATTAAGCATATACTTTCACTACTTTTTACTAATTTTTCTTAATTCGATTGAGCTGTAATTCCCTATTGGCAAACAACATAGTTTAAAGGTCAAAATATTTTAAATGCACCCCTGTTTTGTTATTCAGTTACCGTAGTCGCCTATCTATTTTAAGTAAGATATAGTGATTATACCTGTGATTTCCTAGACCAGTAATTAAATGGATTCATGCAAAAGTCCTCATACCTGAATATTTCGTACAATTCTATTCTTCTCTAGGTTTTGAAAAGAAACCACATCTATTAAATATTTAAATAATTTAAATGTCAACTTTCATTCGCTAGTCATACTATACGTATCCTTGAAAGTAGACGTCGCTGTATTTAATTCATATTTACAATATTATTTGGATTGTGGTTGTTTTTGCTAAAAGCTCTTCAATTGTTTCATGTCTATCGATGGTGGATAAAATCAGTGTTCACACTGTATAAATTATTACATATTATGTAATTGCTCATCATACTATTCTAATATTTAAATATGACCCTGAGTTAATTGAAATTACAGAAATCTTTAACAGTAAAGGTACATTCACAAATGAAAATTAGGTTTAGATTTATGGTTTATACTTTAGATTTAAAGACTTTGGCCGCCTATTATGTAATGACTCTATTCACACTTCAGAATTTAGGGTCTCTAAATCTAAATCATAAAGCTAAACATTGCAAGCTCCAAACTTTAGGTTTATGATTTAGTTTGACGTCACAAACTTCATCAATGAGAACGAGTCTGAAATTATATAGATATATACACCCATCTTTATTACTTGGAGGATTCAGCTTTTTAACCAAATGCGAGAAGAACATGGAGACTGTCATAACTTAATTGCTGAAATATAACCAATAATGCCAAGCTAATGACAGTTTCACGGCGCACAGGTGTCTTGTTGAGTACTGCTCTACCGATATTCTAATCTTGTTTTTGAAGCAATTACATAGATATGTCTATACATATCAAAACTAATTTTCAGGTAATTTAATTTAATTTAATACTTACATTTATGATTGACTTAATTTAAGGTGCATTCACAAATTAAAATTAGGTTTGGATTTATGGTTTATACTTTAGATTTAAAGACTTTGGCCGCATATTATGTTATGACTCCATTCACACCTCAGAATTTAGGGTTTCTAAATCCAAATCATAAAGCTAAACATTGCAAGGTCCAAACTTTAGGTTTATGATTTAGTTTGACGTCACAAACTTTACTAATGAGAACGAGTCTGAAATGATATAGATATATACACCCATCTTTATTTAGTATCCACTTGGTGGATTCGGCTTTTTAAACAAATGCAAGAAGAACATGGAGACTGTAACTTAATTGCTGAAATATAACCAATAATGCCAAGCATGTTGAGTACTGTTCTACCGATATTTTAATCTTGTATTTGAAGCATTTACACAGATGTTTGTACATATAAAAACTAATTTTCAGGTAATTTAAACTTACATTTATGAATGACTTACTTAAACCTAAACAAAAACCATACACCTAATTTTCATTTGTGAATGCACCTTTAACCTAAACAAAAATCATAAGCCTAATTTTCATCTGTGAATGCACCTTAAGGCATCTAGAAAGTTGTTCTTTTGATTAATATCTCAAATTAAAAAAAAATAGACACGTTGTTTTTGTCAAAAGCTCCTCAATTGTTTTTGACAAAAGTCAGTGTCAACTTTTAAATAAATTTTGCCAATAACAAATACTAAATGATCGTACGTATATTTTAAATCGCTTTTAAATGAAATAGTATTCAAGTATTGTTCTCGTAGTATCTCGATGTGCTAGTCCTATTGATTTCCCGTCAAGGCTTAAATAAAAAATAGATAAAAATAAAAGGTGTAATGATTCTGTCTGTAAGGTTGGTGGCTTGTTAAAAGTCAAAGTGAAATGATATCGCGTCCTCCGTCCACAATATGTTGAATTTCCCTGCGGTCTCACAATATATTCACACAGAAATTATTCACATTAAAGTTTTTTCTTTGTTCAAAATTAATTTTGACGTAATCAGATTTCGGTTAAAATGCAGACTTTGACGGCAGCAAAAAGTATTCGATTTCGTTAAAAATGAATTTAATGTCATTTCCACTCAAACTGAAATTGGAAAAAATGTTAGCAAAGCTTTGATCTTTGCTTCTAACAGATATTTGGTTTACCTTCAAAGCGCACGTATTTTCGGGAATATATGATTATGCCTATTTTTCTTATACTCTTTCATTATCTCTGTAATAACGTCTGCCTACAATAACACTCTTATAACTACGTCAATTTTACAGGAATTTCATATAGACTGCTACTTATTGGTTCAGTATCTTTAAACAATTTTCAACACTATAATAAAATATCAGTACGTTATACAGGCTGTTAATGAATACACGTTACAAATTTATAGCGTACGTAGGGATAGGGGATGCAAAATAGAATAACTTTTACTAATAAACTCATATATGGAAATTCACAGTTTTCGAGCTACAGGCTCTTAAAAGAATAATTATATTTAGTAATATATTAAGTGCATTGAAAATGGTCGAAAATTCTGCATGAAAATGTGTGTTGCCTAGAAACTGGATGAGTTTTTTTTCACTCTTGTTTTAATACATAACCAGTGTTACAGATCAGAAAATCTCCGGGAAAATAAATAACTTGTAACAATACTTATTTATATGTAAAATTTGGCTGTAGTATTCCAAATGGTTTTTACTGTTATACCTCTTTATAATTTTCTTCGTTAATTTTACCCATTTTGCACGCCCAGTCGTTTAGAATTTTGGCCAAAATATTATCTGACGTTGTATTAACAAATTAGGATTTCATCACAAAATATTTTTTCTACAGTCTATATACAAAGTAGCCATTTGCGCTCTCTTTTGTCAACGCAAAATGTCACTTTGCCGCTCTAGAGCGACAAAGTAGAAAAAACACTCGCTCCTCAAATTTCTAACTATACAATGTTGAGAAATGTTACTTGGCTACATTCTTAATGGAAACGTTTATTCAGGAATTAATGACACTGTAGTTACACATTACCCACTTACATAACCAAACAAAATGCCGCACTGCTGTGAAAATAAAATAGGGCATTCATTTACAAAAACGAAAGTATAAAATGCTTAGATTAGATTGAAGCAATAGCTCAAGAAGAATGGAAAATACCGATAAGTAAAAATAAATAAAAAATAAATTTTTGTTATGGTGGAGGACCCCATTGTGGCGACTGTAGAAAAAATCTTATGTGTGTTTCGAGCGCAAATGGACATTGTCGATTTCGAGAGAATGCCTCGCTCCTGCGTCGCGCGGCAACAACCTCTCAATCGACAATGTCCCATTTTGCGCTCTTAATACACAAATAACTATTAAACTGCTTCCACACATACGCATTAGATCATTTAGTACTTACAGGAATGTTTTGTCAATACTATTTTCAATACCTATTTTCATATGAAAACGTTCCAAAACGGTTCATTTTGGTATGATTATAAATGTCAAAATATGTTTATATATTACGAATCCTTAGCAACATAAACAAATTAGCAGCCCTGCTTTTTTTAATGCGGATTTACTCTAAATTTCTAAGTGTCACAGTGCTCAAGAAAAGATAATTTTGTTTGAAGATAGCATTACAAATTAATTAATTGGGTTATTTCTATTTCACTTATCAGTTTATAATTACAAAAAAAACTTAAAAGATTGCTTAAATATGTTTACAATTTTAGGCTGTCATTTGAGATTTTATATGTCAAATAAGTGCAATATTCGCGGTAAGTTTCTGAAAATTTTCACCTAGTATGCAATATTCGCTGTAAGTTTGCTCTGATTGGTCCGAATATTCAAAATCTTGTTATTTCATTGGGTATTAAATTGTTCTGGAAATAGTCTATACAATACTTTAGTTGGCTGTGACCTATCACTTCAATTAATATTTTGTTTATTTTAACTTTTAGAATTAAATTGCAGACGCATTATGAATGCGCACACTATTCGCGATTACGCTAGCATATTAATGTACGGCTGAGTAGCAGCAGCACAAGAAATTCAAACAAATCCTGCCGTTTTTGAACAAATGTATGAAAATATGCTCGGAAAGTGCAATGTTTGTAAGGTTTATTTACGTTAAAAATTATTTTAATTGCGCTAAATTTATTTCTAATTGGAAGGTTTATTGGCGACGTTGACTCACCGACCTGCGCAGGCGGTTGTCAAAATTCAAACTCAATCATGGGTTGTAATTTAAAATTTATTTATAATTTAAAAATTGACTGAATGTAAATTTCAATTTTTCTGACTTGAAAATGGCCATAACCATGTGCCGAAACGTCGTCTTTTAGTTGTTACAATAATAAACAACTTTTAAAAAACATTTGAAGCTTTCTATCCGATAAACCTTCCAATTAGCAAAATTCACAGCTTCAGAAAATTTACAACTAAATTTATTTCATTATTATTGGATATATAATAATTTAATTGAACCAAATTTAAATATCTACCTCTCATAACCTGTCCACTCTAAATAGATTAAAATTGAAGGAAAATAATTAAATAAAGACTAGTACATTTAATTTATTCGTACACCATATTTTTATTAACACACAAATTTAATCCTTAAGTATATTAATGTACATATAATAAAAAATTATAAAAGTATAAATACACAATCTGTACAGGTACCGATGCATGTGCCTTGGTATAAAAGATACACTGAATGCAAAGCAAATATCCAAAACTCCACTCAAGTAGTATATTTTTCACTGTTTCGTCACCCATATTCACTACTTTTTAGCACACGAATGAAAAACAAATCGCCAGAAATGAACACAAATGGGCACCACCATAAACAAGATGCAACGTACAACAAATGAACAAGTCCATACAAGTCACTTCACTTAAAATCGTCATTTGACAAATAGAACATTTTTCACTCAATGGAAATATTATTTTGACAAAAATAATATTTATTTGTGACAAATAAATATATATTCATACAATAAAAACTATTTTTCATTGTAATTAAGATAAAGTTTACATAAATATATTATGAATTTAATTCTAAACAATTACATATTTGTAAGAAACAAATAAATATTTCAGAAAATTATAGATTTATTTATTAAAAATCTCAATTTAAAATACTAAACATAAATATATTAGTTTATTTGAGAAAATTAAATTAAATTTAAATGAAATAAATGACGGTCAAATAAATAATATAAACTGAATGAATAAAACACATTTCATATTGAAGATTAAATTGTATTTGTTGCAAGGTTGCAATAATTGAATGAATGAAGTACCCCTTAATTATGAATATTTATTTGCTAAAAACCAGTCATTTTTCTCAGTGTAGTAATTCCTCTTCGAAATTTAAATAAATTGTGCATTCCGATAGAATTTTCATTTTTTTTTCACAGTTTCTTGAATACTCGGTGTAACAGCTTAACGAGCTACCACAATTAATTTCTATACTATTAAAGATACAGTAAAATACTATAAGATAATCTTATCCAGGATGAATCTGTGAAATGACCGCTTTCGATATCTCCCTTGTCGTTAGAAATAGAGCATAAATTTATTAACAGAATTTATTCGTCTACTCAAGGAGTATAACCTAAAATTATTTTCATTTATATATATATATATATATATATATATATATATATATATATATATATATATATATATATATATATATATATATATATATATATATATATATATATATATAGGTATATATATATAGGGTGTTGCATTACGGTTCGGCGAGAATTGTTTCTCTTTTATTTAAATGGAACATCCTATATATTTTCATATATTTTGAATTGTATTTTACTCACCTATACGCACATATAATTTTTTTAAATTTTCCTCGGCGTTGTCAAGTTATTCCGTTTTTTCTCTAAAAATGACCTAATGCACGCATTGCTTTATAAAGGCGTACTAAAGTTATTTTAATAGTAAAAATTAAGAAATTTTTTTTCTGTTCAACTATAACTATACTCTATGTTCTCATATATTTAGAAAAAATATAATTATACAGGATGTTCAATATAGCCAATCAAATTTACTCAATTTCAAATGACTATAACTCGTCATTTTCAAGTAGAACATCCTATATTTTATTATTTAGTTGGGTGTCTTTTTATGTTATCTTTCTAAGTCATTAAGGGTATTCTATGACTAAAATCAATAATTTCGGAGTTATTCACCATTTTTGTCTAAATTTATTTAAATTAAATCTAGTATATTATGGAAATTGGGTTTTTTTAAAGAAACAATTGCAATAATGGACAGTAGTTTGCATTAGCCAATAAATAAAACTATTTATTATTAATATTTGTGCGATTAGGTATTGATAGTTCTTCTTGCGGAAAATTCATATGAATAAATTATTATTACCTAATCGTACTATATAGGCCTAAAAATGTAAATCATCCCATTATAGTCTTATAGCCGTAAAGTCTTAAAAGCCTTATAAGTCTTAAAAGTCTTACAGCCGTATTCATAGTAAATCTGACGTGGTTTAAACCAGGTCTATCTTAGGTCTAAGGTTTTTCTTATTCATAGTAACGGTTGACTTCGATCTAGTTTAAACCTAGTCTAAAATTTAGACCGTGCGTACCCCTGGTTTAAACTAGATTTAAGTCCTGTCCTTGTAACGAGTATATAGTGTGCTTTAAATAATTGCATTCGTAAGACAAAAAAATATTTATTAATTATCAAATTGACAATTTTGATATTAAATGAATAAAACTGAAAATATTCAAGATATTTGTGCAACATAAATGATGTAGAAGATGAAGAAACGATCAGATGTCAATGTTAAAGGTACTTTTATCATATCTGCAAATTTGATATACATAATTGAAATTTGTATTTAATTTTAGAAAATGAATGAGAGACAGAGATTCAGATGAAGATAATATTGAATTAAATAATGCTATATGTAACGAAACATATTTAGACAAAATTACAATAGGCCCGGAAACGAAAACACTTCAAACCTCACATTTATATAAAAATTAATGTGTTAGACAAATTTGGAGTATAAATAAATGATTTTCAGTTAATTTCACACGTTTCTTGTAAATTGCAACCAGTTTCATACCCAAATAAAAGCTCTGGTGTATCGTCAAAACCAGCAGCGCCGTTAACCTCGGGCAATTTTATTCATATTTTAATTTATAAATTTTTTTACTCCCATTTTTCCTCATGTTTACTCATACATATGAATACACGCTTCTATAAACCTATTGTTGTACTACATACTATTCTTATTTTAGATATTATTAAGTATTAATTTTTAAACTGACAACTAAATGACATTTGAAAATATTCGAATATTTATGTCTGAAGCTTACTTCATATTCATCGCAGACCATGTCCAGATGGATACAAGGACTAAACTCGGTCTACGTAGACTAGGTTTAAACTGGGTCTAAAATTTACTATGAATAAGTCCAGGGTGGTCTAAGTTAGACCTAGTTTAAACCTAGTCTACTTAGACCTAGTTTAAACCGAGTCTATCTCAGTTACTATGAATACGGCTGTTAGTCTTAAAAGTCTAGTCTGGTAAATAGATTTAGATAATTTTTCCTTATAAAAAGGCTCGGCGGAACCCTTCAGAAGAATTCAGGCATCCTCAAGGGTTCACGGTCACACTTTGAGAAACACTAATATAGGTATATACTCAACAAAAATATTGAAAGTACTCGTATAATTAATAAATTGTTTCTTGCCAATACATTAAGCAAGTAAAATATGCTACTATGCTGCTTCACGCTTCACCCCAAGACAAATATGTAACCTAAACAAAGACTTTTTGTCTTTGTACATATCTCACAATTCCTATTGTCACATGCCCTCCGCAACGCATAACGAACAAATACGAAAAATGGAAATTTCAAATTACGAAAAAAGAGTAAATTCCTTGAGAGAAAATACTGATACCTACTTGTGTTGTGATATATTTATTTTGGAAAACTAATCTAAGTGTATGTTTGTAATTAGCATTGCAATGTGTGTCAAACGATTAACGAGTGTACAGGATGAAAATATGAGTATAGTTTTATTTTTGCATCATATATCAACTTTCTATATTTGACATATTGAGGAGTATTGCTCAAGTTGCTACCTAGAACTTCTTATACATTACAACTAATTATTTCGTGCGTTATTTATAATAAATAAGAGCAACGATATACTTCGCGCACAAGAAACTTCAAAAGGAGTACGGAAATAAATAATATAAAATGTAACAGAGTATTATTATTAATAAGGTACATGAAGCAAATAAGACTAAGCGTGTATTAAAAATAAAGATATTCACTTTGTTCATGAAACGATTTACTATTGCGATTTCATCATTTTATTTTATACTAACGATTCATTTCCAGTAGTTATTCAACGAGGTTCGAAAATAATCGAATATACAGTTGAGAAGACGAGATGTGTACAGGATTGTTCATTTTAAATGGTACACTATTGCTATCTTGAGAACTATATGAGCTATGATGTCGGTTAAATTAGCAAACAATTTCAATTTTAAATCGTAGATATGGGCTCTAGGATCCAGGACAAATTTATTTAAACGAAGAAAGAATTGTGAAAAATTCATGGACCTCGCTGGGATTCGAACCCAGAGCCTCCCAATCTCTAAATAGTGTAAAGTAAGCGTTTTAGTAGCACCTCTTGGTGTACTCATTTACTCGTATTTGAGTAATTTTTTACAGAATATGTGTTAAATAAGGTAAATAAGGAATAAATAATATAATTTCAAATCAAAAAATACATAAGTAAATAAATCTTATATTTGGCTAATATCTGTGTTGTACAAAAATATGTTAATAATATAATTTCTATCGGAACTCGGAACATGAAAGCGTTTCATATGGTTCTTTGTACAAACAAATATTTAAAAATATTAAAGTCATTTCAGACATATCTAATTTTGCAATTTTAGTGGCTATAGACTTTAAATGAAATATATTGTATCCAAAGACTCAATAATTTCTGGCACGAGGAAGTTAGTTGGTATAAAAAAAACCACATGAATTCATTTAGAACTATTCAATTTATATCACCTAGTATATCCATTTTGAAGTATGTAATAACACTTTTGTAGCAATAAACACGTTCGTACATCTCACAGATCAAACCAAGAATATGTGTATATCACATATCACAGTTGCACAATCCACACTTTGGTGCTGATATGATCGCTGTTTGTAGTAAATACACATCATATTAATAGCGTTGAGTGTTATTTTACATTTAACGAAATATAGTGTAGTTCCAGCACCGTATTGTGCAAATGTACACTAAGTTGAGCATAAGTAACTCAAAAAATTGTTGGTAATTAAAAGTAACCATATTTTTGAGTAATATATCTCATTTACTTCATATGTAGTTAACTTATTTGAAATTTATTAAAATAACACGGACAAAATTTAACTAAACCGTATTTTTAACACGGACGAAAAATGTACTTATTTATGTGTTAAAATTAACACCAAATTACTTCACCAATCGATTTGGTTACTTTACACGGACGATATTTCTTAGAGTGTATGTGCTTCAATGGGGTATGTGACTATATTCGAATTTCAATAAATATGTCATAAAATATAAAAACTAACCACTATAGCTTCTCATTATAATAATAAAAACTAAACATTAATTTATAATAATCTTGTTATTAACAATTTAATGTTTTGGAGAAGGGATATATGCCGCAAGTACGTTAGAATCGTGGACAAAGTTAGACAGACTGCGGGAAGGAAAGAGACAGTTATAAGTCAGCCTATCAGTGTCGCGTTTATGTTGTGGTAGGTGTGACAGGACGTGGCATGATCACATCTGACTATAACTATCTCTTTCCCTCCCAGTCTAACCGTCTTTTTTCACACTTTTACCATTGCACGTCACAAACCCCTTTCCCAAATTTTTAATAATTATTTTCTCGTAAAGTACGAATAATTAATCGATGTAAAAAATACGAGTATTTTATTTTTTTATCTAGTATCATATTATGTAAAAATATTTTTTTGTCACAACCCCATTAGTCTGAACTTTATTATTTGTGAATCAACGTGATTTTTTCTCCAAATGTTTAATTTTCTTCAGTGGCCTTATTATTCTACCACACTTTAATAAAGCCCAAATTTAATTGTTTTAAGAATGTATTTTCTTGTGCAACCGGACGCGAAATAAGCATTTCGCAGCCGCAATACAGGCCACGAAATTGTATTTCGCGACCGTTGTCATGGTAGCGGCCGCGAAGTTAGGTATACACTCACTTGAAAGCAAACTTTCTATTTACAATGAAACTGTTTAAAAATAATAAAATTTGTAATTACATATTTTTTACGGTAGCACAAAAAATATTGTGTACACCTTGTCCGCGAAATCCTTGAGATTATCTTAATTTTTCTCACGGTACGCTAAAGAGTGATTTTGCGGCCTTGATATACAAATAACTATTATATAAAAATTAGTTTAAAAATACTTATTTTTTACCTTTTTTAGATATATAAAAAACCAACTTTTTCAATAAAGATTACTAATTATCCAAAATATTTCACATTTAATTAGTGTGGGCTTTATTTCTTACAATTAATAAGCAGTTTGTTAAAAAAACCATTATTTTATTAATATTTACTAATTGTTGCTATTCTGGTTAAATATAACAATTTAATTTGTGTTTATTACATGTAGCAGTATGCAAATATTAAACTAAAAGGCATTATAGCATATAATTATCAATGAATTGATAACAATTAAACATATACAATTATAGTACATTAGTAAAACATAAATTAAACACGAAATGTAAATTATTTGTTGTTTATTTGTTAAACAATAGTTAGTTTACATTGGGAACATATTTGCGAATTTAAACATTCATGCTCTAAATGCCATTTATTATATTGTTATTTCAGCCACATGTGTATTTTACTAAATTAAAAAAATATCGTAAATATTATATATATTAATTTTTAAAATTATCATAAAATAAAATAATTAAACGTTTCAACAAATTCATAAATTCAGCAATATTTTAAATTTATGCTACAATATTCGTGTTTGAATAAAAATATGGCAATACTAACATCATTTACGTGCTAATAAGAAATCAGTATTACAAATCGATTATTATTGAAAGGTGTGAAAAAAAATTATCAATTTATACGTAATAAATACAAGTAATGTCTAAAATTTGTCTCATTTGAAATTCATGAGACACATTAAAATTAATTAAGTCACACGAAAGATGTATTTTACATATTAATATTAAATATATTTAATTTTGTAATATGTATTCACATGACCCTGGAAATCTTCAAAGTCATCAATGAAAACAAATTCCTTCCTAATCATTAGAACTTGTATCTTTATAATACCTATTTTAAAAATAATATTGTAACGATTTTATTTATTTGGGTAAAGTGTAAATATTAGACAATAATTATTACTAATTAAAATAAGTGTTTATTAAACTATGAAGAAAATGACTATTACTAATATTAAACAATTATTAAAAACTAATTAAGACTAAAACTATAATTAACTAGATAACACTAACACTATTTATTTATGAGAAAAATTCGTTTTCCGGGAATGGACTGTGTCATATTTTGAGTCAGAGCTCAACGTTTCGCCCGCAGTCATATGGGGCATCTTCAGGAGCAAGAGGGGGATAGTACTGTCTTGAACACGGTTACCCGACGTGTCAACCACGCTAGAGGCCGAGTTTAAGCAACAAGGAGGGAGACTCAGTTTACAAGGTTACCCGACGTGTAAACCACGCTAGAGGCCAAATAAACCAAGTGACGAAAGAAGGCCGAGAAGACAGTTATATACTAATCTAAAGATACGGTAGATGAGCAGAGCTAATGAGGACCAATGGGAATCGAGTTCGTAATGGTAGATTGGGCGTGTCGTGTTCCGAGAATCACCGGTTTCCACATGTGGCTCAAGAAATAGCCATCATCCCGATTGATGTTATTCGGATGTTTCCATATTTCTAAAGTTTCCCTGTATTTACGTCTGTAAAACTCGGGGACAGGAGCTAAAATGCGGGAATTTTCAAATAAGATGTTATGTCCTGTATTGTGTTGGTGTTCTGCGACCGCAGATGTTAATACCATACCATTACGCAGACAGCGTTTGTGTTCTGACAATCTAGTGTGAACACTCCTTCCTGTTTCACCTATGTATACTGTGCCGCAAGAACAAGGAATACTATAAACACCGGGTGACGACAAGGGTTCGCGTTTATTTTTAGTTTGGGGGAGTATTTCTGAGATCTTTTGTGGAGGTTTAAAAAAGACCTTAATATTGTTTTTATTGAGAATTCTACCTATTTTGTCCGAGAAACCTCCACAAAAGATCTCAGAAATACTCCCCCAAACTAAAAATAAACGCGAACCCTTGTCGTCACCCGGTGTTTATAGTATTCCTTGTTCTTGCGGCACAGTATACATAGGTGAAACAGGAAGGAGTGTTCACACTAGATTGTCAGAACACAAACGCTGTCTGCGTAATGGTATGGTATTAACATCTGCGGTCGCAGAACACCAACACAATACAGGACATAACATCTTATTTGAAAATTCCCGCATTTTAGCTCCTGTCCCTGAGTTTTACAGACGTAAATACAGGGAAACTTTAGAAATATGGAAACATCCGAATAACATCAATCGGGATGATGGCTATTTCTTGAGCCACATGTGGAAACCGGTGATTCTCGGAACACGACACGCCCAATCTACCATTACGAACTCGATTCCCATTGGTCCTCATTAGCTCTGCTCATCTACCGTATCTTTAGATTAGTATATAACTGTCTTCTCGGCCTTCTTTCGTCACTTGGTTTATTTGGCCTCTAGCGTGGTTTACACGTCGGGTAACCTAGTAAACTGAGTCTCCCTCCTTGTTGCTTAAACTCGGCCTCTAGCGTGGTTGACACGTCGGGTAACCGTGTTCAAGACAGTACTATCCCCCTCTTGCTCCTGAAGATGCCCCATATGACTGCGGGCGAAACGTTGAGCTCTGACTCAAAATATGACACAGTCCATTCCCGGAAAACGAATTTTTCTCATGACTCAGACTGTGGAAGCCTACGCAATTATTTCACTATTTATTTATTTAACCAATTAACACTACTATTTATTTCCACGATATTACTAATTATTTAATTCGACTATTTATGTCACCTCTTTATCTATATCACGATCAACTGTCCGCCTACCGACCTCCACAGCATCTATACACTCAACTGACTCAACAGCGTCTGTATATTCAACTGTTCGGACAGAAGTCACACTTTTCGCCTCACTATCTGTCTATTTATGTAACTAACAGTCTAACTTCCACAGCTTCAGTATCTAATTAACTAACTCTCGAGCATAGCTGCTCTACTTTGTCGCGCATGAGCGGCAAAGTGACATTTTGCGTTGACAAAAGAGAGCGCAAATGGCTACTTTGTATATAGACTGTAGAAAAATAAATTTTTGTTATGGTGGAGGACCCCATTGTGGCGGATGCAGACAAATCTTGTGTGTGTTTCGAGCGCAAATGGACATTGTCGATTTCCAGAGAACTGCTCAGAATCTCTCAAACGACAATACCCCATTTTGCGCTCATAATATACAAATTGCTATTTTGTTTCTACGCCATATTATTTTATTTCTTTTAAGTAATTATTACTCATAAAAGGTAAGTAAACAAATATGTTGTCACTGCTTATTACCTATTTCTGGGTGTGCCAATCTGCTTCTATTTTATTTCTGTACCACTGAGGGCGTTTACTACTCAAAGCTATTGTGGAGAAAGCACCACGAAAATCACTTTCGTGTTACTTGAAAAAGGGATATAATTTTCATATTTCTATTTGACGTCGGTCTACAAGATAATTGGTTCAAAATAAATGACGCGAGTTTGATTCGAACACGGGTCGCCGAATCCAATTATTTGTTGGTATATAAAAAAATGAACATCGTTAAGATCATTAGGAGAGAATGCCTATAAGGGATAGTGTTTTGTCTTTTACCGTAATGTTTTAAAAACAATATAGGTGGAATTCAGCTCCATTAACTTATAGTAATTTATCTTGTTGCTGAAATCTACTCAGAAAAATTTAGCGAAATATTAAAAGAGAATTACATACAAAGGAACTGAAAAGAGCAGAGTTTGCATAGTAATTATTTTCTATCTCTAAAAGAGAGCCACTTTAAAATTTCATTTCCCTTTGCATTGTATTACTAGGATTTTTTCGCCATTTATGACGATCCTTGTAATTTCATCAAAAGGGCAAAGAATATTTCAAATTAGATTTTAATATTTTATATCATTTTTTATTCGGAAAACATCGCTTTGGATAATAGATGGAAACGAGATACCTAGTGATTAATATAATCTTAATCCCATCTAAGAATTCAGGATACAGCTGTCAATATTTGTCAAAACAATGGATGTCAAAACAATTAATTTACTTCAAGATTCTGCACAAAACTAGGACAGTAATAATGAACAGGATTAGCTGTCGAATTTAGCCAAACAGATGCACTAATTAGTCATTATTAAATGGATATTGTTACTTCAATCTAATTATATGACCTTATTGCCAAAATCTGCGTAAAGCCTGTTTGGCATGGTCACAAATTGTTAGCAAATTTATTAACAAAATCAGTAACAAATTGTATCACTGGAGACGATTTTAATGACAAATATGATATGTTCCAACACAAATTTTATTACAAATTATGATATACCGGGAAGTGAACAAAGGGATTCAACATATAATTTTAGTTTTATGCAATTTCCTGCTCTCCTGTTCATTTTACGTTGCAAACAAAACTGTTTTTACATTTTATCATGCATTTAGCTTCCTCACAATTTTAAATAGAAATTTTGTTTTCGTTTGTTTTCTTTGTTTTCTGGCTTTCACAAATTATTTATAAACGTCATATTTAAATCCAATTATAACTATTTTTTTGATTTAAAAAATACGGGGTAGAAGGTTTTC
This sequence comes from Harpalus rubripes, assembly GCA_963082715.1. Classification (NCBI taxonomy): domain Eukaryota; kingdom Metazoa; phylum Arthropoda; class Insecta; order Coleoptera; family Carabidae; genus Harpalus; species Harpalus rubripes. The sequence goes on along the minus strand of OY720458.1, from coordinate 47,766,818 downwards.
GTGTGAAGAAGAGATTGATGCTGCAATTCATGATTATTTTAAAAGCATTACAAACGAAAATTTATTGGGAGCTTTTAATAAGTGCGGTGTAATATTGTTAAAGGGAATATATTTAAAATTAAATCCTAAAAAATATGAACGATGTGTCGTATTCTCAATAATTCTAGCGTATGAATAAATTTTTAGAATATTTTAAATTTATTTTTAGATGCCAAAATTGAGTATGTTTATAATAAATTAATATTTTAAACATAGTTATGAATGTGTCATTTGAAATTAAGTTACCAAAGTTAAGTTAGTTTTTAAGTCCTTCGGTAATTAGTTTGACAATTTTGTCAATTGTCAAGGCACCAGAAATTAATTTGGCTATCTTGACAGTTTTTAAATCTCCCAGAAATTATAAATTTATAATTTGTAACTAAATATACAGGGTGTTCATTTTAAGTAATACACTATTACTAATTCGAGAACTATAATTTTAGTTAGTAGTGCCATCTATGTAAAATTTAGCAGATATTAAAATATTAAAAATAAAGATATTCACTTTGTTCATGAAACGATTTACTATTGCGATTTCATCATTTTATTTTATACTAACGATTCATTTTCAGTAGCTATACGAGGTTCGAAAATAATCGAATATACAGTTGAGAAGACGAGATGTGTTTTCAGGTAACAAATAGTGTCCGCGAACTGTATACAGGTTGTTCATTTTAAGTGGTACACTATTGCTATCTTGAAAACTATATGAGCTACGAGGTCGATTAAATTAGCAAACAATTTCTATTTTACTAGACTATTTTAATGAGCGTCAAATTATTTTTTATCAACCAGTGGTTTTCAAACTATGGGCACCAACTTTGTTATATTAAATGGGATCATATATTTTTTATTTACGTATTAGAGAGAGAATTTTATTCTGAATTTAATGATATAATATTTTCATACCCTCACATAACGATTTTTTAAAGAAATATGCATAATAATATGACTATAAGAGTGCCACGGATGGAAAAATTGAATACATGTTAATTTTTTTACAAAGAATTAGAGTGCCCTAACAGAAAGGAGTGAATATTTTCTTCTATCAACTGATCATAAATGTCAACCGAGATGTCAACGCGCATAAAATATTTACGTATTAATTTCATAGCATTCTAATTCTATATAAGAGTAAGAACATGTATACATTTTTTCCATTCGTGGCACTCTTATTATAGTCACATTTTAATAATATTAATATAAAACTTTATATGCATATTTCTCAAAAAAATCGTTATGTGAGAGTATGCAAATATTATATCACTGAATTCAAAATAAAATTCCGTATCTAATAAATAAATAAAAAATATATGATCCAATTTAAAATAACAAAAAGTTGGTCCCCACAGTTTGAAAACCACCGGTTGTAAAAAATTAATTTTACGCTCATTAAACGAGTCTAGTAAAATAGAAATTATAGTTCGTAAGATAGCAATAGTGTACCTCTTAAAATGAACAGTCTGTATACTATAACGAATTTGATGTTTCTTATTTAGTAATATATTTAAAAATAGGTTCAAAATAAATATTTTATTTCTGTTTTTGGTTTCTTCGCAATTAAAAAAAAATGCAAAATTTCTGTTAATTAATAGAAACAGTAAAAATGTAAAAACAGTTTTGTATGAATCTTTTCATTCTTTGCACTCTTAAGAGTTTTTCCCGTAAAATGAACAGGAGAGCATAAAACTAATATAACTTATTAAATCCCTATGTTCATCCCTGCAGGACACCACATGATATACCGGGTATCTACTTTTTTGTGGACCATAGGGAATACAATGGTAAAATTTTCATATTGCTGTAAATTCTGCCCTATTACTTTTAGAACAGTATTGTAAATATAAAAAATATATTCAGAATTAAAAACTACAGCCAACAAGTCCAAAATTATTATTTACCTGCGTTTCGTTTGGGAAAGATTGGCAAAATAAAAGTAATAATTTTTAGCTATTTACAGTGCCATGACCAATAGCACAAAATTTTAAACAATTGTATTGCTTGAGTTTGGCAGGTGACATCTGTCATAAAGTTAATGATTATTGAATTCATTAACTTATTTATCAGTAAGCATGGATATATTTATCAACGCAGAAAAGGCTCAATGGGACAATATTATCAATTAAATATCAATGAATAAACTTTTATCTTTGGAAGTCACACAATGCGACTATTTGAATTCTATGTTTTGTCTTGCATGGCACTCTGTAAAAAGCTTAAAGACGGATATTTAATTTTAGGTTTATCTCATGACAAAAGTTTTTATATCAATAGATTTAGGCTCATTTGATGCAGTATTTAATTCTGACCATTTTTTGTAATTACACTCTTTTGAAAACATTTCCTTCATTTGAAAGAAAACTGACAGAAGATCAGAAATGTACCCAATACCAGGAGGCATTTAAAATGACCTTAGCTACAATATTCAGGGATGTATTTAAAAAATTGAAAACCGCAAATCCTAGTTCATTCATCTCAGGTTTAAACAACCCTCGAATCGGAATTACTGTTAGAAGAAATTAAAAATAATCCTATTTCATAGAATTGCCAAACTAAATAGTTTAAAGATCAAAATATTTTGTTATAATCAACATAAACGAAAAAATGTTGAAAATATTTTAAACGCACCCCTGTTCTGATATTCAGTTACTCTAGTCGGCCATTTATTTTCAGCCAGACATAGTAATGTATTTCTGTATCTTTCCTAGTCCAGTGTTTAAATGGGTTCATGCAAAAATTTTATACTTGAATATTTCGTACAATTCTATTCTTCTCTAGGGTTTCAAAAGAAACTGACATATAAAATAATTTAAACGTCAACTTTCATTCGCTAGTTATACCATACTACTATTGGTTATTGTGCATTTGAAGAAGTACGGTACACGTCCAGAGATAGTAGGACTAGTTCGGTTATGGATAAAAAAGATAGATGGCAGCTATTACTTTTGCATCGTTCTTACATTTACCTCACTTCACCCTACCTCAACTTCTTAACAAGAACTTTAAGTTTGTAGTGTTTCAACTTACAGAACATAATATTCTAGGTTAATATTTGTTAATTGCAGAATATGAATCCCAAACCCAAACCTTTGCTTACAAAATAATCGTTTATTTTCATAACATGTGGTTGGAAATTCATGTAAAGTTTTGAGTTCGTCTCTACTCTGAGTTATGAAAGTTCATCACTGCCTTGCATAATCAGGATAGCAGAGTTCCCCGTTTTCCGTATGAAAAGATAGGTACTTACTTTTCAAAGAAAACCTTCTTACTGCGTTACCAGTTACCCACCGTATACAAGTTTGTACTTCACCCCTTACAGTCTCGGTAAATAATGCTAATCATGTTTGTGGAATGCTCGGTTTTAATTTTGTGTATTCAGTTTTTTTCGTGTGTAAATTCGTGAAAAGATTATGAGAAGATTTATTTTTTCAAGCGGTAGGTAAGTTTGTAAAAGAGTCATAAATTTATTTTAAAACGAATTTATGCTAATAACGAAAATATTAAATTTTTACTCACATATTGTTTTCTGCATTATTGTAAATATCAAAGGCACGTACCTGGAACAAAATATAATAATTAATAGCACAAAATAACGAATATTATTCATAAAAAATATGAGATTATTGTTTTAAAACTAATAATTTTTAGCACAGTTGTTGATCTATTGAGTAATCCTAATTCCACTTTTTCTTGTTGCTTTTCTTTTAATACAATTTCCATTTTAATACGGTTTAATACTGAAGATGAGAACATTGTTCTTGAAATACGTATGTAGTTTTATGCCAATTAAATTCGAAACTAGTGTTTCTGCACGAGACGAGAAATTCTCGAATCTCATCTCGGCTCGTCTCGAAATTTCTCGTCTCGCCGAGACGAGAAAGCTTTTTGAACTCACGAGACGAGACGATACTTACATGTCGAGATTCTCGATTCTCGACAATTATTCCGAGATTTCTCGACAATTTTTTGTATTTTTAAAAGTACAGTATTTTATATTTTCATTGGAACATTTTGTAAATTTGTATCAAAAAATTTTTAAATTATAAATCTAATACAGGATCAGGCTAAAATTTCTTAAATAAAACTATCTATCGACAGAGTGTTACAGCCAGTAATGGGTAAAAAGCGTGATGATATATTTATTTAATTTTTTATTATTTATATGGATTCTTTTAAATAAATAATGTTTTCTTTATTTTATTTAAGCAAAGCATAAAATTTGCCTTTTGGTGGTGCAAATTGCCTGGCTGGTAGTATGAACACTACAGCGAGCAGTTGATTAGCATTGTTTTATCTCTCAACTCTCAATCGCTTATTAATTATTTTAAAGAAAATTACTTCAAATAAAAGATGCATATAATTATATTTTTCTACGACTGTTATTTGAAGTATTTTTCTCTAAAGTAATTCATAAACGCTTGACAGATATAAAACAATGCTAATCAATTGCTCGCTAATCACCCTTACTTAATCAATGTTTATACTAATAATAAACATTATTTTTATATTATACATTTTATTATTCTAAAATAAGTTTTGTTAACTTGTTGTGTATTTGTAACTGTTCATGAATAAGAAGATTATTTTATTATTATAGTAGTGCTGTATCAAATTACACTGTCTCTAATTTTGTAATTTGTTGATAGGTATAAAATTGATACTGACGAAAATTAGTTGTCTCAATTTTTTTAATAACCTTGAATATTATTTATATGTTTTTACGGTAAATATATAATAATAAATTACATATTGGATCCATTAAAAAAAACGAGAAATCTCGTCGAGATTCTCGGCCGAGACGAGACTCCATTATTCGAGACGAGAAAAAATCGAGACGAGAGTTATTTTTTTGTCTTCTAGACGGGACGAGACGAGACAATGTAGTTTCTCGGCTCGATCGTCTCGTCAGAAACACTATTCGAAACATCGTACAAAATGTTTAACCGAATGTATTTATGGGTACATACTTTTTTGTTTAAAAACTTTTCACATTATAACCAAAAAAAAAAAAATTATATATCATATTTGCTGTGCGACAAACCTATGAATTATAAAAAATTAGGATGAACATATTATATACCTGTTTTTTTACTATTAAAACTGATATTTTAAATCTAAACAAATTCTAAATAATATCTGTAAATATCACTTGTTTCTCTATCACATATCAAATACTAATAGAAATCACGAACGAATGCAAGTTAATTTTATGCATATTAAATGAGCAACAAAGCATGCGCGCTGACTCAAGCATATAAATTTAATAATATTGGATTTTTTAATAGCACAATAATATTAAATAATATTTTAATTTTAAATGAAACACTTTGATTTCGATAAAAATACTTAATTTTAGAGAAAATGCAAAATCTGTAAAATTAATTATTTTTTAAATTATGCAGGTACCTAACATGTTATTTCTCCCACTTACCAGCTGATTCGGATAATCCGAAATTCTGATAATCAAAGTTCTAATAACCAGAGTTTTAATGTACAATATACAAACAGGGTCTTTTAAAAATATTGTAAAAAAAATTAAGGGCATTACGTCTGCTATCTCGAAAACTATAAGAGTTACGACTTTGATTAAATGGGATTTTTGGTTTACCTTTCAGAGGTCATCTTAGATGTGCTTTTGTTTTTTTTTAAAATCAAATAATTGTACTATGTTAAATGTTGTGGCGACCTTGGCCAATATTTAATTTTCAAATAACTTCGTAACTATTAGAAATTGAGAAAAACGTTTCATATAAAATTGTATTGTTTTTTTATAGTCTATTTACTGACATAGACAAAATTTTGTTCGATCACTATCTTTGTTAGTTTTTTTCGATTTTTCGCTTTTCTCGGAAACAGTTGAAGATCAGTCCTATGTTGATTAAGTTTTTTTACTTATTTTCAGTGAAACTTTCAAAAAAATAAGTTTCCGAAATTTGCACATCACTAGTCTCGGTAGAAGCTAAATATGGACTAGAAGATGACCCTTAAAATACTGGTCGAACTATTATCACCAGTCATTCGGCCCACAGTTATTTTAAAGTTTTAAGTCAATATATAAAGTAGCCGAAAAATTTTTGAACAATTTTCTTACCATTTGTGTCGAAATTAATAATAGATGAAGTGTAAGGTTAAATATAACTAAAACGCTAAAACTATTATAATTACCCGTTAACCTTAAAATTAATTTTAAATAAAAACTAAACACGTATTTCGAGAACTAATCACATCATCAGTAGTACAACAAGGGAAAATTAAACAGAGTAATCAAGACTACTCAACATGTCAACCATACCAGAGGTCCTGACAACTACTGATGATGAGAACTTAGTTCTCGAAATACGTATTTAGATTTTATTAAATTTTAAGGTTAAGGGGTAATTATAATAGTTTTAGTCATTTGTGTAGATTTTATAATTTGTTGAAAATGTAAACCGGCCCAACTAATAAGACTTTGGGCTCGTACATATTAGCACGGCATATTACATTACCCATTTTTGGGAGTGCCAATTTGCTTCTATTCGCAGATATCGGTAATGACAATATACTAAGCTCACGCTAGAATTATAGAAAATCAGATATGCCACGAAAAACATAATAGGGGACTACAGCGCAATTGATTTAAGAGATATTAGGTAAAAATATTGAAAGTATATGTTTAATAATGAATATTAATAAGAATTAAAATGATATAATTGAAATACTTCGGAAATAAGGGGGTTTTTGTTATAGCAGCTCGTCACTCATATGAAATCCATATATATTATTTTGATTGGCGACACAAAGACGGCCTATAAATATATAACGAATACCCACTTAGGGGAAAAGCCTACTACCAATGGAAGTAGAGAAATTCAAGTAGCGGAGGCGTGGCTATCAGTCCAGTACTGCAATTCTCACACAGTTTTTATTTGAATATAAATATTTTGCATTCAACTTAATAATTTAAATACACTTCCAATTATAAATCGTGTAGACTTGTAAAGTATTATAATAATATTCATTTATTTTCATAATTTAGAAATAGCATATATTTCATGAACATTTAGGTCCACGAAGAAAACAGCTTTATATAAAAAATTATATTCGTGACGTCACATCTATATTTTCAAATTTTAGGAGAGTATAACTCGCTTATTAATAGGATTTTTTCACCGGATTTTCACCGACAGTTTTAGTTTTACTTAAGATGCATTCACAAATGAAAATTAGGTTTAGATTTATGGTTTATACTTTAGACTTAAAGACTTTGGCCGCATATTATGTAATGACTCCATTCACACTTCAGAATTTAAGGAGCATTCACAAATGGAATTTAGGTTTAGATTTATGGTTTATACTTTAGATTTGAAGACTTTGGCCGCATGTTATGTAATGACTCCATTCACACTTCAGAATTTAGAATCTCTAAATCCAAATCATAAAGCTAAACATTGCAAGGTCCAAACTTTAGGTTTATGATTTAGTTTGACGTCACAAACTTCACCAATTAGAACGAGTCTGAAATGATATAGATATATACACCCATCTTTATTTAGTATCCACTTAGTGGATTCGGCTTTTTAAACAAATGAGAGAACATGGAGACTGTCATAACTTAATTGCTGAAAAATAACCAATAATGCCAAGCGAATGACAGTCTCACGGCGCATAGGTGCCTTGTTGAGTAATACTCTACCGATATTTTAATCTTGTTTTTGAAGCATTTACACAGATGTCTGTACATATCAAAACTAAGTTTCAGATAAATTTAAACTTACATTTATGAATGACTTACTTAAACCTAAACAAAAACCATAAACCTAATTTTCATTTGTGAATGCAGCTTTAGGGTCTCTAAATACAAATCATAAAGCTAAACATTGCAAGGTCCAAACTTTAGGTTTATGATTTAGTTCGACGTCACAAACTTCACCAGTGAGAACGAGTTTGAAATGATATAGATATATACACCCATCTTTATTTAGTTTTCACTTGGTGGATTCGGCTTTTTAAACAAATGCGAGAAGAACATGGAGACTGTCATAAATTAATTGCTGAAATATAACCAATAATGCCAAGCGAATCACAGTTTCATAGCGCACAGGTGTCTTGTTGAGTACTGCTCTACCGATATTTTAATCTTGTTTTTGAAGCATTTACATAGATGTCTGTACATATTAAAACTAATTTTCAGGTAATTTAAACTTACATTTATGAATGACCTACTTAAACCTAAACAAAAACCATAAACCTAATTTTCATTTGTGAATGCACCTTTATACGTTCAGATGAAATTATATTTAAAAAATGGTGGAATCCCCCTATTTCTTGAAATTATGCTATAAAAGTTAAGTTATGTAAAACTTAGTTAATTCATTTTTTGAAGTATCATTGTGAGTAAAAATGTGGAATTTATTTTTGTAATATGACTTAATATGACAGGTTTAACAGTTTTTAAGTCTTCCAGATATGATATTTACTTGAACACATTCAAAATAAAATTCTAAAAAATATGAACCATGCGTCTTCATTTTTACGTGACCCGTGTATTACGGATTGATTAAACAATGATTTAGATTGATTTCGATTGAATTTGGTTTGAGTTTTTCATTTTTTTGCGACTTGTTCTGTGTGATGCATATTTGAAAATATTATATTTGTAATACGTTGTATACAAAGTAACACTGCAACAAATTGAATTCAGCACGAGCACATATGTCACGTACTTGGCGTATTTATTTACAAAGTCGTCGTTTCTTATTTTACGCGACTGTATACTCGTAGAGTTTGCAGCATACTCGTCTGCGAACCAGTAGAATTGAATGGAGAGAAGAATGGCTGTGTGCATTTAATTATGACATAAAAGTTAGTTAGAGTGTGCGTCATATATTCGCATGCATATATTTTATGGTAGTTAGTGACTCCAATCCTTTTAAAACAAAATACTCGTAAAAATAAATTGAGAAATGTTGCTTCGGATACAGCATTTCCTGGGCACGGGTAAACTTATGCTTCGGTAAAGAATATCAGTATAGTATGACTAGCGAATGAAAGTTGACGTTTAGATTATTTAATAGATGTGGTTTCTTTTGAAAACATTTCCCTATATTTGAGTTGAAAGGAAACTGACCCTTATGTATTCCGTTACTGAAGATTAGAATTCGAGTCCATACCAGGAGGCATTTAAAATGACCTTAGCAACAGGATTCAGGAATGTATTTAAAAAATTGAAAACCGCAAATTCTAGTTCGTTCGTCTCAGGTTTAAACAACCCTCGAATCGGAATTACTGTTAGAAGAAATTAAAAATAATCCTATTTCATAGAATTGCCAAACTAAATAGTTTAAAGATCAAAATATTTTGTTATAATCAACATAAACAAGATTAGAATTCGACTCCATACCGCAGGAGGCATTTAAAATGATCTTAGCAACAGGATTCAGGAATGTATTTAAAAAATTTAATACCGCAAATTCTAGTTCGTTCGTCTTAGGTGTAAGAAACCTTCGTTTAGTTAAAAAATATTTCAATTTGCTCTCAAAAAACGCACATGCATACGAACTATGTTGACAATTCTAATTATTTTCTGAGCAGAGTTACGACATCTCTCGCCTTATGAACTGAATCTATAACCTATGTGGCAAAAAGAGACTACTCAATGGGGAATTTTATGGTTACCATCTACGGAGTTGTGAAGTAAGCTCTAACAAAGACAACAAGCTCGAAGAGAGAGATAGTTGAGTATTACCATGACCTCTTAGATAGAATTTAAAACAGCATGTAGCGTTTGCACTATTAGCTCTGATTTGAACCGGGCCTGAACGACAATGCCCACAGGAATATAGTATGACTAGCGAATGAAAGTTGACGTTTAGATTATTTAATAGATGTGATTTCTTTGGAAAATATGTCCCTATATTTGATTTAAAAGGAAACTGACCCTTATGTATTCCGTTACAGAAGATTAGAATTCTACTCCATACCAAGAGGCATTTAAAATGACCTTAGCAACACGATTCAGGGATGTATTTAAAAAATTTAATATCGCAAATTCTAGTTCGTTCGTCTCAGGTGTCAACAACCCTGGAGTCGGAATTACTATTAGAGGAAATTAAAAATAATCCTATTTCATAAAGTTGCCAAACAAAATAGTTTAAAGATCAAAATATTTTGTTATAATCAACATAAATAAAACATGTTTAAAATATTTTAAACGCACCCCTGTTTTGATATTCAGTTACCCTAGTCGGCCATCTATTTTCAGTCAGATATAGTAATGTATTTCTGTGTTGCCCTAGTCCAGTATTTAAATGGGTTCATGCAAAAATTTCATACCTAAATATTTCGTACAATTGTATTCTTCTCTAGGGTTTCAAAAGAAACCACATCTATGAAATAATTTAAGCGTAAACTTTCATTCGCTCGTCATACCATACCGTACGGGGAAAAATTATAGATAGTGTGATAAGGCGAGGGTAAGAGTAATAACAGATAAATAATTTTTTATAAACTTTTTTAAATTTTAGTTTCAATAATCATATTTTAACTCTGTTTATCTATTTAAGTTATAAATGTCAAAATTCAGTTTAGAAATTCTTTTGGTATTATGATAGTCACGACATTTATTTTTTGATCATTAGGTTTAGAAATTATTGTGTATACGTGCGTGACTTTGAATGCCCTAGCCTATGCACCCTGTACCCCTAAGATAATCCTGTCCTGAAGATAGCGCTTTGTTTTTGAATAGTCGACATTAGTTACTCATGGGGTAAACATGAAATAAGTCTAGATTAGTTCGTCGCGTCGGGCAGACGTTGGTTGTTGACGGAACATGTAGTGTTTTAGTTTTAGGGCGCGTACTAAACGCCCGCCCGCTGTGTTACGGAATGTAACATGTTAGGCTTAGTTGTATTAGTTAATAATGTAAATATAACAGTAGTCAGTAAATATAAAGTAATGTCCATGTCCGTAAATTCTGTGTTCATAATGTAAAGTATACATCCCTCATCAAACGAGTGGAAAGTGTAAGTGCATGTGTGTTCTTCCTTCTCACAAAGTCGTGGACGCCAACCATCCAAACGTCCACCAGTTAGAGTCAGTGTGTCATCGTTGTAGTAAACAGTCATCAGTTCACATCATATGCTTAGGAGACCCCCTCGTGTTACAATAGGCAGACCTGTCGGCCATTTTAGATCCCACACAGAACATTTTCAGTTATTATGGTGTTTATGGAAGAACGTGATAAGTTTATTTTGTAAGCAGATTTTCGTACTGCGAAAAATGATAAAAATGAGTGAAAATATATACGCCAATGCAATCTGTCAATCGTATTTCACTATCAAAATGATGTGGTAAACAAAAAATCAGAACGAGGCGGAAGCTTCAGTCATTCTGGATCACTCTGTATATGTTGTAGGATCCGGGTAAATTCACCGCCCACAATTTTTACTGAAATAATAGATATTATGTAATAAAACATTTATGTATGTCTAAAAATAAATTAGAAGTAAAAGAAAAAAAGATATAGCAAGCAGCATGCGAATTAATTTTGCATATTGGAAAGTTTCGTATCCGTATCCTTATCCGTATGGTTTGTTTAGGTTTAGGAAATCACAAGAGGAAGTAAATAATTCCCTCGAATGTTTCTGGTAGAATGAACCACGCAAGTGTGTACCGTGCTTTACTTCGTGTTCACTAGGCGTAAATTACCTAACACAATGGATTCGTAAAAAGCCCCGTGTATTTAAATGTTCTGATCCCTTATCGCAGAACGGCACAACAACTGTTGTCTTCTCCAAACAACAACAAAGGGAATCACATTCGTCAAGGATTTACCTCCTTCACCATTCATTCACAAACGGTTCTTATTTTTTTTCTTTTTTGATCCACCAAAATAAAAACAATTTTAACAAGTACCTTGTACGGTTTAATGATTCAATTTTAGTAATAACGACATATCTATGGAATTGCTAAAGTATTATTTTCATTCATTGTTTTCCATTTGAACGTCTCTTTTCCTCTTTTCCCTTGTTGAACTGCCGCTAATCCAATTCTTCGTGCACACGTAAATTAAATTGTTACGAACAATTAAAAAAAAGAGTACTAGTTACATCGCCAGCGAGCCATATAATTTCCGTGCATTTCGCTCGGTCCAGCACCATCAGCAATTGAATAAATACTTACTCAAATTGTTTGCCATATAATAGTATCCATTTGCAATCAAAATTTTCGAGAAAATAATTAGGGATATAGAGTAACTTTTACTAATACAATCATATTCGGAAACGCACTGTTTTCTTAAAAGAGTAACGGCCGGTTGCGTAATAAATAATTTATAAAGTTACTTTAATTTTAAAGTTTGATCTAAAAGTGAAAAAAGCGTTTCATAATTCAACTTTAAGTTAAAGTTGTTAGTTTAAAGTCCTTTAAAATAAAGTCATGTGAGAGTTCCTTTACGAGCTTAAAGTGGAAATTTAACTTAGCAGTTTCGATTCCACATTTTTGATAAAAAAATTTCTTTAATTTCTTCATCAAGTTCCGACGAAGATGTTAATATTAAACAACGAAAAGTATATTAGCCAGGAATTATTAATACTATTTTACACACGTGTTGCATACAACATTTTTCCTACAACTGAAATGGTATTGATGTTTCTCATAATACTGAGTGTACAGGCATCCAGCAGTTTCAAATACTGTTAGTACTCTTTCTCATAACACTGTACAAAATGTAGCTTAAACACTTGGAAGAATCTCAGAGAGACGATGTTTAGTCTTTTATAATGTACAAATTGTACATTTAGTATTAATATTAAAAATTAGGTTAGGTTAGGATACATGTCAAAAAAATGTTAATGTTCTTAAAAATTAGATTAGTACTCAATCTGTTAAATAAAATATTAAATTTGTTTCAGTTACAGTGTATATACATATTTCTTAATAAATTTTATTACTTTCATTATTATTTACTACCTAATTATATACTTGACAGGTAAATTAACCGAATTTTAATGTTGCCTAGCAACGCTTATTTACTTTTCAAACACTAGTGCGTGAAAAGTACTTTTCCCGCACTAGTGCTTGAAAAGTGTCACTTTACACACTGTAATGAGTGCGTGAAAAGCACGGTTGTAGGAAAAAGAATTTTATGACAGATTTAGGTTTAGGAAAATACAATTTTATTTGTATTGGAACAGATAGAAGAAATAATATAATTAACAACATAAATAAATCAAAAGATATATTTATTAACATTTTTAAAAATCCAATAAAGCAATATCTTTTATTATTTGTGGGCCATCAGTAGTTTTCTTGACACTGTTCTGTTTTCCAAATCATAATTTCTGGCTATTTTCAAGTTATTGTATTTTCAATTTAGTCATGACAGCCTGTTCAATTTTTTGCCAAGCTGAATCCTACAAATCGTTATGTAAAAGAATAAAAATATTATATCACTGAATTCAGAATTAAATTTTCTAACGAACGAGCAAATAAAAAATATGATTCCATTTAAAATTAAAAAGTAAGGTCCCGTATTTTGAGAACCACTGGTCCAAAAAAATATTTTTTCTTTCTTTAAATTTGTCTTGTGAAATAGAAATTGTTTGCCCATTTAAACGTCTTTGTAACTCTTATAGTTCTCGAGATATCAATGGTGGCCCATTTAAATTGTATACACAGATATCGGTTAGGTACGAACCCGGGTCTCTAAATTCGCGACCAGATACTCAGGCACACGGTACCAAGACCCCATGGAAGCGTACTATAAAGAGGTGCAAACCAAAATGCAATATTTGGATGTTATTCGAAAAAATAAAAACTTCGCTTATATCTAGCGTCCTATGCATTTTTTTTTTCAAATAACAATACACCATTAAATTGGTCTCCCAATGGGGTAACGCTTGTCTAAGTTAACCGACTAATCTCGTATAGTTCTCAAAATCCTCATGCAGGGCGCGTTTTTACCTTCCGTCACCTTTAGGTAAGGAAGGTATTGTCTTTGTTCAAAAATTTCGGTGGTGAATTTTTAATGAATAAGCACGTTTTAAGGTCCCTAGAATACGATTTTACTATTTTTACGATGATGTCTGTATGTGTGTGTGTGTGTGTGTGTGTGTGTGTGTGTGTGTGTGTGTGTGTGTGTGTGTGTGTGTGTGTGTGTGTGTGTGTGTGTGTGTGTGTGTGTGTGTGTGTGTGTGTGTGTGTGTGTGTGTGTGTGTGTGTGTGTGTGTGTGTGTGTGTGTGTGTGTGTGTGTGTGTGTGTGTGTGTGTGTGTGTGTGTGTGTGTGTGTGTGTGTGTGTGTGTGTGTGTGTGTGTGTGTGTGTGTGTGTGTGTGTGTGTGTGTGTGTGTGTGTGTGTGTGTGTGTGTGTGTGTGTGTGTGTGTGTGTGTGTGTGTGTGTGTGTGTGTGTGTGTGTGTGTGTGTGTGTGTGTGTGTGTGTGTGTGTGTGTGTGTGTGTGTGTGTGTGTGTGTGTGTGTGTGTGTGTGTGTGTGTGTGTGTGTGTGTGTGTGTGTGTGTGTGTGTGTGTGTGTGTGTGTGTGTGTGTGTGTGTGTGTGTGTGTGTGTGTGTGTGTGTGTGTGTGTGTGTGTGTGTGTGTGTGTGTGTGTGTGTGTGTGTGTGTGTGTGTGTGTGTGTGTGTGTGTGTGTGTGTGTGTGTGTGTGTGTGTGTGTGTGTGTGTGTGTGTGTGTGTGTGTGTGTGTGTGTGTGTGTGTGTGTGTGTGTGTGTGTGTGTGTGTGTGTGTGTGTGTGTGTGTGTGTGTGTGTGTGTGTGTGTGTGTGTGTGTGTGTGTGTGTGTGTGTGTGTGTGTGTGTGTGTGTGTGTGTGTGTGTGTGTGTGTGTGTGTGTGTGTGTGTGTGTGTGTGTGTGTGTGTGTGTGTGTGTGTGTGTGTGTGTGTGTGTGTGTGTGTGTGTGTGTGTGTGTGTGTGTGTGTGTGTGTGTGTGTGTGTGTGTGTGTGTGTGTGTGTGTGTGTGTGTGTGTGTGTGTGTGTGTGTGTGTGTGTGTGTGTGTGTGTGTGTGTGTGTGTGTGTGTGTGTGTGTGTGTGTGTGTGTGTGTGTGTGTGTGTGTGTGTGTGTGTGTGTGTGTGTGTGTGTGTGTGTGTGTGTGTGTGTGTGTGTGTGTGTGTGTGTGTGTGTGTGTGTGTGTGTGTGTGTGTGTGTGTGTGTGTGTGTGTGTGTGTGTGTGTGTGTGTGTGTGTGTGTGTGTGTGTGTGTGTGTGTGTGTGTGTGTGTGTGTGTGTGTGTGTGTGTGTGTGTGTGTGTGTGTGTGTGTGTGTGTGTGTGTGTGTGTGTGTGTGTGTGTGTGTGTGTGTGTGTGTGTGTGTGTGTGTGTGTGTGTGTGTGTGTGTGCGTGTGCGTGTGCGTGTGCGTGTGCGTGTGCGTGTGCGTGTGCGTGTGCGTGTGCGTGCGCGTGCGCGTGCGTGTGCGTGTGCGTGTGCGTGTGTGTGTGTGTGTGTGTGTGTATGTATGTGTGTAACAAAATTTTCGTCTACGATAACTCTAAAACTACAATTCCAAAAATTATAATTCTTTCGTATTCCTCTTCGTTGGATCCATATGAAGAGCTGATTAGATTTTGGTTATAATTGGTCAACCGGAAGTACCCTCATTTATTATAAATATTAAAGAACATTGTATTCTCTATACGATTCGACTGCATTTTATACTTCATATTAAATGGATATAGAGTTATAAAATTATAAAGAAATTAAATTTCATAAATTAGCTAGCTATGCTAGAAACAGCTACTATATTAAGAAAATTCTGATTGAAAGATGTCAGTGTCAAGTGCAATTGACATATTCGTAGTATATTTGTATTATAATTTTACTCGAAATATAGGATCTTTTTGCTCGAAACTTTCTGTATGGAATTTGTATAAAATACATACAACTGTCGAAAGGTAATTGTACATACATGAAATTTAGAATCTTTTGCAAGGAACTTTCTGTATGGATTTTATAGAAAATAACATAGGCATTTACGAAATTTCTACCGGTGGATACCGCATCCACCGACTGTGTTTGAAAACACCAGTGGTAAAAAGTTACCGTGTTCGACAATTGTACAATATCTACCAGATTCATCTACCGGATTCATGAAGAATCTAATCTCAAAAAAGGTAGTGATGCAAAGCGAAGCACGCGCATTAAAATTGGAAATGTGTTCAAAGTAGGACTCTGATCAGTTTGTTAACTACATTAAATTTCTAACCTGTTTAAAATTTTCAATTTTTTTTATAGGTTATGGATCTACCCCTGTTTACCACTTGCGTTCTTAAAATATCGATTCCGGTAGTTATAACCTGATAAACAGCTGTTTACCGGTAACAGTTAACCGGCAGAATTTTCGTAAACGCCTCATGTAATTGACGGAAGGTAATGTGCTGGCCACATCAAATTTTTTTATAGAAAAATCCATTTAAGAACTGCGAGGAATTAAAAATGCAAAATATCACATAGTATAATCACTTTACTATATTCAATATTGATTTTGTCGTATATTAAACGTTAAAGAAAAGTATTTTAATTCAAAATTTCAACATTAAAACGTACCTAGGACAAACTATTATAACTAGGGCTCGTAGAATGAACAGTCCTAATCAATTCTGAATATAAGAGCAACACGAATTAATTGTTTAATGTTTGAAACGTTTACCTTCCTTGGCAATAAAGCTACGATGCTGTTCGATGCAGACCGTCTGGCCGTATGAAAGATGAAATGATATGCTTTATGCAGTGTAATGTATTTGAAGGATGTAGGAAACGCTACGAGAATAAAACGCTACAACGTTCGGATGATAACATAACGTCCGCTTTCTACACGGTCATAACGGAGTGCATTTACGTGAACAAGGCATAAACTCCGTCCTTAGCAGGACCGGTTTTGCCACGGAGCGGATGAAACGGGCCCCATATTTTTAGGAAGTTTTTTTCGTTTAAATAACCGAATTAAAACGTCAAATCCTTCCGAAAATTTTACAGGCGAAAGGATAGCAGCAGAGTCCGTGAAATTTTGCTTTCATGTACAACCTTTGAAAAATATTTAAATATTCTAAAACTAGGTCTGTTAGAAAAGTATCCGACCTTCGACCGGGGGAAAAAAATTGGCATACCTGGAGCGTTGGAAACCTAATCACCTTCAAAGTAGTCTCCTTGTGACTCCATTGACTCCACACAATGGGGTCATACCAAAAAGAAAATATGTTGATTTTTCTTTCATAAATGAAAAATTTACCTAATATTATGCATATATACATCAAAAATATTTAATATTATTATACTTTTCATTCATGATTTTCTTTATAAAGATTCTGAATTTGGTTTTATGACGTCACAATTTTGTACCCAAATACACGATAGTGAGGCACACCCGTACTCGTGCTTTTACTGTACATGAACAGATCTGCCACTTTTTTCTAACATAACCTTATATAACCAATATTTTGAAAGTAACGTCTACATCTTTGCAACAAGTTTTTTTTTAAAAAAATGTAAGTACAAATAACGAAATATGCTAAATAAGAATATAAATAAAATCAATTAAAGTTTTATTTAGATATTACAATGGTTGTACAATATTGTTCTCTGTCGTCCTACGAGAATAACTCGTTGAGAAGCAAAAATGAAATTTTTGTTTGTATTCTTATGGCTCAAGATGTAAGGGAAAAATGGTATAAGGCAATAAATACTCCAGAAGTTTTGAAGACTACGTTTGGTTTAAAGCGTGGTTTCAAACCACAATGACATAAACGTCAAAAGTAGTTCCATTTTTGCTCGGTAGATGTCACTACGGCCGCAAAACTGTTACGTCATTCGAAATTTTATATAAACTTTAAAAAATTATTACTGTAAAACTAGAAACTTATGTGTCACAAAATATATATTTTCGTAAGTAGTTTTAAATGTACTTTCAGAAAAAATAAATAAATTGGAAAATGTGGTATGACCCCATTCTCCCAGCGGTACCGCTATTGTTGGAAGCATTCCGAGAAAGCCTCTTCCGGAATGGAGTTTAGCTCGGCTGTCGTTGCAGCCATCACGTCCTCTCTTGTCTGAAATCGCGTTCCTTTCAATGGCCTCTTGAGTTTGGGGAACAGCCAGAAGTCGCAGGGGGCCACATCAGGAGAGTAAGGAGTCTGCTGAACCACAGGAGTCTTGTTCTTCGCAAAAAAAGTCTGAATCAAGTGCGAGGAATGCACTGGAGCATTGTCGTGATGCAGGCGGCAATTTCCTGTTGACCACAACTCCGGTCTCTTGTGCCGCACAGCATCACGTAGGCGACGAAGGACATCCCTGTAGTACTCTTTGGTGATTGTTTGACCCTGTGGTGCTACTCGTGATGTATTACACCGCGGGAGTCAAAGAAAGCAGTCAGCATCACTTTGACGTTGCTGCGCACTTGGCGGGCCTTCTTTGGTCTGTGTGACGCTCATAGCATCGTCATCAAAAGCCGTCTGAATCTTCCGAATGGTTTCCACCTGGCTGTTGCACAATTTCAGGCAAAATTTGATGCAATAGGGCTGCTCCAGTCGTTCCATCATTTTCTTTGCAATGAAAAACTGAAGAGAGCGCTACACACTATCTCACTCAAATACTGCTTGCCAGCAACAGACGCTATTGACAGGCGGGAAAAAATTCACGCATGCGCATGAAGGTTCAAGGTCGGCTCATGCAAGCGCGCTTAATTTAAATCTATCAGGTTTTCACAAAAAAATAAGGTCGGATACGGCCCATTAATTTTTTTATTTTTGTTAATTAACTCGACAACTATAAGAGCTACGAAGTCGGTTAATTAAACAAAATTTGTCCTATATAAGGATGCGATTTTAGCAATGCATTGTTTATTCAGAAGAAATGCATAGGTCACTAGATACAGACAAATATGTAAATTTTGCAGTATTTTTTGTTTTTGCATAACATTTAAGTATAAAATAATTCTAAATTTTGATTTGCACTTTTTAGGGCACTTTTTTAAGCTCTTTCGAATGGCGGTACACATTTTTAATCACTATTGGATTTCAAGCTACAGTATGTACCTACTATCCTTACAATTTTATGTTTGACAATTATTATTGCCCATTAAATAAACCGATAAGTACCACCTGTTACCTTTTTGTACACTGCAATAATAGATTTAAAAAATAATGCTGTTAACAAAAACGAAAATAAAAAGTGGCCCATTTTCATTGCACTTGAGTGTAAATCCGATTTACTATATTAAAAGTATGAATATTGTTAACAAATTGATATTGACTACGTTTATCTCGACGTTTGAAGCCGCTTGAATTTAGTAAAGCCGTTTTCAATGTTTGAAATAAACGATCGAGATAAATATTTCAAGCCTCTTGAAAATGTGAAGTCAAACCTTTGAAATAACAGGCTTGGACTTACGAAGCGGCTTGACTTCTGTCGAAATAAACAGTGAAGCTTTAAACAATGGAACTACGCATGCGCACATCTGCAATATGTTGGAAAAACCAAAAGAAACCTGTGAACTTGTTGATCATGATTCCTTGATTCAGAAATGATGTTGGTGAATTAGAACAAACGATCTTCGGATCAGTTTGATTCTTAAATAAGTTAATTATTAAACAACGGATTAATGGTGAAATCGACTGTAAGACAAGTTTCCGATTTATTTGCTGCTATTTTTAATAAGCAACCCAATCCAGCAAATATTAGAAAAATCTATAATAATTATAGAACTACAAATTCGTCAATGAACAGCATTAAAAAAAATCAGAACAAGTAATTAATAAAAAGAAACATTAAATTATACATTAAATGAAAATAACTATACCCTTTTGACAAAAAAATTGAAATTGACAGTTAACAGTTTGATGACTTTGACTACGTTTATCTGGACGTTTGAAGCTGCTGGAATTTAGTAAATCCCTTTTCAATCTTCGATATAAACGCTCGAGATTAATATTTGAAGCCGCTTGAAAATGTCAAGTCAAGCCTATAGAATAACAGGCTTGGACTTACGAAGCGGCTTGACTTCTGTCGAAATAAACAGTGCAGCTTCAAATAATATAACTACGCATATGCACATCCGCAATATGTTGCTGTATTACTAAATTCATATCATTTGTTGGTTATTTGCATTTTACCTCATTTTATAAAAGTCGCGACATAAAACTTAGTAAAATAGTTCAAAAGCGAAATATTTGGAGCGATCAAGAAACAAATTTTTTTTTAATGTTTTTGAAGGAGAAGACAAATAACAACATGAGAACTTTTAGATTTTGGGGTAGTATATCCAGAATGAAATTAGATCATATACCTTTCTCTGTCTGTCTGTCTGCATAATCGGGTATTTAACTATCTTTTTTTAATCGATACGAAATTAAAGAAAATTGAAAATAACTCAATCCTATTTTCAATCCGCTGAGATAAACCAATAGGATTTTTCAAGTCATAATATACTTGAAGCCGCTTGAATTATCGAGATAAACGTAGTCTATGTTTTATAAATATTACTATATGTAAGACGATCGCATATGTGGAAGTGGATCGAAATTAGAGCACAAAATTTGACCCTAAACAAATACGTAACGTTAAATAAAATCTTGTACCGGTTCATGTATTGTGTATCCCCATTTCGAAATAATGTTAAGCCCGCCACTGTGTCTTAGCATTTAGTATTACTACTCGTTACTACTATTTTATGAAGACGTAAACCTTTTAATGGCAGCCGTTCTTTGAGCGAAAAAGCACTTTTTACTATCCACTCCGTCTGTACAAAACCAACATTTATCAAACGTATTTAAACAGTTGACACCCAAATAATTAACTGTAGACCGTCTCGAAGGGCTTGTTTTGTTTCGTACTCCTACATCAAAAGGACTGCAGGCTGACCACAGATGAGCGAGTTGTTTTCGCGTTTGCATGTTTGCTTTAGAGATGCGACAGCAGTGGTTGTTCTACGTGCCCCATGCGGGTTCGGTCAATACAAAGATTTGTTTTATACTAATTGCGAATTGCTATCACTTTCAATTATTTGGTTTTGTAAATCCTTTTTAAACTAGCAGGGATAACTTCAAAATACAGAATTATTTCTCAAAAGCACCAAAAAACATTTACAGAAATGGTGCATTCACAATCACTTGAGACGTGAAGAGGAGAGGAAATTATATTATTTATAGCGTTTTCAGCTTACTACTACGTTTACATGCAGTTTTGAAAATGGTTTCTGTTTTCAGTGAAAATTACGCAAAACTGTTTACATGCAGTTTTCAAAACAAGTTTAAAAATTGATTTGAAATCAGTTTCGGCGCATGCGCATTTAGCTGATGTAAGTGACAGATCCTCTTCACTCCAAAATACTTCGTTTTGCCATTATTCCAATTATTTTTTATACTTCGTACCACTACGCACTAAAACTACACAACTGTCAGTTTATTTGTAGGCGAGTAACACAAAGCAATAGAAACGTTATGTTCTGTACGCATGCGCAGTATCGAAACTTAATTTTAAGTGTTTACATGAGTAGTTTTGAAACTAGTTTTCAAGTTTTGACACTATACATGGTGTTTTAAAAACTAAAAGCGTTTTGAAAACGGTTTCAAAACTGCATGTAAACTTAGTAACAGTGCAAGTGTGCACTGAGTCCAACTTATCACGTGACCACACTGAACGAATTCTGCCCTCATTCGGTGGCAATGCTAGGCTAGTTTAGCCGCCATATTTGCACTGACACTGTTGCACTTGCCTAGGGTGTCAGTGCACAAAAGTCGCACTGAGCCAGTGCCCGGTGCAACTGTTTTTTAAGCTGAAAACGCATCAGATGACTAAATTTTGCACTCAATGACAAGCTGAAAACGCTCAGTGCAAAAAAGTGAGCACCAGTGCGCACTCAACTTGTAAGCTGAAAACGCTATTACAACCACATTGTTACTTTTGTTCCTGAAATTTAGGTGAGACATCTATGACCAACATGATAAATAATAAAGTT
Organism: Harpalus rubripes; assembly: GCA_963082715.1. Lineage (NCBI taxonomy): Eukaryota > Metazoa > Arthropoda > Insecta > Coleoptera > Carabidae > Harpalus > Harpalus rubripes. The sequence continues at coordinate 47,744,839 of OY720458.1, read as the reverse complement.
GCACTTGTAAGTTTAATTTGTCATTTAATAAATCGCAACCACTTTGTCAATCTTCGTTGATTTAGCGTTATTTTACAATATGGCTAGTCGTTTAAACAAATGGCATTTATGAAGTTACCGCTTGTTTTACATTCTGGCTACATTGTTTCAGTAATTTTTTAAAACGTCTAACTGCAGTTCCGTTATGTCGTAGGCAAACTACAGAAATTTTATAAAACGGATAGCTATTTTCATAATGATTGGGCGAATTGTAAAATAATGAGTTTTGGACTTATTAGCTTGTATATTTATACAAAATATTACGTAAGAAACATACATAGCATCAGAAGTTGCCTGACTAAAAAAAAGGTATTTACATATTTATCAATTTAATTGGTGATGGTAATTGGCATTTCGGTATTCAATTAACCGAATATATGTAAATGCAAAAAACGTTGATTTTTATTTATTTTTTTAAATAAAATTTTGAACCTTGATGTAATTGGTCAATTGTAAGGGGCTCCAATTCTTTTAGAAAGCATATAAGGTGCCTATTTTATTTGTTCCCGCCTGGAAATTTATGAATAGGCAATCCATGCTACATTTCATAAGTGACTAGGTTTTTAAAATTTTGTTTTGCTCTTACCCACTGTAAAGTTTTAATATTTACCAATTAGCTTATGAAATGTATTCTGTATTTCCTATTCTTAAAATTTATGTATCACCATACCATAACGTAACCAAACGCGCAAAACTCGGTCCAAGTTTCCTAAAGACATAAAGGTGGTTTTAGACGGTCAAATATTTATATGAATTTTTACAACTTACAAGCTTCTGGCACTTTACACGTTCAAAGAAATTTGAATGTTCGATGTTCAAGCCATTTGATCAATCTTAGAGCATGTTCTAAAAATCAAGGTCATTTACATCAAATTTTAGTTACTTCGAGGTATTATTTCATCCTAGGTTACATACACTGTATTTTGTAATGTTGGAATAAAGTTTTTGATGAATGTCATATTTGTTTTTGTTTTGACTAAATTTCATAGTATTTTCAGTAAAGAAAAATGAACGCGCTATATTAAAACTCACACTAGAGACAAGCTAAACGACAAACGCGCGGATGAAATATCAAACCAAAATAAAATGTGACTATGTAGCCCAGTTATAAACAAATATTATTCATATAACTTGAACGTGTAAAGCGTAACCATTTGATTAAAAATTATGTTGTAAATATTTGCCCAATAAAAGTTCAACTTATTTGATCCTCGAAAGCCACCTTAAGTTTTGAGTGTTAGTTTAGGTTAAGTATGTTCAGAAAAATTGCCAGTAAAAATGTTCAAAAACTCATTTTGTAATGTAGTCGCAAGCTGTTCGTTGTTTTATCAAACAGATTTAAATGTCATTTTTATGTTTCATATTATTTCGTAGTCGGATTGTAAAATTCGTATTATTATAAAACGTTAGACATTTTAGAAAATGACTAGCCAGATTGTGAAACATCGCCAAGTCAACGAAGATTTGACAATCTGGACGTGTTTTATAAAATGCCTAACGTTTTATAGTAAGACGAATTTTACAATCTGACTACGAAATAATATGAAACATAAAAATAATTTAAATCTGTTAAAACATTAATTCTGTAATTATTCTGTTAAACTTGGTTTAGTCAATAAAATTTAGTTTCCTGTTTGGTTGAGAATATCTATATTGTAATGATTTGCTTGTATGTGGACATGCACGAGTTGCACCGTTAAGTGACCTATACTCACACTGTATACGCAGTTCACTTCAGTTCAACTGATCGTTGGATTGGATTAAGCTTCACTTTCAACCAATACAAAATATATCTATATCTATAAACAACGCGTTTTTACTTTATATTTCTCCTAATAATTATCGCTAATAGGTTCACTGACTCCTAGAAAAACTAGTGAATGAACTCGTTTATTTTTTATGTTCCAGAAAAATTTGCGACGGAAACAAATTATAAATAACACTGGTCGATCTAAACCAGATCGTTGATATCGAAATTGGTACACCTTTAGTTCAAATCCGTAATCCGAACTCTTGGCCTTGGGTTTCAGAATTTAAAATATCATGAATATTGTGAACCAATAAAATTACCAAAGTTGAATTTTTTTTGCACTGAGTGCATAACTAGTTTTACATTTATACAATCAGTGCGCACTAGCCAAGTTTTACGAGTTTAATTTATACTTTTCAAGTGAACTGAACCTCACTGAGTACCTATGCACTTTCCTGCACTTAACTGCGATCGTCAGTTCTTGCCAGTGCAGTCTGCCAGATTCATATATTTTGAGTTTTAAAAAGTGTCTGTATAAGTACAATGCATGTAACAAGTTTGTTAATAATAGAAGAATTATTGGAAACGTACGTTTGTAAAAGTATACAAATAAAGGGTTGCAGTTGTACATAACCTCTATATTTGACAGCTAACAAACTTGCACTGGACTTTTGTAATATGTTTACAAACATTTAAAATACACTCTACGCATGTATTGTAATAACTAGTGCCGGATATAGCTACTAGATAAATTACAGCTAACACGTCCACCATTTTGGAGCCACATAAATCATTCAATATCAGTGTTACAGTATTATTAATCATATAAATTATCCTTTATGACGGGTTGTTCCGCTCCAAATTGTACAAATCATTTGAGATATAGTTATATTTATTAGAGGTACTTATGCAATACATATATTTTTTTCTAACCTCAAAAATCTTAACGAACCATATTTTTTCTTGTTTTATTATTTTAAATAAATATGATATGGCAAATATGGGAGTTATATTTAATTATGAAAAATAGTTACTACATAAACTTGTAAGAAATGCACTTTTATTTAATAATTTACTGCTTTCATTTTGGCACCAATATGGCGGACGAGTCAGCTATGTATTATCTAGTAGCTGTAATGCCGGGTATGACGTCATTACCTGCACTGCGTGTAAAACTAAATATATGAGTTGCGAAAGTTAATAAGTTTTTTATAGTTCCGAAAGAAAATATAAAATTAACCAGAGATCATTATCGAACGATTTATAATTTTACAGTTCGCCAGTTTTTAAGTCTGAAATAATTTGACAGCTTTTAAATTCCCAGTAATTAGTTTGACAGTTTTGGCAATTTTTAAGCCTCCTAGAAAAAAAATATTTTGAAAGCATTCCAAAAGAAGATTTGTTGTGAATATTTAAGAACTGGAAGGAAAGAATGGTTTTGTGTATTACTGTTGAAGGGAACTACTTTAAACAATTTATAATAAAATTCTAAAAAATATGATTCATGTGTTTTATTTAATAATAATTCTATTGTAATTCTTGTATAAGAGTAATAAATTTCAGAGTGCGTTAATGCTTTCAGAGATTCTGCTCTTCCCCGTTGTTGGATAATTTCAGAAGTATTTTTCAGTTTGAGAATAACAACCTGTGCATATTTATTAAAACGTCAAGTTTAATTATTCGTCGTATATTTCATTTCACACTACGTACTCATAATTCTGAGCTGGAGAGCCTGACAATTTCATTGCGTTTATCGCAAGGTATTTACTTTTCATTCGTACCTGGTAGTTATATCCCCTCTTCATACGATAGGATAGGACAGGGTACGTAGACAGAATAAGCTTTGATTCATAGCACGAGTAGCGAAACAGATATTTCGGTATTGCATTTAACATGAGAAGAAAAACCAGCGTCGTTGAAAAACAGCAATAATTCAAAATTGATGTAATATGATCCATCATTCTAATTCTACGGCACTTTCTGCAAAATAAGTATCTAGTTTACAAAGCAAAACCTATAATTCTGAAAGTGACGCTAAGCTTGCAACATGTGATATATGATTTACAAAATATGGCTACATCATTACCATAGTTACATTTGAAATGTCTGACAACAATTTATTATCAATGTAAAATAATTGCGTAGGCTTCCACAGTCTGAGTCATGAGAAATATTCGTTTTCCGGGAATGGACTGTGTCATATTTTGAGTCACTTGGTTTATTTGGCCTCTAGAGTGGTTTACACGTCGGGTAACCTTGTAAACTGAGTCTCCCCCTTGTTGCTTAAACTCGGCCTATAGCTTGGTTTAGAGGTGGGCGCGGGCCGTGATTTTGTCGGGTCACGATGGGTCACAACGTGACACCGAAATAAACGCTCGAGATTAATATTTGAAGCCGCTTGAAAATGTCAAGTCAAGCCTATAAAATAACAGGCTTGGATTTACGAAGCGGCTTGACTTCTGTCGAAATAAACAGTGGAGCTTCAAATAATGTAACTATGCATGTGCACATCCGTAATGTGTTGCAGTGTTACTAAATTCATATCATTTGTTGGCTGTTTGCATTTTATCTCATTTTATAAAAGTCGCGACATAAAACTTAGTAAAATTGTCGAAAAGCGAAATATTTGGAGTGATGAAGAAATAAATGTTTTTTTTTAAAAAATGTTTTTGAAAGAGAAGACAAATAACAACATGACAATTTTTAGATTTGGGGTTATATTGTAACACGAGGGGGGGGGAGTGTCTGAAGCTGGCTGATAATACTGCTGATTACTAATGATGATGATTCCCAACGATGATACACTTACTGACTGGTGGACGCTTTGATGGCTGGCGTCCACGGCTTGTGAGAAGGAAGAACACACAGACATACTTTTTACACTTTACACTGATGAACACTACGGACATGAACACAACTTGTTGATTTAAAAAACTAATACTTTTATTTACATGATTATTAATTAACACTAAGCCTAACATAACTAACAAAACTGTTACATTCTGTAACACAGCGGGCGAGCGTCGCCCCAAACTAAAACTCTTACATGTTAACTCTTACGAGTCTCTAAAACCGACTATTACATGTTACTCTCTCGAGTATCTAAATTCAACTCTCCCATGTTTATCCCATGGCTAACTAATACCGACTATATTTAAAACAAAAACGCTATCTCCAGGATAGGATTATCTTAGGGGAACGGGGTGCATAGGCTAGGGCACGTATACATAATAATTTCTAGACTTAAGATCAACAAATAAATGTCGTGACTATCATAATATGATAAGAATTTCTAAACTGAATTTTGACTTAAATAGATAAACAGAGTTAAAATATGAATATTGAAACTATAATTTAGAAGAGTTTATAAAAAGTTATTTATCTGTTATTGTGCTTACCCTCGCCTTGTCACAATATATCCAGGATGATATTAGATCATATACCTCTCCCTGTCTGTCTGCATAATCGAGTATTTAACTAACTTTTTTTAGTCGACACAAATTTAAAGAATTTAAAATAATTCAGTCCTATTATCAATCCGCTGAGATAAATCAATAGGATTTTTCAAGTCATAATATACTTAAAACCGCTTGAATTATCGAGATAAACGTAGTCTGTGACAACTCCCTGTTCATTTAAAAAAAAAAACGCGATAATACATGACTGTTAATCATTTTAAATGTAACTATGGCAATGGCATACACCCATCTTTACTGATTAAAAAAACTCCCAGTATATTTATATAAATAGTTTTAAGTATTAACACTAAAAAAAATAATTGAAAACTGCGAGATGACCCCCTTTGTAACAATTCTGTTGTAATTTGATGAGAGAGTTGTTATCTTACAGTTGTGAAAGTATTATATTTGTTATTTAATTTTTAAAGTACAGTTTTTCTGTTCTATTTATTGAGTGCTAAGTCGATTGTTTCTTGTAGTTTTCTTATACCCGTAGCTGTTTTGTGTTCGTTGAAGCGAAGAGATGTATTATTTTGGCGGCGAAGAGAAGAAATTTATATTAGCAGCAGTTCACAATGGGTAGTATTCGTAATGAGTGTTATAACTCACTGTATGTTATATTTAGGAGCTCTAGAGAATATTATATTTTTCTCAATCTCGGTTGGAGTCGGAGTGAAATATTGTCACGACAGAAGTGTACAATTATACCACTGTAATTTATTTGTAACCTTGATTTTCAAACAGACAGCTGGGTTATTATATAGAGGTATTAAATTACTGGATTGTGGTGAGCCTTACGCATTATACGCATTACACACCACAAGAAATCTTTTCTATCTAAACTCTAAAACACGCTGCGTATAATTATATAAAGTAGTTATTTATTAGAGTTTCATGTGTTTGGCTTAAAGCTTAAAAGATTGGCTTAACTTTTCTTCAAATTTTGAAAAATCCAGCAGTTTCGAATTTTAAGTCAAGCCAAGCATTGTTTCTATCAAGCCAGGCTAGAAAAAAAGGTTCGAATTTTCAAGCCAAGCTATTTAATTTCAAACCAAGTTATATTTGTAGAAGGTTTTAACCGCGACATCGGAACATAGAACTTTAACATTTAAAAACATATTTTTGTATTTTTATCATTCCCCAATTATTTCAGGTAAAAATGATTCAAATAAAAGTTGTACAGCTTAAGTTGTAGGTATTATGTAATATCTATTCAAGTGAACAATTATTTACCAAATTCAATGAATGATTTTTCACTTCAATAATAATTACGCATAATAATAAAAAAGAATTAACCTAGCTTTAAAGATAAATCGCTAACATTTGTTAATTTTTAGTTTCATTTTCATGGATATCGAATTTTTTGGGGTAATTTTCGATATTTTCAAACCTAATTTCTGCTGTTATGGAGTATGCAAAATTAATTTTTGTAACACGAGGGGGGGTCTCCTAAGCTGATGATGTGCGCTTACTTGTTTTCCCAACGATGACACTTTAACAGACTGGTAGACGCTTAGATGATTAGCGTCCACGATTTGGTGAAAAGGAAGAACACACTCTTACACTTTCACATCCACTCACTTGTTGACTGATGAGGGATGCTGATGAACACTTAGATTTATGGACACGGACAATACTTGAGGTTTTAACTACTTTTTATTTACAAGATTATTACAACTTATTATTAACTATTTAATTTAATTACACATAACTAATCAATTCAAGATTCCGATACATCTTTAGGCCAAATACTCGCGTTCGCGGACTGCGAGATAACACTCAAACTCTACATGTTTACATAAGAGTACAGACGTCTTCTCGACGTGACAAACTAATGCAGACTATCCAAAAACAAAGCGTTATCTTCACGTAAGCTTGTAATACTTAATTGATATCACATAACTGTCAAAGACTTCTGACAGTTATACTCAACAAAACCACGGTGGGAAAATGATAATTATTTCTAAACAGAATTTTGACTAACGAATATAACAAGTTGAAATATTATTCCTGAACTATAATTTACAAAAGTTTATAAAAAGTTATTTAATTGTTATTACCCCTACCCTCATACATTTCGTTTATTGATTCTGATGTAGAATTTTATACCCTACAACATTTATTTGAAGCTTTTTAAACCAAGGCCCGCTCCTACCACCTTTAGTTACAATAACAGTTATAGTGATAACCAACGGTTATGTTGCAAAATTGTTCATACCACCTTTGATTAGAGATAACTGGAAGTCAAAACTGTTGTTCGCATCGCTTCTAATCTTCAGTTTAATTCTTATGTAATGGTTAATAAAGAGTCACTTTACCTAGAGGTGGTAGGATCAAGCCTAAAATAATTAGGAAAGCAGGAATTTACGAAAGTATAATTTTATATGAAGTCCTATATTCTGGTATCTCGATCAAAACCCTATGCATAAAAAAATCCGGTATTCATGAATGCTAGCAAAAAGGAAAACTAAACTATTTCGTATTAGACGAAAACATTGTCGCATTAATAAGAAGCTAATGAATGATCTCAAAGACAAACGCGCAAGACCAGACGCAGCTGCCAGACTGCGACTTAAAAGGCAAAATTATTTTGTCAGTCTAAGAAGCACTTGCTTTGGCGGGATCTTATACTTTATCTTTAATTTTGAAAAAGTAAATAAATGGTCAAATTGTTAAATTTTAAATATTTAAGTTTTAAAAATTAATGTCATTAAAATTATATAACAAATGATGATTTGTTTTTTTTTTATAAATTATCAATGGGATTCTTGAGTAAATATTAGGTTTGTTCGCACAACAAAATAAGCAACTAATTGCTAATTTTTCAGTACGCGTGCGTAGTTTGAAATTGGTTGTAAACTGATTGGAAAATTTTGTGTTCTACGAACAGAATGAAAGGTTTATTGTTCTTAGTACCATCTGAAAAAGTTTTCATCTTATGTTGATTTTTGTTGCCGTCATTTGCCATTCTCATGGAACGAATTTATAATCTTTAAAATTCATTCCTGCGTTTATTTCTGGTTTTCTTAAATTTATACTCGATAATCTACATGACAATATAGCAAATATAGTGGTGGTTTGGAAGAATTTATAATAAATAAATTTAATACAGGTACCTATTTTCTTAATAGAAATTTTTATAATAATTTGACCTTGAAAAGACGAGACTCTCGTCAGGATTCGAGCCCGAGATGAGACTATGGCATTAGAGACCATGTCGAGACCGAGACGAAAGCGACCCCAAGTCTCGTCTCGTCTTTCTTATCTCCCGGCAACAATAGTTTGAAAAATTATGCCAAGCCTGACTTTAAAATAAGTGTGAAATTTCAAGTAAAGCCAAGCTTCTGTTTCAAACCCAAGCTTAAAACATTTTTAGTCGGTCTTCATCAAATAAAATAAAGTAAATCTGGAAATAAAAACTCGCCTTTTTAATTTTATTTCTTTAGCAATATTTACTTGGATGTTTCATTATTCCGTATATTTGTCCGGAATTTGTAAAAAAATAAACAAGTTTACATTGTTTGAACGATCGATATCTCTGCTACTGCTACAATATACAAATTGTCGAAACAGTATCAGTTCTGAAAGGAAATATTGGAAATATTCATGTAAACCAAATTCAATACACGTAAAGTTCGCGATAAATAGGAAACGCTCTATCAATATAAACTAACTCGAAAAGTTAAGTAGGTACGTTGCAAGCACAGTACGACGACGACCTACGACTACGACGCGATATTGAAAGAAAATTGATTTTCTTTTTAAACTTGTTTAATTTATAAAACGGGCTGTGAGTCAATTGAATATAAGACACACTGGGTGGTAGCATGAATGGTGATTAGGAGATGACTAGCAGTGTTTAACTCTGTCAATCGTTTATGGCTTATTTTATAGAAGAAAACCTCAAATAACAGTTATAGAATAATTAATTAATTGTACGCAACTCTTCTCTAAAATAAACCATAAACGTTTGACAGAGTTAAAACAGTGCTAGTCATCTCCTCCTAATCACCACTCATGCTACCACACATTGTTTTGTATTCATTGTTGTTAAGCGGTCGAACATTCTAGAGCTCTCTGGAAGTTAATGGCAGCTGTATAAAAGGGACGCAGCTATGCTCGGGAGTTAGTTAGTTACATGGAGAGACATATAGACACATTCACATACAGTGTTAGTGAAGTACAGCAGTATCGTGGCGAGCGAATGCAGTATAGTGTCAAGTGGAGGACTCGGGAAGTTACTGGTTAACTGGGATAGCTGTGGATGTGAATACTCGGTAGTGTTGACGAGTATTGGAAAGCTATAGTGTACAAGGACAGTAACGGCGAGTCGGGAAATTACTGGTATACCGGGATAGCTATGGAAGTGAATACTCTGTAGTTTTGAAGAGTATTGGGAAGCTAGGTATACGGGGATAGTAACGGCGAGTGAAAGTGGATACTCGGCAGTGGTGTTGAAGAATTGTGGCATACGGACAGTCGATGATACTGAGTCTGTGGAAGAGAGAGAGAGAGAGAGTTATATAAATAGACAGATAGTGAGGTGAAAAGTATCACTTCTGTCCGAGCAGTTGAATATACAGACGCTGTTGAGTCAGTTGAGCATATAGACGCTGTGGAGGTCGATAGGCGGACAGTGGAACGTGATATAAATAAACAGTCACATAAATAGTCGAAATAAATAATTAGTAATATCGTGAAAATAAATAGTAGTATTAATTGGACAAATAAATAAATAGTGTAAGTGTTATCTAGTTAATTATAGTTTTAATCTTAATGAGTTTTTAATAATTGTTTAACATTAGTAATAGTCATTTTCATTATAGTTTAATAAACACTTATTTTAATTAAAAATAATTGTCTAATATTTACACTTCACCCAAAAAATAAAAACGTTACAATAATAATTCACTTCAGCATTTTTTCCTTTCTCTTCTTAAAAACTCACAACCAATCTTCTGCTAGAACGCTCTCAGTCATTTTTGGGAGACTTAAAAATTGCCAAAGCAGTGAAACAAATTATGTAATAGTGGGATTTAAAAGCTGTCAAAACTGTCAAATTATAATATTATAAATAATTATTCTAAAATGTTCTCACTAAATTGTAACATTTTTTGCCTCCCATTTCTTAAAAAGCTCTCAACTAATCTTCTTTTGGTATGCTTTGAAACTAATTCCTGGTGACTTAAAAACTGTCAAAGCTATCTAACTAATTACCCAAAACTGTCAAATATTTTAAAGCTGACATGAAAACTGTTAAGTTATAAATCATGATTCGAAAATGTTTCTGGTTATAGATTTTCAAGATTTTACTGATTTTTATTAGTATTATTGCAATAAGTATTTTTTGTTTTGTGACATGATATTGGTTCAATGGGTGCAGATTCCTACAGGTTCCTTCATAGACTTTGTTTGGTTTGGTATATACAGGGTGGCCAGATTTATAAATTGCAAAACCGGGACATTTTTTAGAGGATTGTGGCACCAATGGCGGCTAGTGCACCAAAAAATTGGTGAAGTAAGGTATCAAAAAAGCTCTGGCGACATTTTTTTCATTCAAGGTCAAGTGTCTTATTACTGAAAGTTACATTTTTTCACGGGATGCGAAGCTGCATGTTTTTCACCTTTCATGTACAAAAATAAATTGCCAGGTCACATACTATTTTAGAAAAGAGAATATATTTAACTGATTGTTGAGTTAAATTAAAATAATACTTATACATATAATTTAATACGTTCTTGCTCATAAATTAAAGTAAAAAAACCCATACTTTTCATAAGCACAGTATCAGTACCACTGACTTACATACAATTGTGAATCACACGCACGTCGCACGCACAAATTTAAATTAGATTAAAATTAGAATATATAAAACAATGTCAATAGATGACATAAGTAATAAATTTGGAGTCGGGTGTGAAAACCGGGACAATTACGTATCCCGAAGATGTTCATCGGGACACCGGGACATACAACTCAAAACAGGGACGAAACCCGGAAAACCGGGACGTCTGGTCACCTAGGTATATAAAACTATATTTTTTAGCTGATTACACAACCAAATTAATCTAATTTTGGTCAAAAATTGGCATTTATTGCTTTTGCATTATGCCATAAATATAATCCCAATATGAAAATTAATATTAATTTATTTGGCATAAAATATTAACAATAATAATTTGATATTGAATAATTATGTATTAGATATTTTAAAATGAGCAACATGTAAATTAAATTCAGTTCGATATTATTACAGAATTAGAAACAACTAATATATTAATTTCTGTACATGACAATATTGGTTCTGATAGCAAAACTGACGTAATTAGAGAACACGTTTGCTATTTGTTATTGTATGTATAACTGTAACCAGATATTGTATTTGTGATTTGGTGTGCTACATGATTAAATTTATGCCAGAAAATTGTTATTATATAGCTCTGTATGCATATTTCATTTAGGAATTCCACTTGTTTAAATAATCACTTTTTATTTTGCATTGTCATTCGTTTGATAAAATTAAATCAAATTTTGATTATGCGTAGCAATGAATTCAAATACAATAATATAAAATTACAAGTATGCAAATATAAGACCTATGTTTTAGCAATGATCATACATATAGTGCATGTTAGATTGATATACTTAGTTAGATTAGGGTAAAGTCGGGGGAGATGGCGCACCTTTTTTGTATGTTCTCTAAATTTATTTTAATGTATATACTTTACATACATATACAGTGTGAACACTGAAAACCGTGACATAGGCGTTAACATGGGTAAACTGTTTTTTACAAATATCATCTGTCCCGCAAGACTATAGTGGGAGTTTTTGATATGGTTGGATAAAATATTTAATTTGGCATCGAAGAATATCTAATTTAATGGCTTATTATTGAAATATTTGCAAAAATATAATGCAGTTTGACAGTTATTACTTATAATTTATTAAAAAAAGAAATCATGGAAACGTATTCTGTAGCTGAATTGGTTAAATCGAGGCAACGTAAAAATTATTTACGAGATCAAATTCTGCCCGCTTCATATTTTTATTATTTTTTATTTTATTACTTTAGGTACAATATTTTTTTTATTTCATTTCTCGTAGATTTATTCTATAAAATACTTGATTTACCAAACAATTTAGATTTTAATTTTATAACTTATTTAATAATACATTTTACAAAATAAAAAAGAAAAACATAAAAATATAAGGCGGGCAGGATTTGAACTTGTGAATAATTATTACGGTGCCCCGATATAACCAATTCAGCTACTGAATACGTTTCCATGATTAATTTTTAATAAATTATAAGTAATAACTGTCAAATTGCATTATACTTTTGCAAATATTTCAATAATAAGCCATTAAATTAGGAGTACTTAGATACTCTTCGATGATAAATTAAATAATCTTTCTAACCATATCAAAAAATCCTGCTATAGTCTTACGGGACAGATGATATTTGTAAAAAAACTGTTTTCCCATGTTAAACGCCTATGTCACGGTTTTCAGTGTTCACACACTATATATATATATATATATATATATATATATATATATATATATATATATATATATATATATATATATATATATATATATATATATATATACATATACCGGGTGTCTACTTTATTTCCCGAACATAGGAAATTCAATTAAAAATTTTAATTTACCTATTAATTTTAGAAAAAAAAGTGTAATGAAGAAAAATATTTAGAATGAAATAGTGCATTGATAAGTACCAAGTTTGTTGTTGAATTGTTCCTTATGTACGAGTTAGAAGGAAAAGAACATACACGAATTAAGTGCCATGAAAAATAAGACAATAATTTATGTTTGTTGTTTCTGACATATCTGACAGATTTAACATTTCTTTTGTGAGGTGACGCCTGGTAAACGCCCGCACGGTACTAATATGTCATCATCATTACCGAAATCTGCGTACAAAGCAGATTGGCACACCCAGCAATGGGTAATATGCAGTGATGATATATTTATTTATTTTTATATTTGATTTTTTTATTATTATTAGAATAATAGGAAGACAATCTAGAAGTAAAAAATTAATCACAAATCCTTACAATAATAATATTGAACATTGAAATAAGGTTATCACAGAGCTATAATTGTTTTTTTTAATAAAATATACAAAATACTGTTAAAATTAGAAGAAATTCCATTTATTATAAGTTTATGTTATGACATTTTCTCTGTAAAACCTACTAAAAGTAAAAATAATTGTTTTATTTTAAATAGCATATACAAATAATCGCTAATATAAAAGGTAAGTTCATGTTTCAATTAAAATAAATAAGCAATAATTTAAGAGAAATACAATTTATTAGAGGTTAATATTGTGATGGAGTTTTCACCCAAAAAAACTACTAAAATAGGAAAACATGTGCCGTTTATGGCAGTAAATCTACGGCACATAAAAATAGGAAACTAAGATTGCATCTTTGTCCTAAAATTAATATAAAAAAACTAAAAACTAAACTAAACTCTACCGAAATTAATAAAAGAACACTAAACTAAAACACAAATATCTCAACAAACCAAGTAAATTACGTAACGGCAATGCTACTCTTACGGAAGCCAAAGAAAAGTGTACCTTAGGTCATGAGTTTGACATTTGTTGTCACCGCCATCTCTTGATAATTTGGTAGCCCAATAATGCACCTGCGCCATCTCAACTACTGCGCCATTTCACCTAACTTTGCCCTATAACTATATTTTCAATTAGAATCTAATTGAAAATATAGTTATAGGGCATTAGAAGATTATTGGAAAAGATGACAGTAATGTTCTGGATTTTAATCAATGGGTAATATGCCGTGACAATATATTTATTTATTTAATCAGTCGAAGAAATACATTTCACCTTCGACAACAAACATCAAAGAGCTTTTAGCTCTGAGTAAAAAGGACCTTATGACTTTTGACAGGTATATTTACTGGGCATTGTCCTCTGAAGTATCATCTATGTAAAATTGGTATAGTTGAAAACAGTATCTGTCGACTCTGCGAATAAGTCGAAGAAAACTCGGAACCCATTGTATGTGAACGTCAAGCTATGGCCGTAAGCAGACCATCTAGGTAAAAGATACCTCACGGCAAATGATATCTGGACTACTTCCAGAAAACTAAGATTGGATCATTTTATAATAGATCTTACAGGTCGCAGGGACGAAAGTGACTAGCGCTTAAAGTCTTCAATAATTAATAATAATAATAATAATAATAATAATAATAATAATAATAATAATAATAAAAGAAATAATCAACAAAATATCTTTCTTGCATACTAACAAAAATTATGAGTTTGGATCAGTAAATGATAGATCGAGTAACACTTATGAAAGATGTCACGTACTTTATAAATTGTAGTCTACAGGAAAAGGAGTGTGCACTGATATTAAAATTAATAACAAGCTAGTTTGTTATTCCTGGTGTACAGTTTTTCTCGTAACAAACAAATTAGGTACTTCCCATCTTTGATGGCTGTTCTAGTTCAATAATTACGTATTCTGTGTGTCATTATTTCTTAATTATTTCCTTTCATGTTTTTACAATTTCTGAACTGTGTGAAAGACATTGTGTCGTCCTATTGATGAAAAAACCGTTAATTAAACAAAAGATTTACCTGGGAATATCACCTACTTACAAAAGTAGTACTTGATTCTCAATTTTGTGATATACCAAGATCATTTGAAAAGTTCACGAGCTAGAAAGAAAACACAACTTTTGGGTTGAACTTCCGATGCTCCAGTGCTTTTATGCCTGACTCCCAGTTTTTGATGTTTTTCTTTATATGGATTTTCAAGAGTCCACAAGAAAGTTCAGTGCCATAAAACGATAATTTGGATCATTTTTAAGCGAGCTCATCTGCTTTTTCTTTGCCCAGAACTCATCATGCCCTGGTACCCATCAAAATGTGATTTAATATTAATAATAATAATATCTAATAATAATGATGAAAATAACAGGTCGTGACTCGCAGTTTGTTAAAAAAATGAGAATCAAAAAAAAAATATTGTTGCTCTCGACGAGTTTTGTCACTGATTAAATTTATTCTATTTATTTCTGTTACACCTTATACAGGGTATTTCAAAAATATTGTAAAAAATTAAGAGTTTATACAATTTGATATACTGATTGTAATGCAAAAATAATTTTTCTAAAATTCGCAAAAATAATTGCACCGTCCGTAGTAGAGGTGGGCGCGGGCCGTGATTTTGTCGGGTCACGATGGGTCACGACATGACCCGCGTGAGGGTGAATATAATTTAAATTTTGCGTTGTGATTGGACGTGAGTGTGAGGCACTAAAAAAATATCGTGCGTGATCAGGCGTGATTGAAATTTAATCGGGTACAAGTTTTCTTCTATTCTTTTATTTTTTTCTATTTTTTATTTTAAAAAAATGTCAATTTCCATCTTTTACTTTACATTCTTGTTATTACTTTATGTCCAAATATGTCATAAACAGTATTTTTTTTGCATAAAAATAATGTTATTGTTGTACCCAAAATTGTATACACAGTTGCTCCGATTTCACTAAAGATATACAAATCTTTAAGCCCGTTTGACACGATCATAATTTTGTTAACAAATTTGTTACTAAATTTATAATGATATTTATGATGGAATAGAACAACCTATTTGTCCATAAACATTCGTTTCCAATGAAACCAATCTGTTACCTAACTTATTACCAATTTGTTACCTAATTTGATAACAACTTATGACTCTGTTAAACAGACTTATGCCCATATTCATAAATGTTCCTTAAATTTCGAAA
Source organism: Harpalus rubripes (assembly GCA_963082715.1). Lineage (NCBI taxonomy): Eukaryota > Metazoa > Arthropoda > Insecta > Coleoptera > Carabidae > Harpalus > Harpalus rubripes. The sequence continues at coordinate 47,728,785 of OY720458.1, read as the reverse complement.
CGGCTCGTTAAAATTTTTGACAAATGAAATCAAACGTGACAAGTCACATTTCGATTTTTCTGTCAGTGTCGACTCTTTTTACTGGATAAAAATTATAACGAAACGTTAAAAATTTTACGAGTGTTTATGAATATGGGCATGAAATGTACATAGAAACAATTACGTGATACGAACGTGATCCGCCGGGCGTGAGTGCCAAAATAAAATCGTGAGCGTGCGTGATCGTGAACAAAAAATTACTCTCGTGCCCACCTCTAGTCCGTACAGTTGACATTTTTGGGCCACTGGACTGATAGGTTATGAATACGAATACAAATTACTAAACATTAAAATTTATTTTATTTATTTAAATTGTGTAATGTTTCATTTACTTTTACTTCAGTTAGTATCGTTATGTGTTGCTGTTAATAGTGAAAATTTTAAACAGTTTTTGTAGTACCTACGTAAGTAGTGATTTCCTTTGAAGTGTTTGTTCTGTAAAAAGCCTGAGAATGTAAGTACGTTTTATTTTTAATCAAATAAAAGTGAATAAAACATTACACAATTTAATTAAATTAAATATATTTAAATGTTTACTAATTTGTATTCGTGTTCGTAACGTATCAGTCCAGTGGCCCGAAAATGTCAGCTATAAGGACCGTGCAATTATTTTTGCGAATTTTGGAAAATTATTTTCGCATTACAATCAGTACATCAAATTGTATAAACACTTAATTTTTCCAGTGGCCCGAAAATGTCAGCTATAAGGACCGTGCAATTATTTTTGCGAATTTTGGAAAATTATTTTCGCATTACAATCAGTACATCAAATTGTATAAACACTTAATTTTTTTACAATATTTTTGAAACGTCCTGTATAATTATAATCCGGTTATTTATATTTTAAGTGTTAAGACAATAGTGCAGAATCTAATGGCGTCGATCTATATAAAGTTGTTTTACACCTGGGTTTGGTAAGTTTTGGTAGTTTAGAATATTGCTTCCTTAAAACAATAGAAGCTAGAATAAAAGCGTGAAGTAACGAAGTAGTTACGGCGCAGTAGATAGGTTATGTGTTGGATATCGGGCATCGTTGTCTGCTGAATAACTTCACGATCATCCGGTGAACTGACGGCAGAAACACAATTATCCAGGGGCGTACGGAGATAGATTTCCCAAAGGATCTACAACGAACTCTACAACCATAATCGACTACATTACAAATGGTGTAGCTATCAACATTGCTCTGTTCTTTTCATGTGTTATTGTATTTGTAATCTCTTAAATTATATTTCAAATATAACAAACAAAACATATTTGATTTTATATTTAACTGATTTATACAGTTATTATTATAACATTCAGAAACATTAAAGATTCAGTTATTAATAAAAAAAAATCTGGTGTGGCCAGCATAATACCTCCTGCTATTTACAGCCCAAGTCACAAAAAATATTAAGCTAATCCTTATTTTTGGATTAGAGAATTTTACTCTTTATTTCTTAAAATATAGTCGAATCTAATCCAAGTTGTTATTAACGATTTAATGTTTTGGAGAAGGGATATATGCCGTAACTATGTTAGAATCGTAGACGAAGTCAGATAGACTGCGGAAAGGAAAGAGACAGTTATAAATCAGCCTATCAGCGTCGCGCTTATGTTGTGGTAGGTGTGGTAGGGTATGGCATGATCACATTTGGCTATAACTATCTCTTTCCCTCCCAGTCTAACTGTCTTTTTTCACTCTTCTACCATTGTCACGTCACAAATCCCTTCCCCAATTTTTTTATAATTATTTTCTTGTAAAGTACGAATAATTAATCGAAGTAAAAAAATACGGGTATTTTATTTTTTTGTCTAGTATCATATTATGTAAAAATAAAAATTTGGTCACATACCCCATTCGCTAAGCCAAAAATGAAGATTAGCTTAAACTTTTTTGTGAATCGTTTATGTTTATTTATCTTAATACACACCTACATATTTACTTATGCTAGAAACTGTATTGATTTCCTTTCATATTGTTCTATTTACTTTTTTCTTTTTAAAGCGTTACTATTATTAATTTGAAATGATTAGTTCTTTGACAGTGACATTTATCTGTTAGTTACATACATTTAAACAACTGCGTAACCAAGGAGTTTTGTTTGTTTAAAGCGTAGGCTCCAAGATTTAAATTATAGATAATTTTATAAATTTATCCATAAAATATATAGAAAAAGTATTAATGCAAATATGTAGAAAATTTAAGAATCTTTAATTTTTATAATCACACAAATCTCGAAAAAATAGCATTTAAAAGTATTTTCGAAGAAAAACTATTTTGAGCTTCAAGTAAAGTGCCATTTCCGGTTATCCGATTTATACCAAAATCTAACGGGTTCTTTGCATATTAGAAAAAGGTTGAAATACAAGGTTTTAAAATTTTCTAAATAGGGTATTCTCTCATATTTTTTTATTTATTTTTCTTAAAGAACAGTTATATCTAAGAGTATCTGTGAAAACCCGAGTAAAAAATTCCTTTTAATAAGCGAGATATTAATTTTTTTTTGTGTCACGTGACACTGACGGTGTGCTATCTGTGGTTCATGCGGCGTCTTATCACATTCGAACACGGAGTAGGGATTTCAACTGGTCTCCCATTGGAAGGTCATCTAGTACATCAGCAAAATTTAAATGCTTTATATCTTTTGTAACAATCAATTTATAATATGATTTTTTGTTTTTTCGCTGTTGTTTACCTATCAACACTAATATTTTTAATAAATTTTTAATATTAGTAATCCTCAGAGAATACCTATTATAGTATGTGAGTTAGAGTGAAGGATCCACACATACACACAGACATCATCGTGAAAATCTCGATATGCGATTTTTAGCACGATCCCTATACCTCCCTTACCAAGGGTAGCGGGAGGTAAAAAGAGGGATTTCATAGTTCAATTAGTAGAGAACCCTACTAGCAATAGGAAAGTCCTGGGTTTAAATCCCGGTAGAGCTCATAAAGTTTTCACAAAAATATTTCTTCGCATTTAATAATTGAATCGTTCATATCATCACGGCATATTACCCATTGCTGGGTGTGCCAATCTTCTTTATACGCAGACATTGGTAATGATGATTACATATTCATACCGTGCGGGCGTTCACCAGGCGTCACCACACGGGTACTCATTTCTGACGTGGAGAGTGCATCACAGGTATTACTTTTGTGCCATTTTGCCAATTTTAGCGTCGTCGGGATTCAACCCGGGTTCTCAGACGTATGTATGTCCATCGAACAAATGGGGTCATACCAAAAAGAAAAAAATGTTGATTTTTCTTTCATAAATGAAATATTTACCTAATATTATACATGTATACATCAAAAATATTTAATTTTATTATACTTTTCTTCATGATTTTCTTTATACAGATTCTGAGTTTGGTTTTGTGACGTCACAGTTTTGTACACAAATATACGATAGTGAGGCACACCCGTACTCGTACTTTTACTGTACATGAACAGATCTGTTAATTTTTTTCTAACATAACCTTATATAACCAATATTCTGAAAGTAATGTCAACATCCTTGCAACAAAAAAAGTAAGTAAAAATAAGGAAATATGCTAAATAAAAATATAAATAAATACAATTTATGTTTGATTTAGATATTACAATGGTTGTACAATATTGTTCTGCGTCATCCAACGAGAATAACTCGTTGAGAAGTAAAAATAAAATTTTTGTTTGTATTCTTATGGCTCAAGATGTAAGGGAAAAATGGTATAAGGCAATAAATACTCCAGAAGTTTTGAAGACTACGTTTGGTTTCAAGCGTGGTTTCAAAACACAATGACATAAACGTCAAAAGTAGTTCCATTTTTGCTCGGTAGATGTAACTACGGCCGCAAAACTGTTACGTCATTCGAAATTTTATATAAACTTTAAAAAATTATTACTGTAAAACTAGAAACTCATGTGTCATAAAATATATATCGTAAGTGGTTTTAAATGTACTTTCAGAAAAAAAAAAATTGGAAAATGTGGTATGATCCCATTATTCCATTTTCATTTTTAAATAGTATGGAAGTAACTCGTATGGTGCTTTCTCCACGACAGCTTTGACAGCCCGTGAAGTGACAATCCCGAATTTTTTCGCCCGCCTATGGTTTGATCCTGAGTGAAACTCAGAGGTCTTGACCTTATCGATTGATCATAATAAGTGATGGTTTGATGGCCAGTATGTAAAATCACTAGAATCACCCGCTTACATGGAGATAAAAATGATTGGAAAGCCTGGCAGATTGTACCTGAATGCCGGAGTTAACTGGAGTTAAGTGCGTGATTGAAGCTCGACTCGAACACTGGAGCTCCGAGCGCCGAATGCGAATACGAACACATCAACCGTATGTATGTGTCTGCTGATTATTTGACACTGATGCTGAGGTGACCATTGATCGACTAACGACCAACGAATCGTTAGACTACAGACAGGCTCGTAATTCACATTCAGAAATAAGATATACGGCCCAGGTTCATAATAGTTTTCAACAAATTATAAAACCTGCATAAATGGACACAAATTTCTACAAAATTGTTTTGATTTCTTTAAATGCAAACTTAAGCTACGTTTCCAGTTCTTAACATAGTCACTGTTTTAGTCTTTGTTTTTGTAATTTGTCTTAAGTTTTTGTTAGAAGATATTGGCCATTTCCAGCTGTTAACATAAGCACAGTCTTAAGTTTTTGTACTTATAAATGTTTATTCACTCAAAAAAGGAACACATTTATAAAACTCTTTACAATGCTTCAAAAATTATATAGTTATTAATGATATTAATGAGTAGGAATCATTACTCAAATTAAGTAATAATGTAATTATTTTGTATAATTCCAAAATAACATTTGAAATAAAGCACGAAATTAATATGGTGAACGAGCCACAATATTTCTAATATTCCACTAGAAATTTCAATATTGTCTGTATATCCATAAGATATGATATAATTTTATTTGTACTTATAATATAAAAAATATGATTTTTTTTCTTTCTGGTCCATATTTATATTATCTCAACACAAAAATAATAACATAACCACCAAAATAATGACAGATACAACGCGTAGAACTACTGCGCGACATAAAAAGAGATAGCGCTTACATCACTTATCTCTTTCCAATAGAACAGCGACAAAGACTATGACGAAAGTATGAAGCATGCAAACTTTGTGTTTATGCACTATGACAAAGACAAAGACTAAAGACTAAAGACTAAAACAGTAGCTGGAAACGCTCAAGCCATTATACGTATGACAAACTTTCAAGGTTATGACAAATAACAAAAACAGCGACGTTTCCAGCTCTTAACATAGTCACTGTTTTAGTCTTTGTTTTTGTATTTTGTCTTATGTTTTTGTCAGAAGATATTGGCCATTTCCAGCTGTTAACATAAGCACAGTCTTAAGTTTTTGTACTTGTAATGTTTGTTCACTCAAAAAAGGAACACATTTATAAAACTCTTTACAATGCCTCAAAAATTATATAGTTATTAATGATATTAATGATGAGTAATAATCATTACTCAAATTAAGTAATAATGTAATTATTTTGTATAATTCCAAAATAACATTTGAAATAAAGCACGAAATTAATATAGTGAACGAGCCACAATATTTCTAATATTCCACTTTAAAATTTCAATATTGTCTGTATATCAATAAGATATGATATAATTTTATTTGTACTTATAATATAAAAATATGATTTTTTTTCTTTCTGCTGTCCATATTTATATTATCTCAACACAAAAATAATAACATAACCACCAAAATAATGACAGATACAACGCGTAGAACTACTGCGCAACATAAAAAGAGATAGCGCTTACATCACTTATCTCTTTCCAACAGAACAGCGACAAAGACTATGACGAAAGTATGAAGCATGCAAACTTTGTGTTTATGCGCTATGACAAAGACAAAGACTAAAGACTAAAACAGTAGCTGGAAACGCTCAAGCCATTATACGTATGACAAACTTTCAAGGTTATGACAAATAACAAAAACAGTGACTATGTTAAGAGCTGGAAACGTAGCTTAAAGCTTAAAAAAAACTTCTACAGAGTGATAAAAAATTACTGATTCAGCGGGCAATAAAAAAAAATACTTGAAATTGATAAGAATGATACAAAAATTTATTTTCTGTTGTTGACACTGTTAACAGTAACATTTGTAATTCACATTTGAGTACAATTACAATTTTTATTAATATGTTCGTTGTTTCTCTTACACCCATCTTTTTACCACAGAGCAATAATCTAAAGTATTTCGATCTCACAAAATCCTATTAGCTGTCAGGCCCCTGCTCTGACATAACCTATTTATATTTATTGCAAAAATGACATGTCAAATAGTATTTCCATTAGTGTTTCACAAAAATCAAGATATACTTTTGATCTTGTTTCGAAATCAAGACAAGAAATATTTTTTATTTCCTAAGACAAGACAAGAATGTATCATTAAGAATAAAGATTTCTTGACAATGAATATTGTAAATCTGCATTTGTATGCTTTGTGTGTCTCTTAACGTTCAACTCAAATACTATTATTCAGAAAATTTCGGAAACATGGAAAGAAGAAAGAAGCCATTGGTCAAGGGCAGAATTCAGAATTTATATCCCTATCTAAACCAACGCTATTTTCTTACGTGATATGAAGTTATACTATTATTCACGAAATATGGCTATTCAAGGTCATTTATGACCCGTCTGATATTATATTACTTGTAGATAACTTCATTGCATTTCGTACCCATAGGCGAAATATTGGTATGGCGATACTACTACTACGAAATATTTATGGATACATTTTAAATTAAAAAAATAATTGTAATTTATTTGAAAATTTTGTTTCTTTTCAAATAATGCTTTTCTCAAAGTTTTATCTTCTTCGACCAATGTTTTGGCATAAAACAAAAATATAGGCTTGACATAAACCATATAATAATAATTTTATTTAAATGCTATAGTCACTGGATAAACATTAGTACAAAGGGCAGTGTAGTATATAACTACGTGTCCGTAACTCTACGACATACGTCATTACTATAGTAATGACGTATGTCGTAGAAATATATTTGTGGTGTGTTAAAAAGTAATGCCACCATTTACGTATATCTGTCACACCACATAAATCAGACATACATCAAATAATCTTTCTCTTTCTAATACAAAATGTTGATAAGCTATTGCTATATAAAGTGTTGTGTATTGCGTCTTCGAACAAATGAACTTGAATAGTCATCTTTCGTGAATAATAGTATGTAATAAAAATTAAATGACGAGAGGTATTGTGCTGTGCAGGCCACATCATATTTTTATTACATTCGAGAGGGAGAAATATTATTTTGGGATAATGCCGATTCCGAATTTGATTTATTTTTGTTTGAACACTCTTTGTTTTAAATAAAAAGCACGGGAGATCGAAATAACACAAAAATAAATAACCAATAAGCAACAAAGTAATCGATAAAAGAGGAGATTCCCCTAAAATGCCAAGAAAAAAGAAATATCAAGAATTCTTGAAACAAGACAAGAATTACGTCGCTAAGAAATGAGCAAGACAAGAAATTTTTATTTTCTTGTCTTGAAAATCAAGTCAAGACAAGGAATGATCATCAAGACAAGATTTCTTATCTTGATGAAACACTAAGTGGTGTTGTATAAACTGTGGAATGCAAAGATCCCCAGAACTGTATTGCCCACTGAATCACTTATTTTTGATCACTCTGTAGTAGGGTGGGCCGAAATATCAAAATTTTGGTAATTGGTTGTGGAATAGCTATTAAAAGTTGCCTTTCGTAGTTTTAAAACGAATATTTATTTTGAGTTTTTTAATTGTGTAACGTCTTTTGCCCTCTACCGAGGCTCAAATTAAAAAAAAAAAAATTGGAAAACTTAATTTTGAAATTTAGATTCGGAATACCGCCCAATGTTTAAGAATTGATATTTCAAAGATAATTTTTATTTACAATTTTTCTTTTGTGGTAGATCCTTTGCCCTCTACCCACCATCAAAAATTTCAGATTTGTTTATTATTATGTATAAAAACTTTTTTTTAAATATCTCAATGACATTTCTCTAGGTATAGTAAAAGGCTCAACTGCAAATAAGTGGTACGGGGCACATATCAGAAACGGAATTTACAATAGTCAAGGTTTGTACTAACATATATTTACTTAAGGTTCTCTGTATCCCATATATATAACTGAGGCACTTTGACATTATCACAGTTTGAACTTAATACGTTGAAAACAATAATAGTTATTTATGTATTAAGGGCATAATCAAAAGATTGTAGCACGGGGGAATGTTTAAAGCTCGACGCGTAACGGAGAGCTTTTATTTTCCCGAGTGCTATAATCTTGATTATGCCCGTGGTACATACAATGTTTTATTTTATTTTGGTTCTCGAAATTCAAGGATTCAATCGGTATCAATGTGCTGGTGTTGTGAATTTTAAGTGTGCTGTGGTTTATAGCTATATTGTTTGTTTATAACATTTAATTTAGTGTCAAATGAAAATGGAAGATATCTATTATTCAAAAGAAATATCGAATGAATTTGACGCTGCCCAGAGCAAGTTGGTTCCACAGAAGTGAAAAGACGTGTACGACAAAGGATACGAATAGTTTTACGAGTAGTGGTGTTCAAAAAATGTGATTTATCGAATTTATTATGTTGTCTGACATTTATATAAAAACGACAATTTTGACGTTTGAATAGCTGTTGCTTGGCAATTTTATAAGCTCTCGGGCGATAAAAGCCAAATTGTGCTAGTTTTTGGGGGCGGATAAACAAGTTTATGATTCCAAAATAAAATAAAAAAAATATAAATTATAAAAAAATAAGGGATGACATTATCAAAAGCGGAACTTCCAATAGCCAAGTGTCGCTGCAACATATGTTTATGTACATTTACTAAATGTGCCCTGTAGCCCTTATTTACCATTGAGCCTTTTATTATATCTGCAGAAATATCACTGAGATATTTTTTTAAAAGTTTATGTACATAATAAAAAAACAAATCTGAATTTTAGAAAATTTTGATGATCGGTAGAGGGCAATAGACCTATCACTATAGAAAAATTGTAAATAAAAATTACCTTTGCAACATTAATTCTAAAATATTGAGCGGTGTTCCGAATCTAAATTTCAAAATTTCATTTTCCAAATTTAAAAAAAAAATTGAGCCCCGGTAGAGGGCAAAAGACGTTACACAATTAAAAAACTCAAAATAAATATTCGTTTTAAAACTGCGAAAGGCAACGTACAAAATCCAGTGCGAACAGAAAAATCTACCTTGCAAAACATATGGAAAAATACTCTAACAGAAAAATGTGCAGGGCATGTGTATACCATACCTAATAGAATTAAAGCTGTTGTTCCTAATAAAGGCAACGTAACCCAATATTGAATGGCAGAATACTTGAATAACATTCAGTTTTTTAAGTTTAAAATCTATATTTTACGTACATTTTTTTAATCCCTTGACGATAAGATAAAGTGGCAAAGTTAATCTGGTTATTAGCGCTGAAAGATTAGTCGGGTAAAAAGAATAAGAAGTAGCACTTGTTATCAGGTAAGGGGTGGCAAATTGCAGCATGTCTCCATGATAATGGCCACTTTGTCCAGACGGAACGGAAACGGACATTTCTATTATAAGTAACGACCTCTTATTTCTCACTTTCTGTTGTTTTTCTAGCCAACTGCTCTAACCCTCACATATTTTTACTTTGTTAATGTTATCCATTTAGTCACCGTGCAAAAACTTACTGTCCTATAATTTTTCTGCTGCTTTCCGTTATTAAAATTTCTCGTTTTTTGGTTATCAACGTTTCACCAGATTTTATATCCTCAAGAAATTAAATGTTTTTCAAAAATTACAGCACATTGGCATAATTTATTTATTACCAATAGTTTTCTCAAACCAGTTATAGGTTCCCATTAAATAATAAATTTATATTGGCAATATATTACAATACAATAAGTAGCACAACGAAAAAATAAACAATGAAAAATTTAAAAAATAATAATAATAAAGTATCGTCACGGCATATTACCCATTGCTGGGTGTGCCAATCTGTACACAGATATCGGTAATGATGATGACATATTCGTATCGTGCGGGCGTTTACCAGGCGTCACCTCACGGGCAATCATTACTGGCGTGAAGAATGCACACCAGGGATAATTTTCGTGCCATTTAAAATTCTAAATAGTTTAGTCGTCAGTCGGAATCGAACCCGGGTCCCCAATTTCACGACCAGATACTCAATCACTCTGTATCGAGACTCCATAATAATTTATCAATCAAACCTGTGGTGGGACTCTGTATTGTAGCTATCGCTTGCCAAAAACGCTAAGTAATTTAGCTGTCAAAAATTGTACTCTGTAAGGTCGCTAAATGTCGCCAGCGATTGCTAATGTTCACTAACGTAGCAACAAAATAAAGATGTTCTTGTCATAAAACAATAAGATTGATATTGTCTATCTATCAGATTAAGTTATATTCTGTAATAGCAATTATTAAAATGGAAGGTACGGTATATTAATAAATATTTCAATAATGCATATACCTATATATTTTTATTCGAATATTGACTTTAATAATAAATAATTAATCTAACATTTCCAGGCATATGCGCAATACTCCGGGAACGATAACGGAGCATTTGTTAACATACGATCATTTTGCGATGTAACTGGTTTAAATGTAGAATCAACCAAATTTAAATTGGGATACTATGTGTCAAGAGATAATTTTCACAGATATAAAACAAATTTCACTATAATATATACAGGGTGTAAATGAAATAAGTGCATTAAATTTGACCAGTAGTATAACTCATCGAGAGCAACAATATTTCTTAATAACTTTTTCTCGAAATCGCATATTTTTTTTAGCATTTTTACCACCCCGTAAATTGACGAGTCGTTCCAAATATTTTTGTGATAATTGAATGCAGCAGCAATAGCTATGAAAAATTTTGTTTTAGCAATTGACAGTCCTGTCAATTGTTGCAATTAAATTTTGACATTAGTAATAAACTTGTTTATAAGGTAAAATTCTGTCAAAATGCGAGTACACAGACATTGTAATTACTTACCTATGGTTTATTTATTTATTTTTTACTCGTATCTGTACTACATGTTACTTGGCTTCACGGTTCTCATAAAGACAGTGTCATGGAGTTGCCAACGCATTTACACGGAGCGTTTCCAAATCATCACCAAATCATTCTGCTCTTAATATTCGCACATTTGTTAATCTTGTACATCTTTATCACAATACGGTGTGTCACATATGACAATTTTTAAAAAAGCAACAGTTGTATCCATACCATGTGCAAAAAGTTCAATGTTTTCAGCACATAACAGACTTCAATTTTGGGAATGGCTCATAATGTTCATTCATGAGACTGAATTTACTTGGGAAGGTGTATTTATTATGCACAATACACATCTTGACAGACGAAAATGCTGTAAAAATTTTCATTAAAAAATGTTTGGGGAACAATAAATGGACGACTAATTATTGGTACTCATGTACTTCTTTTAAATGGACAAAAGTTTGTACTTACATTTTTTGAATAACGAATTTAAACTATTATGATTTGTCGACGATAAATAATTATCTCATAACCTAAGAACTATGCTTTTTCTCTTCCTCTAGTTACCCCGTCGCTCCTTGTCTTCTTCTATTCACACTATTCAACGGTGAAAAAAGCCTGTTTCAATACACAACTTTATAATTTTGTTATCCAAAATTTAAATTTATTTATTTTAAAAATTGTATTATTACATATTAATTAATAATAATGTTATTTCCCTTGATTCGTTTATTAATTACTGTGACTGCAAGTGTAACCGATAACCGACAATTTTTGAGCTGTTTGTATCCCACTTGAATGGCAACTGCTCATTTGTTCTCCATGAGCGGGTAACGAAATATGCAGCAAATCTTTAAAGAATTTTAACTCAAAATCTAAAAGACTTAGAAAAAAAAGTTATTAAGAAATATTGTTGCTCTCATCGAGTTACATTACTGGTTAAAATTAATGCACTTATTTCATTTACACCCTGTATATATATACAGAATGTTTCCTTTAAAACAACCAGCGCTTTTTTGGGCGAACTAACAACTTTAGAGAAAAATGTTTTATACCAAAAATGATCAAGAATAAGGGGATAATGTATCAATAGTAACAAACCGAATACTTAACCAGTGGTTCTAAAACGGTAGAACAAAGTTATATTTTTTTAAATTGCATCCTTTATAATTTTTTAGCCCTTTAAATAGAATATTATGTTCTGATTTCAACGATATAACTATAGTATAGGGTTGTATAACAATTATTTCGAGAAAAATGGTATTGAAAACTAGAAATAATGTAATAAAAAATGGGTTTACTGCTAGCGTAACTAGGTAACAGACGTATTTTTAATACCATTTTTCTCGAAATAATTGTTATACAACCCAATACCATATTTACATCGTTGAAATCAGAAAAAAAATCTGTATCTAATGGGCTAAAAAAGTATATAGGATACCATTTAAAAATTTAATTTTGTTCTGCCGTTTCAGAACCACTGGTCGAATTTTCGGTTTGTTATTATTAATAAATTAGCCCCTTATTCTTGATCATTTCTTTTGTATAACATTTTTTTCTAAAGTCACTAGTTCACCCAAAAAAGCACTGGTTGTTTTAAAGAAAACACCCTGTATATATATACAGGATGTTCCGCGACTCGACCGACAAACTTATATCATATATTCCGGGAGTCATTACGATCAAAAAATGTTATAGACCTATAGGTGAATTCTTCTTTGTTTCGGAGATATCAAAGGAATTTAAAAAAAATGAGTGAAGAAAATTTATTCACCAATGGATAACTAATTAACACAAAATTACAGCAATTGTTCAAAATGAGAACCGTCATTTTCTGAACATACAGCTATCCGTCGACTGATAGAATATTGCCAGTTAATTACTGCCAATTCGTTCTTTAGAGAATTAGTAGCTTCAACTATACAGTCAGTCAACTCTTCGCGTGTGTCTGGTTTACCATTACTATACACACGAGATTTGAGGCAACCCCACAGAAAAAAATCTAAAGGCAACAAGTCAGGTGACCGAGCTGGCCGATATACAGGACCATCTCGTCCTATCCACCTTTCCAGAAAATTTTCATTAAGAAAAACACCATCACTTGTCTCCCAAAATGTGGTGGTGCCCCATCTTGCTGGAACCACATAGGTATATCCTCCATGTAATCCGGCAATTCTTCTTCCAAAAAATGAAGGTAAGTTTCTGCACTAAGACGTGCTTCAATAAAATGAGGCCCAATAAGATGATTATTTAACAAGCCGCACCACACGTTGACGGAAAAACGATGTTGATGGTTAACCACGATTGTTTCGTGTGGGTTTTGATCCGTTCATTTGTCAAACATACGTTTATTCGTCAAGGCTAACTCAATTATCTTTTTTTTTAAATTCCTTTGATATCTACGAAACAAAAAAGAAATCACCTATAGGTCATATAACATTTTTTGATCGTAATGGCCCCCGGAATATATGGTATAAGTTTGTCGGTCGAGTCGCGGAATATCAAAATTATCAAAAACAGCCGAAAATGGCAAATGAGTTACAGAGTACAACTGTTGTTAAATCTTTTTGCTATCACTAGCTAGCTAAATATTTAGCAAAATTTTATAGGGTCCCACCACTGGGTTGTCAGAACAACAAGCGGTCTGCATCGCACTCAGTTACGTGATCTTATTTCAAAATTAAAATGAAAAAAATAAAAATAAAATTAAAATCCTGCATCGTTCGCGAAAAGTGGGTAAAGGTGACAGATATACTAATAATTCCAATCAATCTAATAAATATTATTAATGGGATCGTCAAGGCATTGAAAAAACTGTGTAGTGAGTAGTAAACTGGTTTTTATTAACATTTTAATTTATCGATTTGTCGATAGGATACATCCATAATGAATGCGACAGTTTCCTTTCTCATGCTATACCGTTAGGTTGTTCAGGATGTGATATTAATTTATGATACACTTAATTTCTCAGATAATTCGAAAATAACCTGTCACGCCTAAAGATAACCAAAAGATTTATGTGTATTCAAAACAAGAGACCAAGTACTGTGCCTTTTTTATTCGTCAAAAAAAAAAAAACCAGGAAATTTGTTGTAGCCAAGAATCGCTCGCGAATAAGAATCATATTTTAAACTTTAAGGCCCGGTATTTTCATACCTGTATATTAACTTAACTGACAATTAAAACGAAAAATGTCACATCGAAAAATTGACACATGTGCAATTTTTGCTACTATATCCTATAATATGTATGCTATATTTTTCATTTCGGGGTCTTCGTAGCTCAGTATGGTCGTATTAAAATTTTATAATACAATTAAGTGACCCCTGTGGTGCACTCTGCACGCCAGCAATGAGTGTCCGTGAGGTGACGCCTGGTACGCCCGCACGGTACAAATATATCATCATCATTACCGAAATCTGTGTATAAAGCATATTGGCACACCCAGCAATAGGTAATATGCCGTGATCATATATATTTATTTAGTTACTCCTTTTACAAAGGCAATAAATTGTGAAAAGATCATGTCAGCCACCGGGATATGAAGCCGAGCCTTTACTTTGCCAGAGTAACTCTATAACCTATAACCTAAGCTATGGTTGCTCTATTTCGATGGCTGAAATGATCTTCCACATTGCAAAAGTAACTGCTTATTTATCCCTAAATAAGGTGGTTGCAAGAAATTTGTATTCGCAAAATTATATTATCTATATATAAGAAAAATATATAGATATATTCCAAAACTTTTGTATTTAAGACTTTTATATAAAGGGGAACAACATATTACATTTTAGCTAAATTTGATAAACCGGATGTGATACTTTACTTGAAGCTCTGAACAGATTTTCGTGAAAAATATATTGATATTTTCAATTTATTTTATATCAAGAGGAATAACATATTAGATTTTGGCTAAAATTAATAAACCGGAAGTAATGCTTTACTTGAAGTTTAAAAATTGTGTATGCACAAATTTTAAAATAGGAGTAGAAAGCGGTCTTTTTGTGTTGAACCCAGCTATTGCGGCCGAGGCGCTTGTCGGCAGTAAAGTACTCAATAAATTATTTTGTTGGCCGTGCATACTTTTTACTAATACAATACTACTAACATACCTAAAGATCACATTGCTTCAACTTGTAAATTAGTACTTTTAAGGAAGCAAAATATTTCTACCGCAATTGATAGTGCAAGAAAAACTGAAATTGAAAATATTAATTCGAAGGTGGAAGAAACGTTTTGTGGTCTGGCAATTTATTATTGTACATGAAAGGGGAAAAACATGCAGCTGCACATCCCTTAAAAAATATAACTTTCAATTATAAGGCATTTGACCTTGAATGAAAAAAAAATTCTCTAGATGCCTGACCAAAGTTTTGATGCACGAGCACTGAACAATAACAACATTTTTGTACTAGTAAGACAATGAACATCTTTTATAGTAATATATATATATATATATATATATATATATATATATATATATATATATATATATATATATATATATATATATATATATATATATATATAATAATAATAATAATAATAATAATAATAATAATAATATAATATTATAATACGCTTGAAGAAAAAAAATTTTTTTAGTTACTATAAATAAAGTACCAAACCCTTTCCATTAAAATGATTTAAAAAAATGAGCAACCACCCTATTCAGAATATTATTCGTCACGTCATGAGATGTGGGGTTGGAATACTACGACTGTATTTAAACATCTTGTGAACACGTCAGAAAATTTCTCAGGCTCTGAGTATTTAAAAAAATATCAATGGGTTAACAGTCCAGTATATAAACTAAATAAATTGTGAAGAGATCCTTTTAGTTTAACACACCAACTATAAAATGGAAATATAAAATCAATTCAATATATGTAATTGAACCATCTCTTTGAACTAATAAATAATTTTTATATGAATTAACGCTGTCTGCATCAAAATTAATGTTTGATGTATTTGAATATGAAATAATAATTTATGAAAATAGCTGGAATTTATGAACAACAATTTTTATTTGGCCTGACAAGCGAATAAAATCAGGAATTCAGCCCTTTTGGCGATTCAGAGCCATTTAGACGGCACGTAATATATCTTCTTTTTATGAAATCGCCCTAAAATATGATATTTAAATAGCTACACTTTTATTAAATTCCTGTAAGGAAAAACTTTACTTTTGAAATAAACTTCATTGATAAGAAAGTTGGAAGTTTGCAAATGGAATGAAATGCATTTGAACGCGATGCACTTAGACTCTTAGACAATGCATTTCTTGCAAACACCTTCATACTTTCTTGTATGAAATTTTAGTATCAATATAATAAAGTTTAATTATCTAGTAATGATAATAAAACTATGCGCATTATACGTTGTAGGCAGCATTATGCTTTCGTCTTTATTCTATCTTCTAACTGTACATGTTCATGTAGATTGCAATTTGCATGCAAATTCGGGTTCGCAGTTCACTATTTGCTTTTTGTTTACTTGGTTTACCTACTTAGCTAAGAAGACTGCGACACCAATCATATTTGCACACAATTGCCAAATGTTATTTCCTTTCAATAATAATAATGACAATTAACATAATATATTCATATTATCGCGAGTTATTACAATAATATAGAGGATTGTAATAAAGATTTAGAACTGAATTTCTGTAACGCCAAAGCCAGTAGATATACTAAAGTACCGCCATGGCGGCCATCTTGGCCTTAAAAAGCAACAATAACTATTTTTTCCGCCGGTAGAGGCGCTTTTATTTGTATTTGTTTTATTGCAGGGTTCTGTAATGTTGGCAATGTCAAATTATTGGTTATCTACAAAATGTTTCTGTAATCATGGAAAATGTTAATTTCAACAACACTATTTACTATCTTTAAGTGATAATTTCATTAGTTGAGATAGCAACATTTTTGAATGGAAGATTATTTGTATAAAAAAATTTGGTGTGGCCAACACAATACCTCCCGCCATTTACCGCCCGAGTCACAAAAAAAGATTAAGCTAATTCTTATTTTTGAATTAGCGAATTTTGCTATAATTTTGGCAGTTTATTTCTCAAAATATAGTCTAATCTAATCCAAGTAACTACCTTTTTTGATAATAAAATGAAAATTAAATTTGAAATACCGAGATAGAATAGAATTCACTAATACAAAAATGAGAATTAGCTTAAAACATTTTTTGAACTAAAAACTGTATTAATTTCCTTTCCAATTGTTCTATTTACTTTTTTCTTTTTAAAACGTTACTATTATTAATTTGAAATGATTAGTTCTTTGACAGTGACATTTATCTGTCAGTTACATACATTTGAATAACTGCGTAACCAAGGAGTTTTGTTTGTTTAAAGCGTAGGCCCCGGGATTTAAATTATAGATAATTTTATAACTTTATCCATAATATATGTAGAAAAAGTATTGATGCTAGCCTGTAGAAAATTTAATAACCTCTAATTTTTAAAATAACATTTAAAGGTATTTTTCGAAGAAAAACTATTTTGAGCTTTAAGTAAAGTGCCATTTCCTGTCATCCGATTTACACCAAAATCTAATGGGCTCTTTCCATAATGGAAAAAGTTCGAAATACAAGGTTTCAAAATTTTCTGAATGATAGTATTGGAGTTAGAGTGGAGGATCCACACACACATACACATACGCACAGACATCATCGTGAAAATGTTAAAATTGGTTTGTACGAACCTTAAATCGTGCTTATTTACCAAAATCTCGATATGCGATTTTTAGCACGATCCCTATACCTTCCTTACCAAGTGTAGCGGGAGGTAATAAAAAACTAAAGGGCCCAGTAACCAACCTTGCGGTATACCAGATGGCATATCGCAACAATCTGAGATATACTGTTGTTCATTTGCATTAATACATACGAAATGCGACCTGTTACATAAATTCGATTTAATCCATCATATGGCATTTCTTTAAAACTAGCAAAGCGTTCTGTTATTATAAGAATAATTATTGTTTTAGAAGAACTTTCAAGAAAAATACTGGTAAATAGCACACTTTAGTAGGTAAGTTTAGTTAAATCGTTTTATTTTAAGGAATCTGTGGTTAAAGCATGCCCACGTATTTTTGATACACCTGTATATTCTAGCAGGCTAGGTGTAAATGAATACGTGTTATAAATTTAAAGTGTATGTATGGGATGCGAAATAGAATAACTTTTACTAATAAACTCATATCCGAAACTCACCGTTTTTAAGCTATAAGCTCTTAAAGAATAATTATCTACCTTTATTTTAGTTGGCTGTGACCAAATCAATTCGAACAAATCCTGGCGTTTTTTAATGAATGTATCAAAATATGCTTTGAAGATGCAGTGCTTGTATTGAAGTTGGTGGTTGTCATTTTGGGCAATTATTATGATAGAAGTTAAAATAAACAAAATAATAACTGAAATAACAGGTTACAGCCAACTAAAATTAAGGTAGATAATTACTCTTTTAAGAACTTACGCTATAAATTTGTATTCATTGACACTCTGTATTATTGGAGTTGGATTGAAGTTGAAAATACGGTTATAAAAAAATGGAAATATAAAGACGAACACTGAAATCTTTGCCTGATCGAGATTCGAGTCCAGGCCATTCGGATTGCGAAGCGACTGCATGCCTCCTACGCGATCCTAGTAAAGTGCTCTATTGAATAACATTTTGGTATTTGCTGGTTTTTCGGCGAGCTGCGAACGAGCAACAATGCAGCATTATGCCAGACAGTTTTAAATTGCACTGTGCTCAAACAATAGAGCCTTTAAATCAATGTTCCTAACTACAGGAATTTTTCTTCAAATGTAAAATATTGCCACTGATATAATTGCCATTGTCAAATTGGTAGAGTTATGTGATTTTTTGTGGTTGGGGTATTTCCTGGATAAAGTCGTATTATTAGCATGTACCGTTGACGTTTAATTAGTTATATTATGATGTCTGGAGGCGATTTCTGAAAGGTTCGATGCCTCCAACGGAAATCGCTCTGATCTGGATTTTCCTTTCCTCTCAGTCGCAACACTGTTGACTTAGACCTGCCTTAACATACCTATACAAAGATTACAAACGGTGTTCTTTGAATTTTCAAATGCTAATGCCCCCAATCGGCTTCAAAGACCAAGATAGATTCATTTCGCCTTCGATTACAAACCAAAGAAGGGAGCTATCTTTTTCAAGATGTCTCGCTACCTATTTAAAATGTAACTTCATTTAGACCTGGTGTTTTCATCTCTCGTTAAATTGTCTGTTAACTCAACTGTCAGTTAAAATGAAAAATATAGCACCGATATTGTAGCAAGTTGTAAAAATTACACATTTTTTGATGCGACATTTTTCGATTTTTAACTGAATTAAATTACTAGTAAGTTTAATCCGAAATAAAAATACCTAGCCTTAGAGAATTAAAGTTAAATATATACCGGGTGTCTTAGGCCGATCGACACATACGAGATTGACATATGAAATCAGTTAATTGAGAATAGTATCTCTCCAGTGTAAGATATTAAGTTGAAAATTTGTGTACTTATTGAGGGATACTAATTCTATGGATTACAGTCCAAACTAGTAAATTTAAATGTGTAATATCATAAAAAATAAGGAAATTTGTACAATTTGCAAAATTGTTTTTCATAACCCGGAAAAAAATGGTTACCAAGTAACAGCTTAAATAGCATAGTGGTAGCGTGTGCGCTTGGTAATTAACAAAATTCTGAAAGACTGGGTACTGGGTTCGGAGCCAGCCAGCAGCAAAATTTAATTTCTAACTTTTACTTCTCAAAACAATTTGTAGTGTTAATATATTTTTAATTTTTTATGTAAATTTAATAAAATGGATATTATTTTTTATTATAAATATTTATTATAATTATTTAACTGTATGTTGTAATCAATGTGATTTTACAAAATACGTATAATTTATGCTTTAAATAATATTTATATTTTATTGAGTCAATAAAAGATTAAAAACTTATTAATAATAAAAATTATTTTGAATAGTAAAAATTAAATATTGCTCCTGGCTGATTTCAAAACCAGTCTCTCCGAGTTTTGTTCATTATCAAGCGCACACGCTACCACTATGCTATTTGTACTATTAATTAGTAACCATTTTATCCGGTATTCGAATAATAATCCTGTAAATTCTTCAATTATTATTTTTTTTTTCTAATGTTGCACATTGAAATTGACTAATTTCAAATGTAATTCGTAGAATTAATATCCTCCAAAGCGTATACAAATTTTCAACTTAATATTTTGCATTGGGGAGATACTATTCACAATTAACTGATTTCACATATTAATCTCCCATGTGTCGGTCGGGCTAAGACACCCGGTATATGTTACATTCCAAACCCAAATTCGGGTATTGTTCGAATTTTTTTTTTGAAATCCTGAAATTCCCAAACCCGAAAAACAGCATCGGGTTTTTTGGTTTAAGTGGAAAATTTTTGACTTGTTTTAGCTTCCTGAATCAAATCCCAAAAGCATGGGTGACACTTTAGAGTCATCCGGTATAAAAAGAAAACCTTTAAATACTAATTCAATTAGTTTAAAAGTATATGCATTACAAAATTGTCTTTTAAAATTAAATACATATAAATGAATATAAGACAATATTATTTTATGTAAGAAATGTTTTACCCTGCTTCTAGACTTTTCAGATTAGCAACATAAACTTTATATTTTATCTATCGAGAAGTTTTTAATTTCCTGTAAACATTTTGAGAATAACTGAGTGTAATCCTGCGCCAAACCTATTATTGTTTGTCGTATAAAAAGCATTACAATGTTAATACTCTGTGCACAAAATAAAAGTGTATTATTGTACTATACGAGGTAATTTCATCAGAACCTAATGTTCCTTTCTTATGTACTCGATGTTGTTTACATTGAATTAACAATATTTATTCGATATTCGAAAAATCGCATTTCTCGTTGCAAAGTGGAGAATTTTTAAATATTAAATGTGTGGACGATTGACGGTTTTTGAAAGTTTTACAGTTTTGCTGCCAATGTGCTGCATTGTATAGAAAATTAAATAAATGTTTTTATTTTCATATACCACGTAATAAATTTTAGATGTACGATTTTTCAACACTGTAATTGTTAATTAAAATTACATAAAACAAATATAGGGTTTTATATTCACCAGTTTCCATTTCCTAAATTGGTAATTTAATGAGCAAAAATTGAAAATTACAAAACAAAAATAAATACAGACACTATGGTTTTTTTAATGACCAGAACATTGACAGTCTGTGTTCAAATCTGGCCATTGCATTTTGTTTAAACTCTGTAGTACACCTTGTACAGAAAATTCAGTTAAATGGGGTACGTGACCAAATTTTTATTTTTACATAATATGATACTAGACAAAAAATAAAATATCCGTATTTTTTTACATCGATTAATTATTCGTACTTTAGAAGAAAATAATTATTAAAAATTTGGGGA
Organism: Harpalus rubripes; assembly: GCA_963082715.1. NCBI lineage: Eukaryota > Metazoa > Arthropoda > Insecta > Coleoptera > Carabidae > Harpalus > Harpalus rubripes. The sequence goes on along the minus strand of OY720458.1, from coordinate 47,707,184 downwards.
AGAGATTTGTGACGTGACAATGGTGGAAGTGTGAAAAAAGACGGTTAGACTGGGAGGGAAAGAGATAGTTATAGCCAGATGTGATCATGCCACACTCTGCCACATCTACCACAACATAAACGCGACGCTGATAGGCTGATTTATAACTGTCTCTTTCCTTCCCGCAGTCTATCTGTCTTTGTCTACGATTCTAACATACTTACGGCATATATCCCTTCTCCAAAACATTGACCAAAATTGACCCCTGTGGTGCACTCTCCACGCCAGCAATGAGTGCCCGTGAGGTGACGCCTGGTAAGCGCCCTCACGGTGCAAATATTTCATCATTACCGAATCTGTGTACAAGCAGATTGGCACACCCAGCAATGGGTAATAAGCCGTGATGATATATTTATTTATTTTTTATTCAAAACATTAAATTGATAATAACAAGATTATTACAAATTAATGTTTAGTTTTTATTATTATAATGAGAAGCTATAGTGGTTAGTTTTTATATTTTATGACATATATATTGAAATTCGAATATGTTGGCATACCCCATTAGGCACTAGGGTTGCCCACTGTTCCGGATTTTCCGGGACGTCCCGCTTCTTCAGCTTTTTTGATCCGTCCCGTCCAATTATTTGCGGGACGCCATTTGTCCGGAAAATCAGGTCAAACGAATATTTAAGGTATAATAATTCAAAAATTGGCGCGGATTTATATAAAGACCTGTTGAAGTGTACAAAATCTCAAAATAAATACAGTTTCAAAAACAAAAAATAATTGCGGGTGCTATTTTTATAAATAATATGTATATGACCCTATTCTGTATAGGACTGTAAGCTGTAAGTCTAAGTACACATCAGTAAATCTATATAAAATTGAGAATTACATCAATTTTGTTAATTAATATCAAGTAATACATAAGAGTGGTAGTTCTGAACAAACTATATTATCTTAACGTAAAAGTTAATTTGATATTATAATTAATCTACAATAAATAAAACGTATTTCTTTGAATTAAAATGCTTTTTTTTATTAAAAGTTATGACCTTTTTAACTGAAATCTTTGCAAATCAGCACTAATAAATATTAATAATAAATTGTATTACTTATGAAAGCTAATTATATTTAAGTTTGAAATGGGAACACTCTTTGCTTTTAATGATTTTTAAATTACTCTTGTTTTTTAAATACTGAAGGTATCAGTGTAATTTGAATAAATTTGTTTTCCGAATGTATAAATATTTATTTAGATTATAATTTTTGTTACTAGTTTAGTATGTATTGTTTTAAAGATTGCCGGTTTTGTGACCGCGTGCCTGAGTGTCAGGTCGCGAATCTGGGGAACCGGGTTCGATCCCGACCGACGCCAAATATTTCGAATTTTAAATGGCACAAAATTGACCCCTGTGGTGCACTCTCCACGCCAGCAATAAATGCCCGTGAGGTGACGCCTGGTAAGCATCCGCACGGTACAAATATGTCATCATCATTACCGATATCTGCGTACAAAGCAGATTGGCACACCCAGCAATGAAATAATAATTATTTATTTATTAAAATACCTACCATTGTGTATTAAAAAGTATTTTTCCTACAACCGTGCGTGCACTAGTTCTTGAAAAGCAAATAGGCGTTGCTAGGCAACATTAAAATTCGGTTAATTTACCTGTCAAGTAGATAATTAGGTAGTAAATAATAATGAAAGAAATAAAATTTATTAAGAAATATTAATATACACTGTAAATGAAACAAATTGAGTAGGTACTAATCAAATTTTTAAGAATATTAACATTTCTTTGGCATCTAATCTAATTTTTAATATTAATATTAATATTAATATAAAATGTAAAATTTGTACAATTATAGAAGACTAATACACTTCTGTCTGAGACTCTTCTAAGTGTTTAAGTTACATTTTGTACAGTATTATGAGAAAGAGCAAAGCAATATCTATTTAAAGATGCTGGATGCATGTACACTCAGTATTATGAGAAATATCACTAACATTTCGGTTGTAGGAAAAATGTTGTATGCAACACGTGTGTAAAATAGTGTTTTTTTGTCTCGTGATACAAAACATCGCACTCTACCAAAAAAGTACTACTTTACACACTTATTGCATAAATAACTATTATAACTGTAAACACTAATTCAAAATTTTGATTATATTGCGTCCCGCAACTTATGCCCAAGTCCCGGATTTTTATTTCAAAAATCCGGGATATGATTATGACCCCAAATTCTGAACAATGCTTTTCATAAAAGAATAAAGCTTAAATCTAAAGAAATATTCATTTTTATTTTAAGCAAGTAACAGTCGTCTTCAAAATGAAGATCATCTTGTACGGTCTTCATATTCATCTCCAGGCTTGAAACGAGTAAGCCACTAATGACCAAACTGGAATTATAATCAAGGAGCAGAAGAAAAAGTAATGAAGATTTGGAGTAAAAGAAAAACAATTTTTTGTTGTGAGAACATTTAGTTTTTGTGAGATTTTAATAGTCATGTATATGTTATTATAATTTTAAAGATAATAAAATTAATGACTAAACTACTCTTCTTTTGTGGGAAGAATTAGAAATCCTAGGCTACCTTAATTTATATGACATAGCCAAGAAGTGTTTTTGGTAAATAAAGGTGGCAATTTTTACTTTTTATTGTATTATAAGATTCTGGAACTCTACACGTTCAAATAAATTTGAACGTTCGATGTTCAAACCATTTGATCAAAAAATCCAACTTAGGGCATATTCTAAACACCAAAGTTATTTATTTCAAATTTTAGTTACTTCCCGAGATTATTTCATCCTAGGTTGCATGCACTGTATATTGTAATGTTGGTATAAAGATTTTTTGATAAATGCCATATTTGTTTTGATAGTATTTTCAGTAAAGAAAAATGAACGCGCAATATTAAAACTCTCACTATAAAAAAAATCAAACGATAAACGCGCAGATGAAATGTCAAACCAAAATAAAATGTAATTATGTAGCCCACCAAATAATGTTCATATAATTTGAACGTGTAACGCGTAACAATTTAATCAAAAATTATGTTGTAAATATTTGTCCAATAAAAGTTCAATTTATTTGATCGTCTAAAGCCACCATTACACATTTATATACAACAGCTAGAATCGTTGTAAATCTGGAGGCCACACTTACGTAATAAGATAACCTTCAAATCTATGTAAAAACTGTGTATTACATTTGCGATTGCGACCTATAACCTGTACGCAATATGAATTAGAAAATTACTATGCTTTATAAAGGCACCTTCAATTTTCTGCTTTAACGTATATGTACACGAATAGAACTGGTACTTAGCTTAAAGTGATTTCTGTCGATATGACGAAAATGTGTGAGAATTTTTTAACCTTATACTGGTAAAAGCAAAATGAACAATCATAATGGTTTTTCCCATTATTAGGCGTGCCAATATACTTTAAATTTTGTATGAGTTTTTGTACATTACCTACAAAAAATGATTTCCAAGTGATTTGCAAATACTAATTAATATTTGTTGAATTAACGTTTTTCAACAGTCTATTTCCATTCTAAAACAAGCGAGAAAACAAGATTCATGTTGTCATCTTTCAGTGCATCGAACTAGTACGTCCAAAATTATATTGTTCTCGCATCATTTCCAAAATCTATATAAAACATATTTCCAAGATCTATAGTAGGTGCTATAGTCAGAAAAATTGACTGTCGGATCTAGCAACAAAAATATAAATATCGTAATTATGATATGTTATTGCTTGCTTTTGCATTGAATATCAACGTGCCCTTAAATGTGCCGCTCTGTTGAAATGACCACATGCATTGAATGGATTTCCTGCCTACTCTATATACATACTGTTTTTTTTTATCAGGGCCACCATTGCTATCTCGGAAACTGTAAGTGCTACGACTTCGTTGTAATGGGACAAAAGTTGCCATATTAGGAGACCATTTTAGTGATGTATTTGTTTTTGCAAAAATATGCATAGTTCACTAGATAATGGCAAAAAACTGATTTTGGTTATTTTTTTCTTTTTTAAATAACTCCTAGGCTATCAGTTATCGAGAAAAATGTTTCAAATGAAAATGTTACAGTATAAATATTAAATATTTTTTCTATTAGTAAATTTTTGAGATATAGCACAAACTATAATTTTTTAAATGGAATGCATATTTGATTTTTACCATATAATTTTTCTCAATTTTCTCCCTTTTCAATGATATAATTGTTATTGCGTTTCATATTTGTTTTCCTAGAAATACTACTTGTATTTAAATAAATTATTTCATTAAAACATTTACACAGCAAATAAAATAAATTAATTTTTTTGATCAAAAAATATTTTTCATCAGGTCGCCATTGACTTGTTTTAGTCCAATTTATAAGTATGAGTTTAGAATGAAAAAATCGAGTAAGAAAGTCATAAAATGAATTGTATTAATCAAATAAAGTACAGTTAATAAAAATAATAAAGTTTTTTGGGAAATATTTATAAAATTTAGGAAAAATTAAATTTTCGGGATAAAACAAATAGGAAACACAATAAAATTTATATCAATGAAAAGAGAAAAAAATGAAAATATTTATAGGGTAAAAAACAAATATGCATTCCATTTTAAAAAAATTGTAGTTTCTGCCATATCTTAAAAATTTACCAATAAAAAAAATATTACTGTACGCCTCTGGAGAGACAATATAATTGTAACATTTTTATTTAAAACATTTTTCTCGATAACTGATAGTTTAGGAGTTATTTGAAAAAGATAAGAATAACCAAAATCAGTTTTTCGCCATTATCTAGTCAGCTATGCAAAATTTCGCAAAAACAAATACATCATAAAATGGCAACTTTTGTCCCATTACAACCTAGTCGTATCACTTACAGTTTCCAAGATAATATATATATATATATATATATATATATATATATATATATATATATATATATATATATATATATATATATATATACAGTAATCTTACTATAAATGCTATTTATGTTTTAACACTTTAAGTGCCATGTGGTGCCAACGTGGTCTCACGCTTTTTTGACCGTTCTGACCGCGTGAGACCTATGTGGACTCATATTTTAAAATTGCATGTTCGGCTGCGTGGTGCCACATTGGTCTTGAATTGAAACTTATTTTAGAGGGTAGAGTGCGACCTGACGTATAGAAAACCGTGTTTGGCCTACTGATTTTGTGAGACCAACCTGACTTCAAGTGGCCATAAGTTCAGGGTTATACAGATAGTAATTTTGGAAGTATATTTGTTCATATTTAGTCAAAAATTTATTTAATATATAAAATACATTCAGTCAAATATTACTATTGGAGTTATGAATATGGTTCAGACATCAAATAGTGAGATGTCCCATTGGTCTCACACTGCCGTATAGGACAATATGCACATGTTCAGGTTCAGACATGTAATGTGTCTCACATGGCCGTATTGGGCAATTTTAAAAGCTGAAGGCTGATACCTTATAATCAATTCTTAGTGTTAGCAACCATTTACAGTGAAAAATGGTGGTGGTTCCTGGGACCAAGTTTTTTTTTTTTGAATAGTGGCACTTAAGTGTTAAATAATTTCTTATGGGAATGAAAACTACAGTTCCAAACTTTATTTCAAACAAAAATAGCATTTATGTTAAAGGAACAGTAAGCTTGTTTTACTATACAGAGAAGGCAGAAAATCCAGTCAATGCATGTTTTCATTTTAACAGATCAGCATAAATAATGGCAATGTAAAAGCAGTGACCACCTGCCATAATGGGGTCCTGCACCATAACAAAAAATAATAAAATGTATACTTTATACTTAAAGTATTACTCAATAAATAGCGATTAAGATGAAAAAAACAATTTTTTAATAATTACTGTGGGAGATATTTGAGGTTTATTGTCAGTGTCACTGTGACGTCACATTAGTGCGACCTTTCTCTCGCTGCCTACTACAGAGCTTATGCCAGAGAAATAGGTAGCAATAGGTGTCGCTACAGCTACTAGATAATACATAGCCGACTCGTCCGCCATACTGGAGCCAAAATGAACGCAGTATATTGTGAAATAAAAGTACATTTTTTATAATTTTTTGTATTAACTATTTTTCATAGTTAAATATAACTTCCATATTTGCCATATAATATTTATTTAAAATAATAAGACAAGAAAAAATACGGTTTATTAAGATTTTTGAGGTTAAAGAAAAATATATGTATTGCATAAGTACCTGTAGAAATTATAACCATTTCTCAAATGATTTGCACAATTTGGAGCAGAACAACCCATCATTGTAAATAATTTCTATGATTTATAATAGTGTAACAGTGATATTGAATGATTGAACTGGCTCCAGAATGGCGGACGAGTCAGCTGTAATTTATCTAGTAGCTATAGGTGTCGCTACAGATAATACATAGCAGACTCGTCCGCCATACTAGAGCCAAAATGAATGCAGTAAATTATGATATAAAAGTACATTGTTTATAAGTTTATGTAGTAACTATTATATAGGTGTCGTCGTAACGTCATGTTGACATTAAAAATCAAATGCAGTTAAACTAAAAACAATTAAGACTTTTTAATACTACGAATTGCTTTAAAATTAAAAGAACTTTCATTTCAAATAATAAAAAAATCAGAGTGCAGGACCCTATTACAATATTTATAGTTTTAGACAATTTTTGTGACTCTAGGTGTTAAGCCTATTAATATAGTATTTATCTCAAACATTATCGAAAGTAGGTAAAGGTGCTACCGATTTCCTAATGACTGTTTTATGTTCCGTAATTAAAAACGCATTGACAATAACACCAGCATAAAGAAGTTTAATTATCTGTAATATATTCCTCGTAATCTAGCTTATGTATGCATGATGGAACGTATGTCTGTGACATATAACGCGCTATATTAGCGGCTCAAATAAAAACAGGAAAATGCCGCCCCGTAAATGCGGCTATTTGTAATCATATCACCAGCAATTCACTCCATTATATTTACAACACTTTTTTGCTCAATTTTATTTCAGCATCAAATTATAAATTAGTTTTTTTGGTATCATTTAAATTAGTTCATAATACTTCTGAAAATTGATAAACTCACTTATATTTTTTTGTTTTGTTTTGATAAATCTTAATTCGTCAAATAAAATAATATAGTCGTACACATTTAGTGAGATAAAACAAAAAGCCATCCAGGTGAAATATTCATTTTAATTAAATAAACGTATAATTTATAAAGGAACAGCCGTTGATAATAGACAATGACTCATACAGCGAAACCTGAAAATTAACCTTTGTATATTAAATTGTGATCTTTCCCTAAATCTTAATAAGATGTTGAATTATTGATTTGTCTTTGATATGAATTTTGGAGGCGTGAATGTTTCATTATTTCAATTTGTTGGAATATTAAAATACGTAATTAATTTCTTTTCGGCATTACCAATACTTTTCTCACCGTAGATACTGATAATTATTTAAGGCACAAGTGAATAAAAGCATATTTGTTTGCCAACAAGGGAAATTAAATAATAAATAAATAAATATATCACGGCATATTACTCATTTCTGGGTGTGCCAATCTGCTTTGTACACATATCGGTAATGATGACATATTTGTACAGTGCGGGTGTTAAATTAAAATTTCTGTTATTTAATTTTAAAAGCTTGAGACTTCAAGCCCAATCCATGTTTGGTTTCCATCAAACCCAAGCCAGGCTTAAAATTTAAATTTCTTACCGTATTTATATTTATTTATGGTACAAGTGAATAAAAACATATTTTGCCAACAAGGGAATTTCTGTTATTATAATTTTAAAAGCTTGAGACTTCAAGACCAATTCAAACTTGGTTTCCATTAAACCCAAGCCAGGCCAAGCTTAAATTTTTAACTATCTCACCGTATTTATATTTATTTATGGCACAAGTGAGTAAAAACATATTTTACCAACAAGGGAAAATTAATTTCTGTTATTACAATTTTAAAAGCTATGATAAGGCGAGGGTAAGAATAATAACTGATAAATAACTTTTTATACACTTTTCTAAATTTTAGTTTCAATAATCATATTTTAACTCTGTTTAAGTTATAAATGTCAAAATTCAGTTTAGAAATTATTATTGTATTATGATAGTCACGACATTTATTTGTTGATCATTAGGTTTAGAAATTATTATGTATACGTGTGTGACTGTGAATGCCCTAGCCTATGCACCATGTACCCCTAAGATAATCCTGTCCTGAAGATAGCACTTTGTTTTAAAGAGTCGACATTAGTTACTCATGGAGTAAACATGGGAGAGTCTAGATGAGTTCGTTGCGTCGTGCAGACGTCTCTTGTTTTGGACATGTAGTGTCTTTTAGTTTTGGGGCGCGTGCTAAACGCCCGCCCGCTGGGTTACGGAATGTAATTATGTAAATAAAACTTTAGTTAAAACATTAGTTAGTTAATCAATAAATATAAAGTAATGTCCATGTCTGTAATCTAAGTGTTCAAGTGTAAAGTGTTAGTGTATGTGTGTTCTTCCTTTTCACCAGTCAGTAGTAGAAGTCATCATCTTAGGAGACCCCTCGTGTTACAAAACTTGAGACTTCAAGCCCAATCCAAGCTTGGTTTCCATTAAACCCAAGCCAGGCCAAGCTTAAAATTTTAACTTTATATATATATATATATATATATATATATATATATATATATTTATATTTCCGTTATTATAATTTTAAAAGCTTGAGATTTCAAGCCCAAGCCAAGCTTGGAGCTTTCATCAAGCCCAAGTCAAGCCAAGCTTGAAATTTTAAATAGCTTGAACGTTGAAGTTAAGCCAAACTTTTTTTTATTTCAAGTCAAACTAATTGGGTTTGTGAATTATTATTATTCAGCAGTTCTTATTTCTGAAACAAGATTAAAGACTTTCCCATATCAACGCGAAATATACGCAGCTATAGCGAAACTTTCGCTTTTCTTAATTGTAGTCGACTGAAACACAGCGACAAGTGAGAGCCCTCACATTGGTGCGAAGTTATCACGCAAACGTCCGCGAAACTGCAACGATTTATTTACTTTCGCTAGTGATTTCATTATCACGTTTACAGAAAAATAGATGGAAATGGTAGTAAAATACTCAATTTGTGTTAATTTTTTTAATGTAAATATAAAACAATTGTTTTATTTCGTGGAAATTGTGACATCAATCTATAAAATCCTCCGAAATTCTTATGCTTTGATTTTATGAATGAATCCACTATCTATTTTTCTACTGATAAATTAATTAATACAAATAGAAACCTGGTATTATATTCATCGTCTAAAGTCTGAAGCAATCAATAAAAGTGCCTCTTCATCGTCTGATGTGGAGTACATTGTCGCAAATCCTAATCCAGAACTGACGCTTTGGTGTGGATACACACGCGAATTTCATTGTCGCAATGAACATGAAATTGCCGTCGTCACCACCGCTGCGAATCTTTCGCGTTGTGGTTGGTTTGGGAGAGACTTTATGCTGTCATCTTTTAGGGCATCGTTGAACTATTACGACAAAATTATTAAATCTAATACTAACCACGTACTAACTTTGCCCTGTAATATTGTCACATTTATGCATTAAATTTTTATGCAGTTAATCAGTTCGAATAAATATTCATAAAAATTGAAAAAAATGCTTAAAGTGACAACTATTATTTGCAATTAAGTGAAATAAGAATTAATGGAGAATGATTATTTGTTTTTTATGCTAGATTTTAGAGATCCACCTAGAAATTTATTTGAATTTACTTCCATTTTTCTTTAAAATGAAATCACTGTCACGAACGTTTCATTCAGCTATCAATTACTCTAGCACAGCTGGACGTTTGTAGTCTGGACTACAGTACAGTAGTTTCACGTTGTAAGTTCTAAGAGAAGACGTTAGTGTTTAGTGCAGACTGCGCTTTCGTATTTACTGCCAAATCTCGCACTAAACTACACATTCTGCTGTTTCATTAATTAAGGAATTATACCCCATGTGTGAAATTTACAACTTTGTATAGAAATTATTAGTTGGATATGCAGAATGCATTTAATTTACTACAAATCAAAATGGAATTAGCTTATAGAAGCAGTATAAAGTTATGCAGCTCAAATTGATCAAAACTATAACTATTTCAAAGTTCAAAGGGCGAGTCTGGGAAGACCCTTTATTTTTTTTGTTATAAGTAATAGAAAAAAATTGCTCATATAAAAGTTTGATTATTTTACATATACTATTTGATGGCAGATGTAGATATTTTTATAAAGTCAGGTTTACAAGATACGACTATCAACTTTTATTGTTCAAATGACAACCTATAATTATTTTAATAAAATAAAAACCGCCATTTTTTTCTCTTTTCAACGATCTATTATTATTTATTAATGTATTTGAAAAATTTCGAGAAAAATGAGATAATTTAGATATATTAGAAATAATTTTTAAACAAATATTATAGGTGGCTATGTGAAAATAAACAAAACGTAACAGTGCTATATAACTTAGCAAACTAAAACAACAAATTTAGTAACAAAAACCGCTCCCGGTAAATTCTTTTTGCTCTTCTTATGATTCCAGGCGATTCACCAATTATTAGAATCATATCAATTAATTCTTTCTTCGTAAACATTTCAAAATGTTTTTTTTTTTGTTTACAAAATAAGTTAAATTAAGTAACAAACAAATGTATACTTTTTTGACATTAATTTAATTGTTTTACATTCTTACGTTTTGTTTATTTTCACATAGCCATCTATAATATTTATTTCCAATTTCGAGACATATACAGGTGAGACAGAAATAAGTAAATTACATTGACAGAACTAGTCGCGAGCAACAATATTACTTAGAAACATTTTTTGAATTCTCCATTTTTTTAGAATTTTTAGATTGGTAATGAAATTTTTGACAAAACTTTGAAGATTAGGTACGTTCAATGTAGTAAGCAAATCAATCAAATGCTAGGTAAGCAACCGAGTTCATTGAATGATTTGTTAGCTATATGACAAACTGTCATCGAGAAAGTTATACAGTTGTCAAATATAACATTGTGCAATTGTGTATGTTGTGTATTTATTTGAAGATAGTAGGATCAATTTGAAAGAAGCTATATTAGCCATAACAAAATATTTCAAATTTAATACTGTTATAAACATCCATCACAAAACTCTAAAAGCTTTTTTGACATATGGTTGACAAACATACCACCTATAAAGAAATAGAAACAGTTCAAGTTAACTTCATGTATGTATAATTTGTATTCCCGGCATTATATTTGACACTTAGCAAGACAAGCGAGAAAATTGTGGCTTGGATTGCTTGCGACCAAATCAAGCAAATGCTAGGCTAGCGAAGTCATTCAACAAATTTTACTTTCGGTTGCTTGTTTTGCTGGACTTATTGAACGTACTTATTAGCACAATATCTAGAAGGTTCATAAAGAACAGTTGCTAAGAAATTGCTGCTCTCTATGAGTTGTGTTACTGGTTAAATTTAAAGTAGTTATTGCTGTTACACCCTGTATTTAGAAAAAGGAAAAAGTTTTGTGGTAATATAATTTGAATTTAGTTTGCGTGAGATATAGTCCGGAATCATTAGCAGAAAGAAGTTTTTTCCAATTTGAAGTAGTGCGCTGTCGAGTTTAAACCACTACAGCCATTAATTGACGAAGCAATAATGGACTGCCAACTTTTCACGTTTTGTAATCTATTTATTCATGACAGCGGTGAAAAATTTCAAATTCTGGACGCTCTCTAACTTAATTTTTCCCCTCAAATTTTTATGTGAATTTATAGAAAATTATATGGTAATACAAGAAAATTGTTGTCCAATTAATCAAGAAACTAATATGTATTAAAAAAATGATAACGAGAATTTTCATTTATTTCAAAAGGTAATAATTTATTCATCAATAATAATAAGGTCCTTGTGGTATATAGTATTGTAACGTTTTTATTTATTTTATTTGGGTGAAATGTAAATATTAGACAATAATTATTAATTAAAATAAAGGTTTATTAAACTATAACTAAAAAAGGTATTAAATAATGACGATTACTAATATTGAACAATTATTAAAAACTAATTCAGACTAAAACTATAATTAACTAGATAACACTAACACTATTTATTTACTTATTTATTTAACCAATTAACACTACTATTTATTTCCACGATATTACTAATTATTTATTTCACTACGCGTTCCAATCTTAGACTGCCGGTTTGTTGCAGACTCTTGTAGACTGTTTACGCGATATGTAGATCACTATATACTTATATCACGTTCAACTGTCCGCCTACCGACCTCCACAGCGTCTATATACTCAACTGACTCAACAGCGTCTGTATATTAAACTGCTCGGACAGAAGTCACACCTTTCACCTCACTGTCTGTTTATTTATGTATTTAACTTTCTCCTTCCACAGCCTCAGTACCACCAACTACCCGTATGCCACAAATCTTTAACACCAATGCCGAGTATCCACTTCAACTCGCTGTTACTGTCCTTGTATACCTAGCTTCACAATACTCCTCAACTCTACCGAGTATTCACTTTCACAGCTATCCCAATATACCAGTAACTTCCAAACTTGTCGTTACTGTCCTCGTACACTATAGCTTCCCAATACTCGTCAACTCTACCGAATATTCACATCCACAGCTATCCCAGTATCTTCCAGAGTACCTACTACATTCGACACTTTACTGCATACGCTCACTACGATACTGCTGTGCTTCTCAAACTCACTAACACTCTATGTGAATATCTCTATGTCTCTGAATGTAACTTACTCCCGAGCATAGCTGCGTCCCTTTTATACAGCTGTCATTAACTTCCAGAGAGCTCTAGAATGTTCGACCGCGTAATAACAATGAACACAAAAAGGTCCAGGCGACCGCAAGTAATTAAACACGTCGCGACTCGTCTGTTTACTTCGCCCGGCTGCTAGCGCGATTGCGTCATCGCTATAAATAGACACTCGCTCATTGCTTCGGCGACGGCGGGCTTTCCAAGTTATGCCGGTTACACACTAGGCGGTTTTTACCGCGGCGATAAATTGACCGTCGCCGTCGTTCCTTCAGTGGTACGAAGAATCAAATGGGGGTTTGCACACTGGGCGGAAGAAAAGCCGCGCGGTAGATTTGCCGCTGGCGGTAGCTATGCTGCCGCCTACTACCACTGGCGCTGACGGTAGTTTTGCCGTCGCCGCCTAGCCCGTGGCACAAGTGAGCAAATGGGCGCTTACACATTCAGCGAATTTCTCGCCGCTTGCATGTGTTGGTAGTACACATTTTTATTTTGAAAAGAGTACAAAATCGAAAAATGAGTGACGTAGATAACGATCTTCTTCATCAAATGACAAAACAGATACGAAAATAATTAAAAAACTTGGTGTCGTCATTCCTCAAATCTTCAAATAATGTATTAAAAGCTCCAAATTCTCTTCTCTTTTGGTTGATTTGATGGATCCAAATAAGGCGATTTTTTCTTTTCCTATTTCTCCGTCGACGGTATAACCATAAAGCGAGAATTTTTTGGCGGTTCATTTTAAATTTACCCAATTAAATAACTTGTCAATTGGAAAAGTCACCAACTCGAGCGGCTGCACTTTTATCGTTAATAAGCGACGGCGCTTTTACCGCTTAGTGTATAAACACATCAAATTCTGTAGGCGGCAACGGCCAATTTACCGCCGCGGTAAAAACCGCCCAGTGTGGAACCAGCCTTACAGTATTCTTCACGTGAGAATGGCATTGCGCAATAAAAAGTGTATGATTCTTGACGACATACAATTGAAGTAGTTTATTTTTGCCACGCAGGTTATAGAATCTGTTCATAAGCTGACGTATGTCGTAACTTTGTTCAGGAAATAATTTGGAATTGTCAACATAGTTCGTAGTTCGTATACATTGACCTGTATTTTAGCATTTTTGGGTCTCATGTTGTTTTACGTAATTTATCAGTAATGCAATAAAAAACTATCGAAAAGTGCCAGAATAATGGGTTTGTCTGTATGTGCGTTTTTTGATGCAGAAAAAGATAGTTTCCTGTGTGTCAGCACATATTACACAACGAATAAACGAAACATTATTGCACCATGCCATTCTTGCGTGAAGAATAGTTCCTTTTACGATTTGGTATGTCGCAAAAAATGTATTAGGATTTGCATGGCGTTACAAATTCGAAAATTGTCGTTATTTTTCGACCAAACTTCATAGAGTTTCCTGTAAATCGCTGACATTAAATGCAATAAATGGTCGTTGAAATACCTGCATAAACAAATAAATAATTAGATTAGTTCTTACGCGCCATTTGGTAAATGAAATCCTCATATGAAATGTAATGAAATTTGTAATTGATGTAACGTAATTAAAATTCGATGGTTCCTCTTCACCGTCAAAGTGAATCCTCCAGCCTAGCGTTCGAGCGATCAACGCTCCGCGGACGTGTACAGCATTTGAATTTCCGTTTCGTTCATTTACGAAAAAACCAAATTTCACATAGATGCAGGGCACAGAGTATACGGCACAGAGACAGGAGATAGAATAGGCGTGGATGGGATATCCTACAGGAGATAGAACCAGGATGCTAATAGTGAAATACAGAAATTCACAACTTCCACCTAGATTATGAGATCTGCTTCCTTTTATAACTCTCGCTAATTATTTTTCTATTTATTGTACAATTTCTCAAGTGCATATAGTATAAGGGCCACGCTAGAATTATTGAGATTAATGCCCGTTTGCACCGGTATCACTTATTTGTTCCCCTTATTTAAGCGCCCCTTAGTTGATAAGTTGCCCTTAAGCTTAAATAGTCTGCACGAATGGAATATAGTCGTCGCTTACATAAGGGTAGCTTGGAAGAAGTACAAGAAGAAATTCTAGTAAGTTTTCATTTTCATATTATATTATTCTAGTAATTATTATCTCAAATGTGAGATACAGATAATAAAAATATTAATAAGTAATTAAATTCATTTGTAAGTAATAATCTAATGCATTTTTCAGTAAGGGGATGTTCTTAAATTACGTAACGCAAAATTAGGAAATTTTTGATACCCCCTCCCCCCTTTGTAACGCACCCGTAACGCGTAACATGAACCCCCACCATATATTACGTAACGCAGTACTTGACCCCCCCCAATTTTTTTACTGGATATAATAGTATATGGCCTCCTTAATATTCAGTTAAAATTTGAAACAGAAACTATTTAAATTAATGTATATAAAGATGAAAAATAACAGAACAGAACAGAAACTATTTAAATTAATGTACATAAAGAGGAAAAATAATGTACTACTCTTGCCCTACGGCTTGTCACCCCAATTTCTTTACTGGATATGAAAGTATATGGCCTCCTTAATATTCAGTTAAAATTTGAAACAGAAACTATTTAAATTAATGTACATAAAGATGAAAAATAACAGAACAGAACAGAAACTATTTAAATTAATGTACATAAAGATAAAAAATAATGTACTACTATTGCCCTACGGCTTGTCACCCCAATTTTTTTACTGGATATGAAAGTATATGGCCTCCTTAATATTCAGTTAAAATTTGAAACAGAAACTATTTAAATTAATGTACATAAAGATGAAAAATAACAGAACAGAACAGAAACTATTTAAATTAATGTACATAAAGATAAAAAATAATGTACTACTATTGCCCTACGGCTTGTCACCCCAATTTTTTTACTGCATATAAAAGTATATGGCCTCCTTAATATTCAGTTAAAATTTGAAACAGAAACTAATTAAATTAATGTACATAAAGATGAAAAAATAACAGCACAGAAATTAAAAGCATATGCTTTTAACAAACTATTGAAAAGTTTTTCCTTGTCAACACTACTTGATTCATGTTTTAATATGAATTGTATTGCACGAATGAAAGACCACTGGCCCGAATTTGAACTGTGCCTGACATATTATGTTGACTGTTATTGAAAACAAACGACTGCCTGCATATACGAATTAGCACCGCGAAATCTGAATGTTTCAAAAATTAAAAGCAAGTTTAGCAATATTTTTTATATTTTATCGTTACGTAACGCACACATTAACCCTCCCCCACCCCCTCGTAACGCTGCGTAACGCTACTCTTGACCCCCCCCCCCCTTGAAGCGTTACGTAATTTAAGGACAGCCCCTAAAATGACACACTCACATGGAAAGATAATGAAGTTGCGTGGAAAGAATTAACTAATAATTTTCATTCTACTTGCCGGATTTAAGGAAAAGAACTGAGCAGTCACTAAGTTTAATGAAAATAATAAAATAAAAAGAAGTCAGAAAATCTGTTGCGTGTGATTGAATGTGTTAAAAACCGGGGGAGGGAAACCAATTCCTACTGAAAGTGTTGTGTTGGATATCCTTAATACAAAAACTATAACAGGTTTTGAAAATATATTCGACGGTGATAATATTAAGGTTTGTGATATCAATATACGAATATTACACAGTAAATATTGCACATTTTAAATTATTTCAGAATATCACATCATCCAGTGCCAAAGAGCTAACAAGCTCTATCGATATTATGGCCGTACTATGGTCAAACCTGTAAATGTAAATCTGTAAAAAAAACTAACAAAAGCACATCAGTTTTTGTTGATCAAAATAGAATTATACAAATATACATACTTTTCAAAGTGTATATTTGACGCGGAATTCCAAACTTTATTAAGTTCATAACCTCCAAATCATCATCCACTCTATCTAATTCCAAATCATTATCCACTTTCATCTGCAGAAAATCAAAATATTAATATTTCCACATAAACAAATAATTATTAATTTACTGGACAGGCCTGAAAATGCAATATTTATTTTAAGGGTGCCTCTAAGTGCCGCCTGAACTGTAGCTTAAATTTAAGGAGCGCTGACGTGATTTAAGGAGACTTTATAAATTGGTGCAATTCACTTATTTTGATAAGGGGTACTTAAAATTTAAGTATAACCGGTGCAAACGGCCATAACACACGCTTCATATATTTTTTTAGAAATTTTGAATATGTTCAATGTAGTTCCCTTCAACAACAATACACACAACCAGTCTTTCTTGAAAGCTTTCAACCAACCTTCTTTTGAAATGCTTTCAAACTAATTTTTGGGATCCTTAAAAACTATCAAAACTGTCAAATTAATTTCTGGTTCTGTGATTGCCAAAGTTGTCGAATTAATTACCGGTGTGCTTAAAAACTGAGAAATTAATTTCAAAAATATTTTGATCAACTCAATGTGTTTAGGTGTCATGTTCATTAGTTCCCGTAAAACTTTTGTAACGTGTGAGCCCCGCTGCTACGCTGAAGCATCTAAGTATAGCGATGACGCAATCGCGCTAGCAGACGGGCTACGTAAACAAACAAGCCGCGACATGTTTAATTACTTTCGATCGCCTGAACCTTTTGTGTACATTGTTATTATGCGGTCGAACATTCTAGAGCTCTCTGGAAGTTAATGGAAGCTGTATTAAAGGGACGCAGCTCTGCTCGGGAGTTAATTAGTCACATGGAGAGACATATAGAGACATTCACATAGAGTGTTAGTGAAGCACAGCAGTATCGTGGTGAGCATATGCAATATAGTCACTATGTTTACACGTATAGCAAAAAAGTACTTTGACTTAACTTTCAAAAGGCGACTTTTGCCGTTGTGTAAACACTCTCGTCTATTATTTTTCTTCCTAAAGTCAAGTCCAAAATAAAATAGACTTGACTCATATAAGTGACTTTTAAAAAGTCGTGTGAACCAACGAACGAAACATGCTTTACTTTACTAACAGTGACATCTAGTTTTCATCCACAAATTCCTAGATATTAATTACACAATTTTGTGTTTTATATCTGAATTTAAAATATTCTCGAATTTTAAAATATTTTATGCGATTATTTTTAAATCTACTTCGCATTCAATATTGTTGCTGCATAGGTATATTATTTAAAAATATCGCGCTTAAATTTAGTAACTGTAGTTTACTATCCATTTTTTCTATAAATAAATTATTCTTTTTATGATTATATGATAATAGTTACATAGTTAACTTACATCACACGTATTATAACCAAACTTTACTTTGCTGTCAAAGTCAAAGTTGAGTGAAGGACAAGTAACAAACGTAAAGTGAAGTATATTTGACCTTATGTGTAAACGCACTATTAAATTGACTTTTCATAAGTCGCCTTTTGAAAGTCAAGTCAAAGTAAATTTTTCTCATACGTGTAAACGTGGTCAGAGTCGAGTGGAGGACTCGGGAAGTTACTGGTTAACTGGGATAGCTGTGGATGTGATTACTGAGTAGTGTTGACGAGTATTAGGAAGCTATAGTGTACAAGGACAGTAACGGCGAGTAGGGAAGTTACTGGTATACCGGGATAGCTGTGAAAGAGAATACTCGATAATATTGAAGAGTATTGGGAAGCTAGGTTTATGGGGACAGTAACGGCAAGTGGAAGTGGATACTCGGCAGTAGTAATGAAGAATTGTGGCATACGGACAGTCGCTGATACTGAAGCTGTGGAAGTTAGACAGTTAGTTGCATAAATAGATAGATAGTGAGGTGAAAAGTGTGACTTCTGTCCGAGAAGTTAAATATACAGACGCTGTTGAGTCAGTTGAGTATATAGACGCTGTGGAGGTCGGTAGGCGAACAGTTGAACGTGATATAAATAAACAGTGACATAAATAGTCGAAATAAATAACTATTAAGATCGTATAAATAAAGAGTCGTTTTAATTGTTTAATAAATATATAGTGTTATTGTTATCTAGTTAATTATAGTTTTAGTCTTAATTAGTTTTTTAATAATTGTTTAATATTAGTAATAGTCATTTTCATTATAGTTTAATAAACACTTATTTTAATTAATAATAATTGTCTGATATTTACACTTCACCCAAATAAATTAAAAAAAAAAAACGTTACATTTTGATACAATGACAAGACCAAAAACATCTGTTACTAACGAAAGTGATCAGCAAATATAACATCATCATATATTATCACGGCATGTTACCCATTGCTGGGTGTGCTAATCTGTTTGTATACGGATATCGGTAATGATATATATTCGTACCATACAGGCGATTACCAGGCGTCATCTCACGGGCACTCTTTCATTCGGTCATTCCAAAATGTTTTCATTATTCAAGAACGAAAGTCAGAGTTTCGAAGGCGATCAGTTGCCGCCCTAGTTCTGACCATAAACAATGCCAGCTAGCGATCTGCCAGTTTCTTCGATGACTTGGCGGGCAGCTTTCGGGAAACCAAAGCTTTTGGGCTCCGGGGGAAGTATAGTTTCAAAGCTGAAACTTAGCGGAATTGACGGAAGGGTGCTATGAGACCAACACCATCTTGAAACATCATTTAAGTGTACGGAAGCCGAAAAAAATGAGTTATTTTTGTTGTTTCTGCATGGGCAAGTTGCAATTATAGCCTTGAACGATCATAGCATAATTAATTATAAATGGTATAGGTACTATGAGCACTCAAAACTATCCTGAAGAGGGCTACAGAAATAACTTTTGTCATTTGAAAATTGTTAATAATTTGAAAATTCCAGTCGGGAGTATATCGCTACAGGAGTTTTCCCACCTAGTAAAATGAATAATGACGACAAGCGTTACAGTTTGAAAAAACTCAAATTAATTAATGTAAACTATGTGCAATCTTTTTGGTCCTAGAATTTTTAATAAACAGCAGCATCCGAAATATTCCAGTGATGCATTGATTGAATGTACATCAAACAAATTTTTCGATGAGAATAAATTTCATGGTTTGCGGGGTTGCGCTGTGCCTGTGCAGCGTATGACAGCGGAGCAATATGGGGAGCACTGTAGTCTTTGTGCTTGCCGCGCGCTCTGCTAATGCCATGTCTAGCTTCTGGCGACCAACTTGGAATTAAAACTTTCTTTTCAATATCACGTATGATTGCGAGCAAGATAGAAGGATATCAGAGCAGAACTCAAATATTTTTAAAAGACTAAATAATAATAAAACAGCCTCAAAAGTTGGAGATCTTCTTGTATCTAATACTTTTAAAATCAAATGGACACACAAAAACTAAATAGCAATTTGAAAAATATGAAATTTTAACAAAATTGAACGCGATTTGTAGCTCTAAAACGTCTTACTTAAATGTTTTTATTTAAGCTGTAATCATTTTTTAAATATTCTATTACGTACATGTTAAGCTGAGTGTCAGGTCGCGAATCTGGGGAACCGGGTTCGATCCCGACCGACGCCAAATATTTCGAATTTTAAATGTCACAAAATTGACCCCTGTGGTGCACTCTCCACGTCAGCAATAAGTGCCCGTGAGGTGACGCCTGGTAAACGCCCGCACGGTACAAATATGTCATCATCATTACCGAAATCTGCGTAGAAAGCATATTGGCCCACCCAGCAATAGGTAATATGTCGTGATGATATATTTATTTATTTTGTTTATTTAAGTTCACTTACTAAACTATTTAAAAATATTTATAAAATTATTAATCTACTTTGTACACAGATTTCGGTAATGATGATGACATATTTGTATGGTGCGGGCGTTTATCAGGCGTCACCTCACGGGCACTCATTGCTGGCGGTGGCATGGAGAGCGCACCACAGGGGTAACTTTTGTGCCATTTAATATTCGAAATATTTCTTTTAGCGACGGTCGAGATTGAACACAGTTCCTCAGATTCACGGGCAGACAGATGTTTAAAATAATTTTCGTGGTCAACAATGGGTATTATTCAATAAATAGCGACTAAGATGAAAAAAAAAACAATATTTTAATAACTACTTTGCGAGATATTTAAGGTTTATTGTCACTGTGACGTCACATTAGTGCTACCTTTCTTTCGCTGTCTACTATAGAGCTTGTGTCAGAGAAAGATATCGCAATAGGTGACGCTATAGCTACAAGATAAATTACAGCTAACTCGTCCACCATTTTGGAGCCACTTAAATCATGCAATATCAGCGTTACAGTGTTATTAATCATAGAAATTATCCATAATCACGGGCTGTTCTGCTCCAAATTGTGCAAATCATTTGAGAAATGGTTTCTTTAATCTCAAAAATCTTAACGAAATAGTTACTACATAAACTTGTGAGAAATGCACTTTTATTTCATAATTTACTACTTTCATTTTGGCACCAATATGGCGGACGAGTCATCTATGTATTATCTACTATCTGAAGGTGACGCCGTGACATCATGTTGACATTAAAAATCAAATACAGTTAAACTAAAAACAATTAAGACTTTTTAATACTACGAATTGCTGCAAAATTAAAAGAACTTTCAATTAAAATAATAACAAAATCATAGTGCTGGACCCCATTGAGAAGTTCTAGGTAAAAACAACCATAGTCCAAATATTGTAAATATGAGTTACATACAGCGACATGTACTTTCAAGTTTGGTAAAACTATTTCTCGTAAAAAGTATTTTAGTCACAAGTTATTACGTTTTAAAATTTGAGCGATTCTACAAAAGCGTCCCATAAAAATATCTAATTATTATGTAACTGCTTATCAATGTTTATTTTTCTATTTCTGAACATCCAGTAAATAATTTTCTAATTTAAATATGATCTTGTGTTAAATTAAGTTGTAAAAATCCATAAAAGTGGGAAAGGAAGCTAGAAATTTTATTCTCAAATTCAAAAAAATGTACAAAGGATTTTTTTTAAAAAAAACCTCTCAACAGGATTAAATCGAGGATTAAATCCCAATTACAGAGAGGTTTACATACCGGGTGGTGAACTGATTTATGCAATATAGGAAATTCAATGTTAATTTTTTCATATGGCGGTATTTCGTTCTCTATTTGTTTTAGAGTAAAATGCTTCAAATAAAACTTGTAGATAATTGTATTCTGCATCTAAATCACTCACCACATTTTATTTACACTTCCTGTAACGCGTAAAACTGGAATTAATATTTATATAAAATTGCCCATTTATAGCGATAGCCATGGAATTTAAACAAAGGTACAAACAAATGCAAAATAATTTCCAGTAGTTTGACAGTTTGCGGAAGTAATTACTATTAAGTTTATTACTTGGTTTATGGTAATTTTATTTAATATAAAACAATATGTACAACATTGAGGAAAAAATTCAGTGCATAAAATGGTTTTATGATAGAAACTCCCAAGTTGAAGTAAGAAACTTAATTAGTGCTGTGTATTATGTTATTAATCTGTGTTACTACTTACTAACTTTTCTGACATTTCAAACGTTATACATTTGTGTGTATCTGCCTTTGTATAAATTCCAATCGTTATAAATGAGCAATTTTATAAAAATATGAATCCCAATTTTACGCGTTATAAAAAGTGTAAAAATAAAATGTGGTGAGTGGTTTGGATGCATATTTCAATTGTCTACAAGTTTTATTTGAAGCATTTTGGTCTAAAATAAATACGGAACGAAATATCGTCATATGAAAAAAATAGCATTTAATTTCCTATATTGCATGAATGAATTCACCACCCGGTATACAAACATCTATGCCTTAGTGAGATTCGAACCCAGGACCCCTAGCGTACTCATGACTAAGAACCGTATCTCTAACCATTGAGCCACCGGAGCCAATGGGAAGCAGAAGACTTGAAAGTAGTACGAATTTGGAAAAGCATAGATGTTAAATTTGAAAATTAATAACATATAAATACAGTTTTAAGATTTAATTTTAATAGATACTGTAACATGGGACGCCCGCCGTCGCCGCCACTGTAAGCGAGTGTCTATTTATAGCGGTGACGTAATCGCGCTAGTAGCCGGCCGATGTAAACAGACTGGTCGCGACGTGTTTAATTACTTCCGGTCGCCTGAACCTTTTGTGATCATTGTTATTATATGTTCGAATATTCTAGACTGTTCTAGAAAATAATGGCAGCTGTATATAAGGGACGTAGCTATGCTCGAGAGACAGTTAGTTTAGTTGAGTCCCTGATCACATAACATTAGTAATGTGATCAGGGGTTGACTTACATAGTTCCATTAATGAAGATGGACAGACACTTACATTAGTGCACACAGTTAGTTCAGTTGAGTCCCTGATCACACAACATTAGTTGTGTGATCGGGGGTTGATTTACATAGTGCTGTTCCGTTAGTGGAGACCGACAGACACTTACATTACACAGTTAGTAACATACAGAGCCATAGAGACACATGGAGGGTTAAAGAGTAAAGTGCTAGCGAAAAGCACAGCAGTATCGTAGTGAGCGTATGCAGTTGGTGTCGAGTAGGTACTCGGGAAGTTACTGGTATATTGGGATAGCTGTAGATGTGAATACTCGGTAGTGTTGACGAGTATTGGAAAGCTACAGTGTGCAAGGACAATAACGGCGAGTCGGGAAGTTACTGGTATACCGGAATAGCTGTTAAAGAGTATACTCGGTAGTGTTGAAGAGTATTGAAGCTAGGTATACAGGGACAGTAACGGCAAGTGGAAGTGAATACTCGGCAGTGGTGTTGAAGAATTGTGGCATACGGACAGTTGGTGATACTGAGGCTGTGGAAGTTAGACAGAGAGTTACATAAATAGATAGATAGTGTTGTGAAAGAAGTGACTTCTATCCGAACAGTTGAATATACAGACACTGTTGATTCAGTTGAGTATATAGACGCTGTGGAGGTCGGTAGGCGGACAGTTGAACATGATATAAGTATATACTGATATAAATATAGTGATATAAATATAGCGTAAACAGTCTATAAGAGTCTGCAATACACAGTCTAAGATTGAAACGCGTAGTGAAATAAATAATAAGTAGTATCGTGGAAATAAATAGTAGCGTTAATTGGTTAAATAAATAGTGTTAGTGTTATCTAGTTAATTATAGTTTTAGTCTTAGTTAGTTCTTAATAATTGTTTAATATTAGTAATAGTAACTTGCACTATAGTTTAATAAACACTTAATTTTAATTAATAATAATTGTCTAATATTTACATTTCACCCAAATAATTAAAAACGTTACAATAGAAATGACCCATGTTAAAATTTGTTAGTATGGTGGAGGACCCCATTCGCCAATTGTCTAAGCCCTGAAAGTATCGGTTCATCTCCAAATTTTCACAAGTTAACTTTATCTATTCAATTTTATCTGTCAATTAAATTGTTAGTTGCTTTTGCAATTTGTAAACTATAATAGTGTTGACCGATTGAATTATTGTATTCTGCTAAGCATTCCGGTTTTATTTCTGCTTAAAATAATATGGTGTTCCGCACAGTCTGTACAAAGGATCTACAGTTAACCATTGGGCCTCTTTTGCTTTGCTGTGAGTATGCTCTTTGGTCGTGGGATGATGTGGTGTGCGTATGTGGTCGAGTGCAGTGAACTGAAGCACTTTTTGTGCGTTGGAAAGTCTGTTATCGAGATAGAAGAACAATCCTACAATCCTACCTAACGATCAATCATAATATTGATGTTTGCTTGTACGCTATAGGCTTCAACTATAAATAATGCTCTCATTTCATTACAGTTTAAACTTATTAATTCCCACACAGTATCAGCTTATAAACTAACATTGCAAAAGCAAAAGATTGTTCTAAACATATACAGAACAAAACATACAGGGTGTTGATGGTCAGGTGCGAACATAGGGATTTAATATGGGATTTTTGTTTTATGCACTCCTCTTCATTTTATGACAAAAACTGTAGAGTGCAAATTCTACAGAATTGAAAGTTGGATATAAAATTGTTTTTACTTTTTACCTCCGGCTACCCTTGGTAAGGAAGGTATAGGGATCGTGCTAAAAATCGCATTTCGAGATTTTGGTAAACGACAACATTTTAAGGTCCATTTTGGAGCCACTTAAATCATTCAATATCAGCGTTACAGTGTTATTAATCATAGGAATTATCCATGACGGGTTGTTCTGCTCTAAATTGTGCAAATCATTTGAAAAATGATTTCTCTAACCTCAAAAATCTTAACGAACCGTATTTTTTTGTTTTATTATTTTAAATAAATATAATATGGCAAATATGGAAGTTATATTTAATTATGAAAAATAGTTACTACATAAACTTGTGAGAAATGCACTTTTATTTCATAATTTACTACTTTCATTTTGGCACCAATATGGCGGACGAGTCACCTATATATTATCTAGTAGCTGTAGGTGACGCCGTGAAATCATGTTGACATTAAAAATCAAATACAGTTAAAATAAAAACAATTAAGACTTTTTAATACTACGAATTGCTGCAAAATTAAAAGAACTTTCATTTAAAATAATAAAAAACTCACAGTGCAGGACCCCATTCATGAGCTCTAGGCAAAAATAACTATAGTCCAAATATTGTAAATATGAGTTACATACCGCGACATATACTTTCAAGTTTGGTAAAACTATTTCTCGTAAAAAGTATTTTAGTCACAAGTTATTACGTTTTAAAATATGAGCGTTTCTACCAAAACGTCTCATAAAAATATCTAATTATTATGTAACTGCTCATCAATGTTTATTTTTCTATTTCTGAACATCCAGTATATAATTTTCTAATTTAAACATGATCTTGTGTTAAATTAAGAAAAGTGGGAAAAGAAGCTACTACATGTCTTTAGAAAAAGACGACAGGCTCGAAGAAAGAGATAGTTTTGTATTACCACGGCCTCTCTTCTCTTGTCAACGTATTGTCCTAATCCCGGCGCCTATGAATATGAGTAATCAGTATCGCTCAGCTCAGATAGTACAAAAGGAACAACAATTTACTAAGTTTATTTGAAGTGAGCTTTCGATGCACCAGCCTGTATATAAAATCAATTACTGCACTGAAGATGGAGAAAAGTTTGCAAAGAAACACTTGTAGCTGTTAAGGAGAGTGTACGTTTACAAACTCAAGTGATCATAAAATGAATTACATTATTAAGAGCAGAACGGAACCTTTTAAGCAATTTGGGATTTAATTTCCGAAAAAAGATATTAAATTAGTTGAAGGGAGGAAAGAAAAATAAATTTACTTGTTCTTTATTCATCATTCCACAGCGGAAGCGGAAACGTAACCCTTCCCTAGTGATAAATGTCTCACAATGCTCACAATAAAACAAATTTCATTTAAAACCTATTTAGGTCTACCCTTTTCTTGTGCCCTTAAATTTATATCACTGCGAATATTCTATAGCAAAAAACCCTTACAAAAACTATCTGCAATAAGTATTATGTTCTACTCGTAAAGATAAAAAGTGCTAGACTCCTACATTTTTCTTTATTATTAATAATACCAGGAATTGTTTATCAACAGAGAATTCTGTAACGTATAGTTACCGTAGAATAGGGTGGTTGTATATTTTTTTTAAATCATTTTAATAGGAATAGTTTGGTACTTTTTTACTTAGAAATTTTTTGAAAAATATTTCTTCTTTATAGTTTTTAAAATAGGTATTAAAGAAAAAATATTCGCGCAAAAATATCTTCTTGAAATCCATTCTTCTTGAGACACTTGAGAGACCATGTTTTCGAAAGCTTCAACCGCTTATTTGCACTTGTATATCGGAAACCACACAATATTTCCTTTAATTTAGGAAATTGGAAGAAATCATAAGGTTCAAGGTCACGACTGTATGGTGGGTGCTCCAGTAATTCCAGCTGTGATTCTTTTAAATAGGCTTTAGTTTGCGCAGCAATATGTTAGGATGCATTGTCCTAATGTAATACTAGTTTATATCGAGGCCTATTTTCACGCATTTTATCAAACAAATTGTTTTCAAGTGATTTGGAGACATGTTATGAGAAACAGATTTTGCATCCGATTTGAACGTTTCACGGTCTGAAACGACCGATTTGCATGTATACTTTTGAGACATATTCTATCTTTAGTTTCGGTGGTGCTTGGTTGTTTAGGGTATAATACGACAAAATACACTGTTTTTTAGTGAATAAAAGCTTTTAGAGTCACTCCGTAGTGCACTCGCCCACGCTGCTAAAGTGCCGATTTGAACTATGGAAGTTACTGCAAAACACTCTAAAAACACGTATTTCGCTTAGAAAATGCCTTTTCAAGTGATTTGGAGGCATGTTATTGGAAACTGTTTTTACATCCGATTTGAACGTTTCACCAATTAAAAGCTACTGTTTTCCTATCTTCTAATGTAATATTGACAGTAGGACCGGATTTTGAGAAAAAGGAGGCAATCATTTTTGAACCAACACTTCGAACTCGTTTTACTTTGGCAGGATTGAGGTGTGTTGGAAAGACCCATTGAGTTGATTGTCGTTTTGTTTCAGGTTTAAATGCATACATTCATGATTCATCACCTGTTATAATATCATGCACTACTTTAGATTTACCTTCTTTGTACTTTTTTATGTTTTAATGCACCATTCCACACGATGTTGCTTTTGACCATCATTTGAATTATGAGGTATCCAACGGTAACAAACTTTCCTGCCTTTTACATGATCGAGCAAAATTCTATTTATAGTAGGCATTCCAAT
The DNA here is from genome assembly GCA_963082715.1 of Harpalus rubripes. Classification (NCBI taxonomy): domain Eukaryota; kingdom Metazoa; phylum Arthropoda; class Insecta; order Coleoptera; family Carabidae; genus Harpalus; species Harpalus rubripes. The sequence continues at coordinate 47,679,720 of OY720458.1, read as the reverse complement.
GCCCAAAGTAGCCCATATAATTCTGTATGGGACACGGTTGTCTTCTTTAATCATTATACGAATAGCAGATATGTTTTCATCCCTAACTGTAGAAATTGGCCGATGTTCGCATAAATCGTTATTGAGATAACTCGATGAAATTTAAATTCATTATACCAGCTGTGAACAGACCTGATACTAGGTGCTTTATTTCCAAAAGCATCTCGAAGCTTTTCGATGCATTGTTTTGGAGAGAGCAAACTTTTAAAATCATAAAATATCATGGCTAGGAATATTTTTCTTCTTAACTGCATTTTTAATATGAAGTGCGTACTTTAAAACTGCATGGAAAATTACTGATAACAGATAACGAATTGTAACAAAAACTGCCATGCTATACCTAGAAAAATCAGTACGAATTGTAAATTTTCCAGGTCAATTCTCTATATAATCGGCGTGTAAGCGATTATGAACTGAAAGAGCTTGTAAGTAAAACCTATTTTCTATTGCTATAAGATCACCATATGCGATTTTTGCTATTGTAGTCGAAATTGCAGGGATTATAGAAGTCAAAGAAATGATCTTGAACTAAACTATATTACCATCAATTCTGAGAGTGTGTGAGCCTGCTCCAGAATTTTTTTGGGCAATGAGGGACACCACTTGGTGATATTATTTTCAAAACCACATGAGATAAAACTTCCCATTTTGTATGTTCAGAATGAGAAAATTTATTTTTTCTACAGTCTATATACAAAGTAGCCATTTGCGCTCTCTTTTGTCAACGCAAAATATCACTTTGCCGCTCATGCGCGACAAAGTAGAAAAAACGCTCGCCATCCAAATTTCTAACTATACAATGTAGAGAAATGTCACTTGTCTACATTCTTAATAGAAACGTTTAGTAAGGAACTAATGACTGTAGTTACACATTTAACACCTTCACAAGTCAATCTGACATATAACTGCTCTGTCGGTATATTACATAACCAAACAAAATGCCGCACTGCTGTGAAAATAAAATATGGCATTTATTTACGAAAACGAAAGCATAAAATGCTTAGACTAGATTAAAGCTATAGCTCAAGAAGAATGGAAAATAACGATAAATTAAAATTAAATATAAAATAAATTGTCTGAACAGTTGTGCTGCCACCTGCAAAAGTTTGGCGTGAAAGCTCCCAATGGACATCCACTTTTCCACTGCACTAGCACTAGTTTAATGTACTTGAAACAAATAAATTATACAAAACTTATAATATTCATTACAAAATTGGCATTAATTTTTTGTAAAAACGAAAGCCAAAACAATATCTTGAAGTCATATTTGAATACGTTCCTATCTTCTCTAGAAAATTGTTGAGTAGTACTGTAAGTACAAAGTGTACATTTTATTTTTATTATGGTATAGGACTGTCGCGCGTCAACAACCTCTCAATCGACAATGTCCCATTTTGCGCTCTTAATACACAAATAGCTATTTTTAACTCGAGTATTTATTTTTTAATTCACCTTCAAAACTAGGGAGTTTGCCGTGCCGCACCCTATTTGGTATGATTGGCACACCCAGTAATGGGTAATATGCCGCGATGATATACAATGTGTTTAAAAAAAGTCGGAGTAGGCTATGAACAAAGAAACGTATGTCACTTTAAAAATTTTAATTAAATATCAATTTGACACGAGATATTGTGAAAAATGTTATCTAAAGAAATTGAAGCTTTCCTTCTTGAATCTTATTTTAGAAATTGAAATAAATTAGAAAACGGTGAATACCGTATCCTTCTTTTTATCTTTTCTTTTTAAAATTACATTTCATGATCAATTTTGGTAATTTGACTTCCGAATAGAATATTTATCAGACATACGTTTCTCTGTTTATAGCCTACTCCGAATTAAAAAATTTTCAAACACCCTAAGGTCAATTTTAACTAATTTTAAATGTCATTTTAGTTTAAATTTAAAGTTGAAATTTGACAATTTAATATGATTTTTCTTTTCTTATCCATAAAAAAAGAAAAGAATTTTTGATGCTGTACAATGGGTGATTCTTCTTCTATACGCTATACGTATTCCCCTATTGATGATACATTTTAGCTTTGAAGTAATGGGAACCGATATCGCAAAGGTAAGGACATCTTCCTATTAGAATACGTAACGAAGGGATATTTGAGCTTGTAAAAGTGCAATGCAACTAATATTTCAATGCATTTTAATGGTATGGAAACACTGCGGCATCTTCAAAGACTTTCATCAGTGACAATATGAAATTTGCATGAATTAAAGTCCAAGAAGTTAGCGGAAAATCATGTAAATACTTCAATTCTTTTCTATCTGACTTTAAATGCCTATTTACAAAATTTAGGGGTAGTATGAATAACTTTTACTTCGGCAAGAGTTGCTAAAACGTATATGAAAATTGTAGGTGTAGAAAGAAATATTTTAAAATTTAATTGAACCCATTTTATAAGAAAATTAATGGGTTTTGTGGCTTACTTTCCCTGATTTGAAGATTGCTTTCTCTAAAGAAAACTAAGAAATTATTAACTAATTAAGAAATTAATTTTATTTAGATAGGAGATATTTAAAGCTAGCTTTCCACTGGAAAAATAGCAACATATTGTTTTTATCAAAATTGTTAATAATAATCAAGTTAATAAAAATTTTGGTTTCGTGGCCGCGTGCCTGAGTGCCAGGTCGCAAATCTGGGGAACTGGGTTCGATCCCGACCGACGCCAAATATTTCCAATTTTAAATGGCACAAAACTGTCCCTGTGGTGCACTCTCCATGCCAGCAAATATTTCATCATTACCGATATCTGTGTACAAAGCAGATTGGCACACCCAGCAATGGGTAATATGCTGTGATATATTTTTTAAAAGTTGCAAAAACTAGCCATATGATGATGATGATATATTTATTTGTATTTATTTAATTGTTTGACCATCTAACGTCTTATTAAAGTAATAAAAATCACAATGTAAATAACAATGATGGAAAACAAGTAATCTGGCAGGTAATGAAGAGCATACTATACTTTTTCTACGACTGCAAATAAAGCACAAATACAAAATTACACACAATAGGTAATGGTTGCTAGCTTCACGTCGTGTCCAATACGTTGAAAGCCACAACTTGTAATATTTAACGCCATGGAAACAAATAAGTTTTCATATTTTAACAAAAGAAAGAAAATTGTACGTAACTTCCACAAAATTGAGGTTTTGTTAGACTCGTCAACAGTTCTTATGAAAAGATTGAAAATTGATTGATTGTTTTCAAGCAAGTTTTGATAGTCGAAGTCTTGGCTTGCAATAAAAAAGCTTGACTTGGGTTGAAAATTCAAGCTTTGTTAATGTTAAGCTTGGCTTGGGCTAAAACAATTGGCTTGAAGCCAAACCAAGCTACCGTCGCTATACGAAGTCGTCTTGAAGCTAATTAATTTTTCACCTTTAATGTTAGTCTTAATTGAGTAGGCACACCCTCCTATTCCCAGTATTAAATACTCTTTTGGCAACGCAATAGACTAATTTCTTGTTGAAGTACGAAATGTTGAGATTGGCTGTACTTGCATTAACCCAAAGCATTAATTTGAAATAAGGCATTATTACTGTGAGCAAAGAAATAACAGTTATCGCTTTTGATGTATCTGTATAGAATTTGTACCTCAAATAGCGGATTATATAAAGTTGACAGGTTTGTCTGCGTTTCAACTTCATCTGTTGCTGCTGCTTCTCGCTTTCTCGTTTTCTCGTTTCCTTTGTGTTGCACAAATGTTTCAATTGGAATTATGTATTCCTAGATCTCAGTACAGCTGATGAATTATGAAAACACGCTGTGTGAAATACTCGTATGAGCTTGCAATGTTCGTTTTAACCTACACTTATATTTACTTAGGGTTAATCAATTAACTTTGATGATAATTTCTGCTACTACATACCATCAAACGTGTAACAATTTTCATGAATATGTGCATACGAGGTATCAACTATGACCAGGAAGCAAATGAGGTCGTGAAAACAAATAATTGTTCCTTTTTTTGTTTAAATCGAACAAGCATAATTTATCGTTCTATATGATTAAATAATTTTTTATTTACATTTTTTGTTGTATAAAATTGTGTTTCTACTCCTATGCTTTAATATTTATTTATTTACAACCTCCCAACAGGATACAAAGTATCCCAATAACAGGAGGGTTGGATACACCAAAACATCACAATAACAACATGAATAGACACACGTTATGCAAAAATATACATTGTATACAATAAGAAAACAATCAAGTACAACAACAAAAGTAGAAATTGATTTTAGAACATTAGAATAAATTTGTACATAAAATATTTCTGAATTGACAGTAGTTAAGACTAAAAATATCCATTTTATCATTCATAATACTTTCAACTTCATTATACAGGATGTAATCATACTTCAGGAAAAAAATGAAAGGGTATAATAGTACTGACCAAACTGAGTAAAAAAATGCTTAATCAACATGGGTCCGATCTTCAATAGTTTCCGAGATATAAGGCAGTGAAAAATTGAGATTTTACGGGGTTTACTTCAGCTATCTCGAAAACTATAAGAGTTACGAATTCGATTAAATAAGACTTTTTGTTTACCTCTCAGAGGTCAACTTATATGTGCTTTTGTTTTTTTTTAAAAATTAAATAATTGTACTGTACTGTAAGTTAAATGTTGTGGCAACCTTGGCCAATATTTGATTTTCAAATAACTTCGTTACTATTAGAAATTGAGAAAAGTGTTTCATATAAAATTTTATTGTTTTTTTATAGTCTATTTCTATTTACTTACATAGACAAAATTTTCTTCACAGTTGAAGATCGGACTCATGTTGACAAGCCTTTTTTTACTCATTTTGGTCAGTACTATATGCCCTTTCATTTTTTTCCAGAAGTATTATTACTACCTGTATATTAGACATAATCGTCTAACTGGAAAATTTTTCTACATAGCCTAGTGCAAAACGTTATATGCCTAACCTAGATGCTAACCGAGGAATATTTATTTGTATACAGCTCATTGAATTAACGTCATCTATAACATTTCGCAGTAACCCATGTAAATATAAGCATGAGCGAATCTTACGTCTAGAATCCAATGTTTTCATATTTAAATTTGATAAAGTCTCGAACTAACTGTATGTAAATGAATTAAAAAGAGGAGAGGATTTTATCGCACAATATCGTACAAACTTTCTTTGACCCATTCAATTTTGATACTATGAGCATGATACATGGCATTCGAGACAATCAGGCAATACTCAAGCTTGGATCTAACTAGAGAAAACTATAAGGACTTGAGAGTTGTGATTTTAGTGAAGTTACGTGAATTTCTAATAATGAAACCTAATGTTTTATAGGATGTATTCACTGAATAATCATAATGAGGACCGAAATGTAATCTGGGAGCAAATATAACTTCCTTACGAGTATTAACTCTGTCAAGACTAAGGTCACCAATCCAGTAAGACAAAATAGTTGTAGTATGCTTCATTGGGAAGACATAACTTTACACTTTAACACATTAAAGAAAAGACGTGAGGATGAGCACCAAGCTAGAAGGTTATCAATATCCATCTGAAGCTGATGGCAATCAGAAACTGAATCAATGACTTTAAATAATTTTAAATCATCAGCATATAGCAGTGATTCTGAATATTCCAAGCACTCAGTAATATCATTTATGTATAAAACAAAAAGGAGTGGGCCTAAATTTGACCCTTATGGAACACCAGATGTAGGAAAAAAATTATTAGATTTAAAGCCATTACACCGAACAAACTGCTTGCGATTTGTAATATATGAGCGCAACAAATTAAGAAGATTAGGAGAAAAGTCAAACTGATGCTGAAACTTATATAGCAACACTTCATGACTCACAGTGTCAAATGCTTTCGCAAAATCAGTGTAAACAACGTATACTTGCGTATTATTACGAAATGCATTGACTGTGTGTTCCGTAAAATTTGTTAAATTAGTTACAGTTGATCTACCTTTAATGAAACCATGTTGCATTGGTGTAATCATATTTGAAACTGAATAATATATATTTGTACAGAATTTTTTCAAAACATTTCGAAACGTTAGAGATAATAGAAATAGGTCTGTAGTTAGTTACATTTCTAGGATCACCAGATTTGAAAATTTAACAAATTAATGATTCTTTTAATCTATAAGGAAATATGTTATTGTTTATGCTTTGTTTATGCTAAGATTAGACAATATATATATATATATATATATATATATATATATATATATATATATATATATATATATATATATAACGGTTTCACAAACAAATCTGAATAACGATTTAAGATATAAGCAGGGAGATTATCAGGACCTGGAGAACATGAAACTTTTAGAGATTTAATTGACATGATAATATCGTCTTCATTTCCCTAATATTTAAATAAGCATTAGCAGAATTTGGCCTATAAATATTATTGAAGTCTGTAGCATTTTCAATGGAATAAACACATATTATGTATGTGTCTTCTGTGCTTAAATGACACTCATTAACATACAGATTTTCATTTCGATACAGATTATCATTATGATACAGATTTTATTTCATTTCGATACAGATTATCATTATGATATAAATTTTATAACCAATTTGTTGGTTTATAGTTTATTTTTATAATTATTATGAATAGTCGTAGAAAAAATAGTGTATGCAACTCATGTATAATGACTATTAATACACTCGCATGAATTGTGCTCGTGTATTAATAGCTATCATTATAAACTCGTTGCATAATATACTATTTAAAATATGATATTCTTTTATGGGGTTTCGTGGCCGCGTGCCTGTGTGTCTGGTCGCTAATCTGGGGAACCGGGTTCGATCCTGACCGATGCCAAATATTTCGAATTTTAAATGGCACAAAACTAACCTTTGTGGTGCACTCTCCACGCCAGAAATGAATTTCCGTGAGGTGACGCCTGGTAAACGCCCGCACGGTACAAATATGTCATCATCATTACCGAAATATGTGTACAAAGCAGATTGGCACACCCAGCAATGGGTAATATGCCGTGATATATTTTTAAAAAGTTGCAAAAACTAGCCATGTGACATCAGCGGTTCAGAATTGCAAGTATAGACTAATTTCATAGACATATCATAATTATGTACACAGAATTTATAAAAGAATAAAATATATACACTATAAATTGAGAATTACATATCTAGATATTTTAAAAAAATGCTATTCACGCGTCACATCAGCTGTGTTTTTTTTTTGTAAAGATTTGAGATCAGACATTAAAGTTTGTTTTACTACAGAAACGCACGCGACGCGAGACATTGAATATATTGCAGAATATTCTTTCATTCTTTATTTTGGTAAGTTAATAACGTTTCTCCGACATGTTTACTTTCGTAAATTTCAGGTAACTTTGAATGTCACTTTGCCGTTTAGAACCTAGTGTGAAAACCAAAATGGCCGTTGATGAATTGCATACGTCATTGAGTAAGGGCCGAGGCGGGGAAAATCAGCTGCTTTTTGAACAATGTCATTTTTAATTGCAATTTTTTCATTGTTAAAGATCGGTTTGAAGAAAAATAAAAATATGGGTCTATATTATTTTTCATTACACTATCGATTAAAGTTAAACAAGAAAAATCGTGCATAACCTCATTGGTACGATCTAACCATTTTGTATAATACATTATAAATTTTAAACCATGCCAGAATGAAAACTTTAGGCCATATTTTTTTGCCGGTAAAATTATCTAAATATTTTCATTCTGGAATATAAAATTTAAAACTGGAGAACATCGTTATTAAAGTTGGATATCGTATTTTATTGGAAAAATGTAAACATAGCGTTATACACAGTTTTATTCTAAAATATATTTCAGTTCCTTTGAAACGCTTATATTGCATTTATAACTTATTCAGAACTTCGAGATGTACCGTAAAAGTAATATAAAAATGGCGCTATTATGTACTTCCATATATGAGCGAGGGAATACGTTGAGAACTATCTTTTTGCCTCTTATTCACAATAAGAATGCAATGATCTAAAAAAAATTATACAAATATTAAAGAGCAATTTACTTTAATTGATCAGTATTTTATACTAACGGCCGGTTGCATCAATACTTAATTGAGAAAAAAAAACTATACATTTTATTTTATCCACTATTGCTATCTCGAGAACTATAAGAGCTATTAGGTCGGTTAAGTTAGCAAACAATTTCTATTTTACAAGACTATTAAAATGAGCAAAACAATTTTTTTAAACCAGTGGTTCTCAAAATATAGGATGCAACTTTCTAATTTTAAATGGGACACCCACATATTTTTATATATTTGGAATCTACGTAAAATGTAACACGAGGGGAGTCTCCTAGAGAAGCTGAAGAGGATAATGATACTAATTGATGACTACTTCTTTTTCTTACTGTTTACTCCAGCGATGACATACTGACTGACTTGTGATAAGGATTTCGTGACAGGGAAGAACACACGTACACTTACACTACGAATTTACGGACATGGACACTACTTGTTTGGAGATTTACTGAATAAATAACTAAACTTTTTATTTACAATTACAACGTTATTAATTAAACATAGCCTAACATGTTACATTCCGTAACCCAGCGGGCAGGCGTTTAGCACACGCCCCAAAACTAAAAACACTACATGTTCAAACAAAACACGTCTTTACGATTCGACGAACTAATCTAGACACTTTCATGTTTACTCCATGAGTAACTAATGTCGACTAAAAACAAAGCGCTATCTTCAGGACAGAATTATCTTAGGTGTACACAGGGTGCATATGCTAGGGCATTCACGCACGTATACATAATAATTTCTAAACCTAATGATAAACAAATAAATGTCGTGACTATCATAATTCGATAAGAATTTCTAAACTGAATTTTGACTTAAATAGATAAACAGAGTTAAAATATGATTACTGAAATTAAAATTTAGAAAAGTTAAAAAAAGTTATTTGTTTGTTATTGCTCTTACCCTCGCCTTATTACAAAAATTACGAATTCAACGATATGCTTAGTGAATTTTTATTGAAGAAATACATAATTTTACAACAATAACTTACTATTTAAACAATTGACTTCAATATTACTCAATATTATCTCAAATGTTTTCATAGCCTGCCTGATATCATGGCTTAGCAGTTTAATTATTCATAATTTTCTCTTAGGCTTTTGTAATTTATTTCTTCACTAAAAATTCACTTCAAGCATATATATCATTGAATTCATAATTTTACGTAGATTCCAAATTTATAAAAATATATAGGTGTTCCATTTAAAGTAACAAAGTTGTACACTATATTTTGAGAACCACTGGTTTTAAAAATAATTTGTTTCGCTCATTTTAATAGTCGTGTAAAATAGAAATTGTTTGCTAATTTAACCGACCTTGTAGCTCTTATAGTTCTCGAGATAGCAATAGTGGACAATATAAAATGAACATCCTGTATATTACATAAATGTTCATTTCGCTTTAATTTTTGTTTAATTCCCAATTAAAATATTGATGCAACTGGCCATGAATTATCAGTAATTTATAATAAAAATGTAGTTTAACCTATCTAATCTAACCTAAACATAACATAACCTAACCTACTCTAACCTGGACATAATAATCATATTAACTGATCACTTACTTTACAAAATACTTTTCGAAATTACCGATTTATAAACCAGCCTAGCCTAACAAATTGTAAAACCTACACAAATGGTGAAAAATTTCCACAAAATTATTTCGACTACTTTAGACACAAATTTAAAAAAAACTGTTGGCCAAATGGCGGTTGATAATAGTCCAAAATTATCTTCTACCTATAGTCTTTACTTTTGGCACAATAAATAAAAACTTCGTAAATATGTAGAGTGTACAGAAAAATTTACAGTACAAGACATATGGGACAATACTCTAACAGAAGAATGTGCAGGGTTTGTGGATACAAAGCCTAATACAATTAAAAGTATTAGATGTAAACAAAGCTTATTTACATTTTATATTCAAAGAAAGGAATGAAAAAATAACATAAGTAAATGCGAAATAAAAATTTAAGGTTAGAATCAAATTGACAGTGACAAATGAACAAGATCAGATCATTCGTTTTTTACCTTTCATCACCTTTAGGTAAGGAATGTATTGTCTGGTCAAAAAATTCGATGATGAGTATTTAATGAATAAGTACGTTTTAGGGTCCCTAGAATACGATTTTACTATTTTTACGATGATGTCTGTATGTATGGATGTATGTATGTATGTATGTATGTATGTATGTATGTATGTATGTATGTATGTATGTATGTATGTATGTATGTATGTATGTATGTATGTATGTATGTATGTATGTATGTATGTATGTATGTATGTATGTATGTATGTATGTATGTATGTATGTATGTATGTATGTATGTATGTATGTATGTATGTATGTATGTATGTATGTATGTATGTATGTATGTATGTATGTATGTATGTATGTATGTATGTATGTATGTATGTATGTATGTATGTATGTATGTATGTATGTATGTATGTATGTATGTATGTATGTATGTATGTATGTATGTATGTATGTATGTATGTATGTATGTATGTATGTATGTATGTATGTATGTATATATATATATATATATATATATATATATATATATATATATATATATATATATGTATGTGTGACGATTCTTTCGGATCGCATAACTCCAATACCACCTTTCCAAAAATTATAATTTTTTCGTATTTCTCTTCTTTACATCCAAATGAAGAGCTGATTAGATTTTGGTTATAATTGGTCGACAGGAACTATCCTAATTTGAAGATTTTGACAGTTTTTTTTGAAAAAACGCTGTTAAATATCATTTTTTCATATTTAATGTTATTGAAAACATTAAAGAATATTTTATTCTCTATACGATTTGAATACCTTTTATACTTTATATTCAATAGATATAGTTAAAAAATTATAAATAAATTAAATTTTATAAAACAGCCAGCATGGAAACATCTGCTATATTAAGAAAATTCTGATTGACAGATGTCAGTGTCAAGTGCAATTGACAGTATGTTTGTGTTATAATTTTACTGTAAATATAGAAACTTTCTGTATGGAATTTGTACAAAATACCTAGAACTGACTTAAGGTAAAGTACTGGAATTATTGAATCTTTTGCAAGAAATTTTATGTTTGGAATTTGTACAAAGTACATAGAACTGAGGGAAAGTAATGTGCTGGCCACATCAGATTTTTTATATTAGGTTATTATTATTTAAATATCAATTACTCATTACATTATTAATTTTCGATTGTGAATAAAATAGTATAAAAACCTCGATGAAAAGTTTCATTTTGTCTCGGGCTATAGCTATCTTCGCCATCGACAGTAATGGAAAACTTTCCACCTCGGTAAATAATATACTATTACCATCTTCAATGCCTATCTAATGGATTTCCAGCGCCACCTGGTATATTTTAAACTAGTTGAAAGAAATTTATAGAAATTATCACCATTTGCACAGGTTTTATAATTTGTTTGTTGAAACCGGTCGGACTATTATGAGTTTGGGCTCGTATATTGGTATTCTTAACGAGAATAAACTGCCAACAGAATAATAGTTTTATAATTTTTTAAAAAGCTTCTTATATAAATAATAGTGAGATGGTCGTACGTTAATAAGTAAACTTCGCAACTTTGTAAAAGCACCGTGAAGGCAAAAAACTGCTGGTATTTATCGTACAAGCAGAGTTTTCTGATACAAGCACTCTGAGGGGTGATTTATTATATAACTTGTAAATCCTCCCACAATGCTTTCATCATATGAAAGACTCTTGCGTTTTTCTTTACTGTAAATTGATTTTTAATCGATAGGTACTTACGTATAGTATAACCAAAACAGCAGCCGACATACCTGTAACAGAATAAATCTCGTGAGCATTTTGTTCTGTTGCAAAATTGAGTGTATTATCCGTGTATATGACATGTAATGTGTAATAAGCTCTCTCTGATATATTTGATTATTGAACGGGTTGCTGTGTAATTTTCAACGCATGTTTAGCTTTTGTAGAATGATTGCTTAGGGCCCTCTAAACTACAAGTAACATACGGATTATTTCATCAAAACACGTATTACAAAGTTACAAACTCACGTACATACAAAACCACGCACAAGCATGCCCAAACAAATATGTTACCCACAAAAACAAAAAGTTTTTAGATCGGGAAAATTAGCACAACACTTTCGCCATATCGAAAAAAATATCTTTTTCTGCAGTCTATATACAAAGTAGCCATTTGCGCGCTCTTTTGTCATCGCAAAATGTCACTTTGCCGCTCTAGAGCGAGAAAGTAGAAAAAACGCTCGCTCCTCAAATTTCTAACTATACAATGTTGAGAAATGTTACTTGGTTACATTCTTAATGGAAACGTTTAGTCAGGAATTAATGACACTGTAGTTACACATTACCCACTTACATAACCAAACAAAATGCCGCACTGCTGTGAAAATAAAATGGAGCATTCATTTACAAAAACGAAAGTATAAAATGCTTACATTAGATTGAAGCAATAGCTCAAGAAGAATGGAATATACCGATAAGTAAAAATTAATAAAAAATAAATTTTTGTTATGGTGGAGGACCCCATTGTGGCGACTGTAGAAAAAATCTTGAGTGTGTTTCGAGCGCAAATGGACATTGTCGATTTCGAGAGAATGCCTCGCTCCTGCGTCGCGCGGCAACAACCTCTCAATCGACAATGTCCTATTTTGCGCTCTTAATACACAAATAGCTATTGTCTACAGTCTACAATACAAAGTAGCCATTTACGCTCTCTTTTGTCAACGCAAAATGTCACTTTGCCGCTCATGCGCGACAAAGTAGAAAAAACGCTCGCTGTCCAAATTTCTAACTATACAATGTTGAGAAATGTCACTTGGCTACATTCTTAATAGACACGTTTAGTCAGGAATTAATGACACTGTAGTTACACATTTACCACCTTCACAAGTCAATCTGACATATAACTGCTCTGTCGGTAAATTACATAACCAAACAAAATGCCGCACTGCTGTGAAAATAAAATATGGCATTTATTTACGAAAACGAAAGTATAAAATGCTTAGATTAGATTTAAGCTATAGCTCAAGAAGAATGGAAAGTAATGATAAATTAAATATAAAATAAATTGTGTGAACAGTTGTGCTGCCACCTGCAAAAGTTTGGCGTGAAAGCTCCCAATTGACATCCACTTTTTCGCTGCACTAGTTTAATGTACTTGAAACAAATAAATTATACAAAATTTATAATATTCATTACAAAATTGGCATTAATTTTTTGTAAAAACGAAAGCCAAAACAAAATCTTGAAGTCATATTTGAATACGTTCCTATCTTCACTGCAAAACTGTTGAGTAGTACTGTAAGTACAAAGTGTACATTTTATTATTTTTTTTGATGGTGGAGGACTGTAGAAAAAATCTTGTGTGTGTTTCGAGCGCAAATGGACATTGTCGATTTCGAGAGAATGCCGCGCTCCTGCATCGCGCGTCAACAACCTCTCAATCGACAATGTCCCATTTTGCGCTCTTAATACACAAATAGCTATTAAAAATGGCGTAAATTTGGTGCTAATATGGTGTGAAAATCAATATTTTGTTGCATATAACCGTGAGTTGCAGCGAAGACGCAACATTTACTATTCTGTTATTAATGTGTTACTATCGATACTAGTTAGACGTACTGCATCGTTCCAGATAATATGCAACATAGGTTGCCATGTTGCCAACAGGGCCGTAACTAGCTATTCTTGCGCCTGGGGCGGAATATAAAATTGCGCCCCTTCCCCTTTATTTTTAGCAAATTATTATTTAAAAAATATGACTACATAAAAAGGTAATTTCGGTTCCAAAATTATCCTCTTTTGACCAGCATAACGATTTGTGTCTGTTCAAGAATTAGTTCCATGAGTGGCGTAACAATGCAGCCATGGGCCTGTTCCCGAGTCAATCCGGGCCCCTATGTATGTATGTATGCATGTGTGACGTAAATGCATGGAATCAGTTTCGATCCTAACTATTCTAAGTTGAAAGCAAGACCATAAATGAGTGCAAGTCTGAGACCCTGTTAGTTTTGGCGCGTTTTTCAAAATTATCTATGAATTTCAAGGAAGTACTCCTTTGTACCTGAAAAGTATCGTAGAAGTGAAAACGAAAATAATTTTATTTCAAATACTCACATGAGTTTACATTCTTACTTTTTTATTTGTATATTTATGTACAGCATAAAGTTTTATTATTTGATTTAATAACTCTTCATCACTATCTGACATTGAAGAACTTCCTAATAATTTCTGGTAATTGTCAATATGATTTTATTTTTAGAAGCCATTTATTTGCACTGATATTCGTGCACTTGTTCCTGTAGTCGGTGCACAAAAGTGCGCACTCACTACGAACTGAGTGCAGTTTCACGACTAGCCGAAAACGCTACCACGAAGAAAGTGTAAACGTATAAGTATGATGAAAACTAAACGAGAACTCATTGCACGTTAGTGCGCACTAAAACCAGAAGCTGAAAAGGCTATATGTTAGATACATCTACTGTTCTGGCAATTTCGCATTCTATTAAAATAATAGATGTCTGATTATTTTGAAAAGGATCTTTCTGCTGAAAGATGTAAGGTCATTTAATATATTTGGAACATGTGGCGCTATTAAAATAAAAATATTTTTTGATGTGCGTGCCGGGCCCCTTGAGGAACCGGGCCCGTGTTCCGCGGAATACGCGGAACACCGGTAGTTACGCCACTGAGTTCCATATTCTCTCGTCTTAGTTCCATATTCTCTCGTCTCGGCGAATGAACTATATAGTTTTAGTATTAATTAACAGTATTTATGTATATTTCAATTACAATAATTATAAAAAACAAAATAAAGACAACATATGTGTGACGCATTTCAATTGGACCATAACTAGAACGCAGAATTAGAATCAAATGTTTATATCTTGATCAACACAAAGGATGCGTTTTTTTTCTTCAAATATATTATTGATTTTGTATTAAGAAACCAATTAAAACTTATTGTTGACATGTCAACAGGGCCGGCCCGATAGGTGAGGCGACGAGGCGACCGCCCCAGGCGCCGGATTGAAACAGGCGCCAAAACGACATACTAAAAATATAAAATTTTAATAAACAGCTGAAAAATTTCTTAATAATTTAATGCACTTATAACATTTAAAAAATTATATTAAATATCGTTTGCCTTTTTTGTAGCGATGACGTACGAAGCGAAGTACAAGAGAAAAAGAATTTTCCATTTTAAACGGTGTACCTACCTAGTAATTATTTTGGTGATTTAAATTTTAAACAATTTACTGTTAATGTTAAATAATGACGATGAAACCGATATATCTGCAATTGATCTCAATGAGGAACTAATAAATATTTGTCTAATTTTATCATAGGTACTAAAAAATGTACTAGAAAAATTGAATTTTATTTGTAAATATGATTTTCAATGTATGTAGGTATGATTATATTACCAAACGTTGTTAAAGCTTTAAGAATATTTTTAATATTCCCGGTAACTAGCAGCAGCAAAAAGCTGAACATAGTTTTTCAAAAGTATATATATACTATAAAGATGCTATCAAGCTATTTGTGGTAAAAACAGCTCGAATAATTATTTAATAAATGTTTTTTTTTACTATGCAGTACTGTTTTAAATGTTTTGTTCCTTTTTCTGAATTTTTGATGTTCAATGACTTTTTATATTTAAATATTAAATATATTTTGAAATACATAAAAATTTTATATTAATTAAGCCATAATTTTTCTCTTATACCCGTTGCCATATTAATTTGAATATGGTATTTCAAAATATTGGGATGGGTCACATAAAAATAATAAGTAGATAAGGTTTATTTTTTTTGCTCAATACAATTTTCGTTCTTGCTTTTATTGTTAACCAATAACAATACGAGTTTTTTTTAAATTAAAAGGCGCCTTTTTGAAACTTGCCTCAGGCGCCACAAGGCATCGGCCCGGCCCTGCATGTCAATGCATTACGATTGTTAAAAAAGTAGGTTCGCGGAAAGTCTAAAAGTCTTTATCCTTTAATATACGATATTCTATTATTATTGCGCATAAACTAGGCTTTCTGGGCAAATTTTTTTAAAAAACTTAATTATTTGTCAGGAACGACGAGAAACTTAATTTTGCAGTTTAAAAATGCCGGAAATATTGAGACAAACGTTAAAATTGGGCGTTTTTCGATAATTATTATAGAAGATCGCCGATTGTCTATCCCAGATTTGCCTGTCAAATGGACAAATGTGATTGGCAGATCGATCTTTAAAGACACTTGTCTGAGAAGTATGAAAAAACTGAGATATGGGTTCTACAAGGTAAAATAAATCATCATAATACAATCCAAACTTGAAATTTTTTCATCTAAGCGATGGAAAAATCTCTACACGCACAAAAACAAAAGCAAGCCCGATCTTTAGTCCTGGGATTCAATCTCTGTGTTCTTTTGCCGATACATTCACTGACTGAACTGCCACGCGCTGGGAGTGCTTTGCGCACTTTAAAAGTCACAGTGCACAGAAATACAGTATTAATTCGCAAAGTGTCCAATAAGAAATCTAAGAGTGTGCTTGGCTTTAAGAATTTTTCTGAGAATTATCAAATGAAGAACTTATTTCTGCGCCCTATAAACAGCTGAGCCCAGGGCAAGAGCCCCGCTCGCCCCGCCCTAGTTGCCAATGTCAAATGAACTTGTCATAATGTTTACTAAAGAAGAAAATGTTCGAATGGTTACTTGCTACCAGTACCGGATTAAATCATGTGGAGGCCCTTATGCAATCGATATCTTGCCCCCCCCCCCCCCCCCCCCCTAATAAGTTTACGATTTTACCACCCAACAATTTTAATAAAATAATTTTATTATAGAAAAAAATATTAACGTACTGAATAAAACATGGTAAGCCACACAATATGAGTGGCTTGTCATTTTTTTTTGCAAAAAAAAACAAGTATTTCGTTTTAATTTAGTTTGTGCAATCAAATGATAAAATACATTATTTTATAATAAATATTTTTACAGGTTTTTCATTATTTTTTTGGCTCTACCAAAGTATACGTATTAGCAATCTACATATAACACTTTTTAAAAATAGTTTTAAGTTGAAAATTATTATTACCCTATTTATATATTTTTTCTTTTTCAAAACTTTAAACTCCATTACCACGAATTTTTCGTTTTGTAACATATCACATTATTGCAATAAGCCTTACATATATTTGTAAATATAAAATTTTTATAGCATCGTTATGCGAAAGAATTATTACGAAAATCAACATAAATGCGAATCACTGATATTGGTATCATAAAAATGTTTACATAAAAAACTAATACAAATTTACAACAAATAGCAAATATAATGTAAGTGTAAATATATCATATTAATTATAATTACATAAAAAGTTTTAATTTCAAACAGATAAGAAAAGACATACATATTTACATAAATATATAGTGATCTATATTGTAATTATTGCACTAAATCACTATGAATGTAAAGTATAGATAGCGCTAACAATTCATTTTATCCCATCGAGTTGTAATAGTAGTGTCTTGTAATATTGATTGACATTTTTTATTATTTTAATCAAGATTCCATTATTGTAAACAAGCATTTTTTGTCGTAATCAATTTTTTTTATTTGAAGATTTCTTTGTTTGTTATAAAAAATATATTATGTTAATACAATGAAGCAGGGCCTGGGGCCCCTAAAAGGCTCGGGGCCCCTAAAAGGCTCGGGGCCCTTAAAAGGCTCGGAACCCTTAAAAAGCTCGGGGCCCATAAGCAATTGCCTAGTCTGTCTATTGGGTAATCCGGCAATGCTTGGTATAATGCTGGTTATAGTTTGAGAAATATTTGTGATGTATTTGCAAATTTATATCCTGAATGTCCTCGACCAAATCCTTCTACAGTTTCGAGAATATTTACAAAATTTAATAGTGATGAATGGTTAGATAAGAATCATACGAAATTGGCAAGAACAAAAACTGCGAGAAAGGAAGAAATAATAGTATATTAAAGAACGTGTTTTATAAGACATGTTTTTTTCGCACGCGTCAAAATTTAGAAAACGAGCGTTAGCGAGTTTTCTAATTGACAAGTGCGAAAAAAAGTCTTATAAAATGAGTTCTTTATACTATTTTTTATATTTTGCACCTTCTACAAACTAAAATATTTTAAAAAACTGTTAATATTAAGCCGAGTTGATTTAGGGAAATTTGTAAGTGAAATGTTGTAGTTGGTAACATTGAATTGACCACATTCAATTATTATTTGAAAGTTCATGTCATTTCAATATTTACGAACAAATTTAAGTGAATTTAGTGTAATCATGGAAGATGAAATCAGTTGCACTCCGCCTGAGCTGCGTAATATAGCTCAGACTACAGGAAATAATCTACTTCCTAAAAAATCGCGCGAGATTTATGAGAAAGAATTTGCAAATTTTGACACATGGTGTAAAGAAAATAATGTCAAAGGCGTATCAGAGAATGTTTTGATTGCTTATTTTGAAATGCAAAGTAAGACGAAAATATGTATTATTATTATTATTATTATTATTATTATTATTATTATATTCATTAAATAAAGTGATTAAGTAAAAGAAATTTTGAGGTTATATTGAAATTTCTTATCTTCCAGCTTTGACGTTTGACAATTTAACCCTTTCAGCCTCAGTGTACAGGAAATTTTTATTTTTTCTTGTATTTGAATTAAAACTTGCTTTAAAATTAATTAAAAATAATTTTCTATCGTTCAAAGATTTAATCTACAAATTTTTAGTACTACTAGGTCC
The DNA here is from genome assembly GCA_963082715.1 of Harpalus rubripes. NCBI lineage: Eukaryota > Metazoa > Arthropoda > Insecta > Coleoptera > Carabidae > Harpalus > Harpalus rubripes. The sequence continues at coordinate 47,660,822 of OY720458.1, read as the reverse complement.
ATCTATGTGGACTAATTCGAACATTATATTAACATTTACTTACTCAATTTGTGATTATATTTGTACATTTTCATGTAAATAATCTTCCCTAAATAAAAAATAATAATAATAACGACATTATATTATTAAAATGAATTGTCAATTAACTAAAAATAAATTAGGTAAAAATGGGTTAAAGAAACGTCATCTAGTACCAACCGTCTAAAACAAAAAATTGCGTATCGAAATGAAGGTCATTACGATACGCAATTGCGTATCGTAATGACTTCATTATGAACGCAAAATATAAAAAAATAATTTATTACGTGCAATAAAAGTATATAATCAGCTGCCTACAAAATTTTTGGCGAATCAATCAATTTTATTGGTGCAATTTTTGAAAATATGTCGTAATTTGTGATTTGAAATATATTGATACTGCTCTTATAACTTTCTTAAGTTATTTATAAATCAGTAAATTATGATGACAAGTTCATTTGAAATTGACAACTTAGACAACCTATGTTGCATTTTATCTGGAACGATGCAGTATGTGTAATTAGTATCCATAGAAATACATTAATGACAGAATAGTAAATGTTGCATCTTAGCTGAAACTCACGGTATAAAAAAAATATTTACTAGGGTTACAGAGTCCAACAGAATTTTTTTTCCAACACTAAATTTCAGCCCCTGTTTCATATCAGTTAAAATCATAGTTAATGTAGTTCTTCCTCTTGCACAGCATCGACGGGTAACTCCCATATAATTTAGATACAACTCAACGCGCTAATTCCAAATTTGGAAACCGCAGATAGATATCTCTTTTCGTTCTCGAGATATTTACTTTTCAAACTTTATTCAATTTGGGCCATACCCCAAAAACGGGTCTAGGACTTCGCCATTCGATTCTTTGGACAAAATTACATAAATGTACAATTATTTTTAACAATGCGGATACAATTTCTGCAGCAAAGTAACTGAAAATGACCAAAATTGTAACAAATGGCAATATTTTTTGCGATTTTTGGGCTCGTATCTGTACCCGTATTTGGGTTATTGCTCAAAAATGGAATTTTTCGGGTCCAACTTTCAATGCTAATATTTTAGAATCAGCGTGTTAAAATTAAAAAGTAAATCTTTGAAAATTTTGAAAATTTTACTCAAAGGCGGATGCACAGGGAGTTTTTTTTATCTGTGAACATGGACGTATATCATTATCATAGTTACATTTATAATGATTGACAGTAATGCTTTAACGCGTTTTTTTAACTGAACATAGGGAGTAGTCAAAGTCATCAGACTGTGATCTGTTAATTTGACAAATTCTTTTTATCGAAAGGGTAAGTATTTTTCTTATTATTAATTACCTTGCTTGTTCTGATTTTCTTTTAATGCAGTCCATTAACGTATTCTGTAATTCTATAATAATTATTACAGATTTTTCTAATAGTTGCTGCACTGGGTCGCTTATTAAAAGTAGCGGCAAATAAATCGGAAACTTGCCTTAGACTCATATTGGATTTAACATGTTATGATTTGTACTATTTTTTTTAGTTGTATTGATCATATAGAAAGAAAAGAGTTTGATGACTTCGACAACTCTCTTCCCTACGCAATAATACATTGCTGTCAATAATTTTAAATGTGACTATGGTAATGACATACGCCCATGTCACTGATATAAAAAACTCTTGAGTATCAGTAATTTATAATTGTATTTTTTATGTGACAATGTAAAGTAAGCTGTTCAGTGCTTATATACATACATACATACATACATTCATCGAATACAATAGTAGATGCTTACCGCTATTTTCTATTTTATATCCTATCTATCGCAGACCTACATATGCTTCAGATTAGAAAAACTAGTTTACTTCACTTGTAGAGTGCAACCTCGATTTGCTGATTGCTTTTATTTTTTCTATCTCGCAAATTAATAGCTGGAATGTGAAATTTCATTGAGTGTACTTAAGCATTGTACGCAGCGTACATAAAAATACTAGGTACAACCATTTGTTTCGCCTATGTTTTATTTTCTCGACAGTTATAGATTGTTCAAGCACATGTGGTCTGTAGACGATTTACGATATATAGTTACAACAAATTCCAAATTTATATTTCATGGGACTTTATTACAAAAGAGAGATTTACTAGAAACTAATTAAAATACTCTCATGAGGTAATTATTATTATTGTTATTATTATTATTTTAGTTGAGGGGTTTAGTGCTATTGTCACTACGACTTGTAAGATATATTGCAACATGGCCCTATCTTAGTTTTCTGGAAGCAGTTAAAGTTCTCATGAAGCCAGTTACTGCTCCAGGAGTCAGTTTCCAGATCTCATTTACCGCGAGGTACCTTTTACCTGGATAGTATAGTATGACTAGCGAATGAAAGTTGACGTATAAAATATTTAATAGATGTGGTTTTTTTGAAAACTTTTCCCTACATTTGATTTGATAGGATACTGACCCCTATGTATTCCGTTAGAGAATATTAGACTTGTACTCAATACCACTAGAATACTACCTTAGCAATCCGATTTAGGAATGTAATTAAAAATTTTAATTCCGCAAATTCTGGTTCGTTTGTCCAAGTGTAAGCAACCCTCAAGTCGGAACTGCTGTTAGAAGAAAAGAAAGGTCAAAATATTTTGTTATAATCAAAATAAACGAAAAATATTTTAAACAAGACATAGTAATGAATTCCAGAGATTTCCAAGACCAGTATTTAAAATAGATTCATGCAAAAATCTGAATATTTCGTACAATTCTATTTTTTTCTAACTTTTGAAAAGAAACCACTAAACCAGATCTATTAAATAATTTAACATCAACTTTCATTCGCTAGAATTTTTATAGAAATTTTGCAAATTGATACTACCTATACAGGGTGTATTCAAAAAAATGAAAGAGCTTATAGTACTGACTAAAATGAGTAAAAAAGGCTTAATCAACATGGGTCCTATCTTTAACTGTTTCCGAGAAAGAGGCCATATACTATTAGAATCGAACAAAATTGACAACGATAGTGATTGAACAAAACTTTGTGTCAGTAAATAGACTAAAAAAAACAATAAAATTTTATATGAAACATTTTTCTCAATTTCTAATAGTAACGAAGTTATTTGAATATCAAATATTTGCCAAGGTTGCCACAACATTACAATTATTTGATTTTTCTAAAAATAACAAAAGCACATCTATGTTGACCTCTGAAAGATACACAAAAAGTCTTATTTAATCGAACTCGTTTTCGAGATAGCAGAGGTAAACCCCGTAAAAACTCATTTTTCACTGCCTTATATCTCGGAAACTATTGAAGATCGGACCCATATCGATTAAGCCTTTTTTACTTATTTTGGTCAGTACTATATGCCCTTTCATTCTTTTCCCAAAGTATGATTACATCCTGTATAATAAATAAGACAATAAAACAAAATCCCAGGGTCTCGACATATTTACATTTTATACAAACACTAAAGCTAGAAACAACGTTTCGTTTTGATGACTTTCAACACGGTAAAAGGTTTTTGTATGTATCTCAAAAGAAAATTTCCGAAAACTGATTGTATTTAAAAGTTACGTTTGAATTTATTGTAATCCGTATAATATTTTAATCTCTTTTTAATTTATAAATTTATGTTAGAAGAAGTATATGTAAAACGCATTATTTTTGAATACATTTTTAAAAGTATATAGTTAGGAAATATCATATAATGTCTTAATCTCTTTAAAATTTACAAATTGATGTTAGAAGAAGTACATTTAAAGCGCATTATTATTTTAATACAGATTCAAAAATACATAATTATGAATCATATTGTACTCAAATTTCGGGTACGGTCCAGGACAGAATGATCTACCTGGGCCCAGGAACCCTAACCACAAGTCCGACATAGTATGACTAGCGAATGAAAGTTGACGTTTAAATTATTTAATAGATGTGGTTTTTTTTGAAAACATTTCCATATATATTTGATTTGAAAGGAAATTGACCTTTATGTATTCCGTTACAGAAGATTAGAATTGTACTCAATACCAGGAGGCATTTAAAATGACTTTAGCAACAGGATTCTGGGATGTATTTAAAAAATTTAATACCGCAAATTCTAGTTCGTTCGTCTCAGGTGTAAGCAACCCTCGAGTGGGAATTACTGTTAAAGGAAATTAAAAATAATCCTATTACATAGAATTGCCAAACTAAATAGTTTAAATATCAAAATATTTTCTTATAATCAACATAAACGAAAAATGTTTAAAATATTTTAAACGCACCCCTGTTTTGATATTCAATTACCCTAGTCGGCCATCTATTTTCAGCCAGACATAGTAATGTATTTCTGTGCTGTCCAGTATTTAAATGGGTTCATGCAAAAATTGCATACCTGAATATTTCGAATATTCTTCTCTAGGGTCTTAAAAGAAACCACATCTATAAAATAATTTAAACGTCAACTTTCATTCGCTAGTCATATCATACCAATTTTTGATCTCCTTCTTTATATGGCTACTCAAGGGTTTATAAGAAGGTCCAAACCCATAAAACTGTAATTTGGCTGCCTTACCCACCATAAATTGACTTGGTTGTGTTAGGCCAACTGTTGAAGGGTGTTCATATAATTTTAGACTAGCTTTGACTCACAAGTGAAGATACCTATAGTCAGCAAAATTGACTGTCGCTTCCAGCAATAAAGCTTTAATTATAGTAATTATGACAAAGCGGCATACAAAAATAGAATTTATGCTAATGGAACAGTAGGATCATGTAATGTACCGTAAAGATTTCATACAATGCATGTCTTCATTTTAACAGAGCGACGCAAATAATGGACCGTTGGCATCCAACGTTATAATGCAAGCAGTGAGCGATATTATTATTTCTGGAAGCGACAGAGTCAATCAAAGCGTGGCTGTCCGACATTAGATTGATTGTTGCTCTTTTGAGACTTTTGTTTAGGTTTACTTGAGCACAGAGATTTACTGCGTATATCTTTGCTTGAAATGTAGTGGAACTGGTGCCTATAGATTATTTAACAACCTGGACGAAATACATTCACTACAGTTTCTCCTGACACTAGTTTTGAACCATTCGTAAATTAGGACAGAGAGTTTTTTGGAAAAGTGGCTCCTACTGTCCACTGAAGGCGATCATGAAGTAATGGTATTTATTAGTTGTTTGATTTGTTAATTTATTTATTTATTTGAAGTTTGGCTTCTTAACAGGAATAAATCCCAATAATAAAGAAGCTCTAGCATTATATACAAAAAAAAATTACAGAACAAATTCAATTATAGGAAATAAACAATAACAGTACCGTGATTATAAGATTTTTGTAGAAAATAAATAGTATAGTGATAGTAAATACATATATACATACAAACATTTTAAGTTAAGAAAATCTAAGAAGGCGCTTAAACTGCGGCAAACTAGTACAGAGCAGATCTGGCATATAGTTGCCGTTGTACAAGTGTGACCATCTTATAACAGGAGAATTTAGGATAAAATTTGTGCGATAATGACAGTAAGTAAAAAAGCTATTTGTTCTAATACCGTAATTAGGTACTCTAAGGCAAAAAGACAATAGTAAAATTGGTGAATCGACGGTGTTATTAAAAAGTTTATGTAAAAATGTGAGGTCACTTAATTTTCTTCTGTTTTCTAACGATAGTAATTTAGGCCTGTATGTTGGAAACTTCCGACTAACAAATTTTAAGAATTTTCGTTGAATGCAAACTCCAATTGACTCCTAACGAGAGAATTATATAATTTAATTAAAGTGGAAGGATATTTAAAATTAGAGCTTGCTCGAATTAAGAAACCTAATATTTTGTATACTTTTTGAACAATATTGCCAATGTGAATATCAAATATTAATTTAGTATCAAGAGTCACACCTAAATCCTTCACATTATCAGTTTTATTAATAACAATATTGTCTATTTTATATTCGCACCTGAAAGCATTTCTATTTCTTGTGAATTTTATATAAAAACATTTGTCAATGTTTAGCGTCAATTTCATTTTTTTCGTGTACGGTAATAAATTATTTATGTCTTGTTGGAAATGATGACTGTCATTGAGTGATTCGATAGTATGATATATTATAAAAATATTGAAAAGGAGTGGACCCAAATGAGAACCTTGTGGTACGCCAGAAGTAACAGTTACCCCATCAGATGTGAAGCCATTTAGTACTACACGTTGTGTTCTATTAGTCAAGTATGAAATAAACCATTTCAGCAAATTACCAGCTACACCGACCTCAGCCAACCTATTTATTAATATATCATGAGGAATTTTGTCAAATGCTTTGCTGAAATCGGTGTAAATGGAATCTACCTCAACTTGATTTTCCATTGCTTTTAGAACATAGTCTGTACATTTTAGTTAGTTGGTTTCAATAGTTACAATAATTACAAGAAGGAATGTAAATCAAGATATCCATCTAACCACTACCACTACAAGAAATAATAAAAGACAAAGGAAAATGATTCGTTATTCAGCATCGCTTTCGCCAATTCGCAGAGATACAGATTAGATGCAGCCCCTGATGAAATTCATAACCCTTCCAAATTAATCTGGCACTTAAATAATTCATCTCACACCATTTCATTTCGAGAACTTGTTATTCACAAAAAACAATTATCTGTTTCTAAGAATTTCGTAAGAAGTAGAAAAACATATAATTAAATGGCCTTTGTCAGGCAAAATAGAAAACGTTATCAAGCGCACGACAAGCAATTTAATTTTTCTTTCATACTTGTTTAGGTTTATTTTAATATTCATCGACAATTTCTTCTCTATTCTGCTTGATAGTGGCCTTTTTAACCTACCCATTTCCTCATTCAAACTGCACCGAACTTTAGACTCCGTAATTGAAAATGTTGCCAAGAAAACCTGCTGCGCTATAAGAAAATGACCATGACTTCACATAGCATGCGAAACACCAAATTAGATTCTCTTTTTATTTAAATATCTTGTACGATGTAGTTTCATTAAAATGTAATAAAAAGGATAAAATAATTTTTCTTAGGTTTTCTGCTTTGGTAAAAAAGCGTTGGCCTAAATATTAAATAAGTATAGTCTGTTTTTGAATATACAAGCTGTTCATTTTAATTTGTATACTATTCCTATCTCGAAAACTATAAGAGCTACGAAGTCGGTTAAATTAGCAAAGAATTTCTATTTTACTAGACTATTATAATGAGCGTAATTTTTTTTTCAACCAGTGGTTTTCAAACTGTGGGCACCAACTTTGTTATTTTAAATGGGATCATATTTTTTTATTTGCTTATTAGATAGAGAAATTTATTCTGAATTCAGAGATATAATATTTTCGTACCCTCATATAACGATTTTTTAAAGAAATATGCATATAAAATTTTAGAACAATATGATATAAATATGACAATGACTCCGTTTATCTCGACGTTTGAAGCCGCTTGAATTTAGTAAATCCCTTTTTAATCTTCGAAACAAACGATCGAGATTAATATTTCAAGCCACTTGAAAATGTCAAGTCAAGCCCATAACATAACTGGCTTGTACTTATGAAGCGGCTTGACTTCTGTCGAAATAAATAGAGAAGCTTGAAACAATGTAACTACGCATGCGCACATACGCATTATGTTGCAGTGTTACTAAATTCATATCATTTGTTCGTTGTTGGCATTTTACCTCATTTTATAAAAGTCGCGACATTAAACTTTGTAAAATTGTCGAAAAGCGAAATATTTGGAGCGATGAAGACACAATGTTTTTTTTTAATGTTTGTGAAAGAGAAGACAAATAACAACATGACAATTTTTAGATTTTGGGGTTATATATCCAGGATGAAATTAGATCATATACCTCTCCCTGTCTGTCTACATAATCAAATATTTAACTATCTTTTTTTAGTCGATACGAATTTAAAGAAGATTGAAAATAACACGATCCTATTTTCAATCCACTGAGATAAATCAATAGGATTTTTCAAGTCATAATATACTTGAAGCCGCGTGAATTATCAAGATAAACGTAGTCTATAATGAGAGTGCCACAGATGGAAAAAATGAATACATGTTAATTTTTTTTACATAGAATTAGCGTGTCCTGGTGAATATTTTCTTCTGTCAATTGATCATAAATGTCAACATGTCAACCGAGTTGTCAACGCGCATAAAATATTCACGTATTTCTTTCATGGTATTCTAAAAATAACATGTATTCATTTTTTCCATTCATGGCACTCTTATTATAGTCATATTTTAATCATATTAATATAAAATTATATATATATATATATATATATATATATATATATATATATATATATATTCCTAAAAAAAATCATTATTCGAGGGTATGAAAATATAATATTAGTGAATTTAGAATAAAATTCTCTATCTAATAAGTAAATAAAAAATATACGATTTCATTTAAAATAACAAAGTTGGTCCCCACTGTTTGAAAACATCTGGTTGAAAAAAAATATTTTTACACTCATTAAAACAGTCTAGTAAAATAGAAATTCTTTGCTATTTTAACCAACCTCGTAGCTCTTATAGTTCTCCAGTTAGCAATAATAGTGTACCACTTAAAATGAACATCCGGTATACAATTCTATATTTTTATTTCAAAATGAGAGAGTAACAAATCAAAATTTGCAAAAATTGTATAGAATTTTTGTCAGGGATCAGAAAGGTTAGATATAACTTTATTCGGGTGCTCATAGAATGCCGCCCGCTTTATACCTGGAACAAAACGTAATAATCCCTTTTGAAGAATTACATAAGCGTATATAGAAGTTCTTAGAGTACTTATATTATCTGATAATAAAAGTACATTTCAGCTGAACTTAAAAATGTAATAATGTAAATGAGAACTAAAACGGTCGATTTCTATTGAATTCAGTCTTTTCGACTATCCTTTAGAAAACAATTACTGATGCGCGACTGGAATATCTCTGACGGACTGATTTATTACTCCAGCCTATTTTAAAACGAAATATAGAACACTATGAGAACAATATACATTTACTATTCTGTCATTAATGCATTATTATGGTTACTAGTTCCACATCGTTTCAGATAAAATGCAACATAGGTTGTCAAAGTTGTCAATGTCAAATGAAATGTTATAAAGATGTTAACTAAAGAAAAAATTCGAATGGTTACTTCGTACATTGCTGGTTATAGTTTGGGAAATGTTTGTGATATGTTTGCGAATTTATATCCTGAACGTCCTAGACCAAATCCTTCTACAGTTTTGAGAATATTTATAGTTTGTTTGAAGATATTTGCAAACGTACCTGCCTCGACTCAACGCAGCGGATGGCTTCGTAAATGGGCTTGATGGGTAACATGACAGGGTTGTAACAAAATATTTGAAATCCAGCACACGAAATATTTGTGTGGAATTTAATATTTCACTTGAATTTTAAGAAATACAGAACAAAGAATGTGACATTACACCAAATTTTCACAAATTATTTATAAAAACAGGTACATTAATTAGCGGAATTTTAAGAAAGTACCGCAACATCGTTTTCCCAAATTTTGCTAATTCTCCCCTGACGCATAGGATCGTAAATACCATGCTGTTTTGCGGTGTACCACGTCATTACGAAGGCAGGAAGATTTTCAAATATCTTGAAACACACCATACAAAATTTAAAAGTGATGGATAGATAAGGATCATACGAAAAGGGCAAGAAATTGCGCGAAATAAAGAAAATAATATTAATTTACTACATGCAAGAGAAGAAAATAATCAGCTGTCTACAAAAATTTTAGTGCAGTTTTTAAAAATATGTTGTATTTTGTGATTTTAAATATATTGACTTTTTATTGATACTGCCCTTACTTTCTTAAATTATTTATAAATTCATTAATAAGAGAATAGTAAATATTGCATCTTAGCTAACGACACTCACGGTATAAAAATAGGTAATACTACGAATTCAAAGATATTGGAGTGATTTTCTATAGTTATGCATTAAAATCATATTATTTATGTATCGAATAATAGTATATTATTAGCAAGCTGCAACACAAAAAGGGCGTTCTACTCCGAATCCGAATGACATATACTATTTTTTCTTCAATTGTTTCAAAAAAATTTTAAACATTTTTTTGGAATTTTTAATTGTAGTGTTTGCAAATTCAGCCAAAGCTAGCTGTGTACACTACAAAACAAAAACGATACAACTGTCAAATAACAATTTTCAATATAATCTGTGTTGCTGTGACGACTGCCGCCGCCAGCGGTGAACTAAGACACTAACATTTTTTTACTAGTACAACAATAACAACATTTTTGTACTAGTAAGACAATGAATATCTTCTATTGTGTGTGTACAGTAGCGTAATATGAATACTATAATACGCTTGAACAAAAACTTCTTTAATCTACAATTACGACAAAAAGTCTACACCTGATGATTTTCTTAAAATAAACATATTCATTTCAATTATAAGCTATCACCAAATTTTTGGACGGTATTATATTTCGTTTAAGAATTCTTCCCACACCAGTTTGTCAAATAATTAAACTATGAATGATTTAAATCCACTTTTTATACCAATCAATAATATCTTACTTCTTTGTTAATATAATGATTATACATTGTCAAAAACCTGGTCCGTTTAAATTTATTGTCGTTACTTTTTCGTTTTTCGGTTAGTTAGTCTAGTTTAATTTCTCCGATTCATTTTCGTTTCTTTAGTGAGCATTACGAAGCAAAAATCCATTGAAAGTATTTTCACCGTGACCAAAATAATTTGCATAATTAAAATGCAAATGTAATGTTAATCAGTCCGTAGACAGAGAATTATTCGATAATCATCATATTGTAGGAATATACCATACCTGGCTACCGTACAAAATTTGCTAGGAAAGTGTCGTTGAACCATTCATTGTTATGAACTGCAGTTACTTTTTAAGAATTATATCGCTGGAAAATAAAAATGTTTTAGGGTAAATACGAAAGTTCAGAATTTTATGCTTTAAAACTATGTATAAATAACCCTAGTTTTTGACTGTCGCGTATCGGGAAAAAGATAAAGGGTTTTTCATTTTTAATGTTCGGAATTGTAAATTAGATAAAAATCAGACGAATTCAAACTCCAAGAAACAATTATTTAATGAATGCATAATCATTGACATTATTAACAGGAAATAACATCATTGAGATTACCACCACGCTTGCGTTTCACGGCTCAAATTTTTTTAAATCATATTTTGACATATTTGACTCTCCACAAAGTTTCTGCAAACAAATATAAACAAGGTAGCTACGAAAAATAAATGCATAGCAAACAAAAGTACATCCTTAGATAGCTAGGCAGTTCCTGTTACAATTCATTATCTGTTATCAATTATTTTCCATGCAGTTTTAAAATACGCACTTCGTACTAAAAATGCAGTTAACAAGAGAAAATTTTCTAGCCATGATATTTTACGATTTTAAAAGTTCACTCTCTCCCAAACAATGCATCGAAAAGCTTCGGGATGCTTTTATAAATACAGCACCTAGTATCAAGTTTGTTCACAGCTGGTACAATGAATTTACTACATTTCATCGAGTTTCTCTCAATGACGATTTACGCGAAGATCGGCCAATGTCTGCAGTTACGGATGAAAACATAGCTGCTATTCGTACAATGATTAAAGAAGACAACCCTGTTACATATAGAATTATAGGGGCTACTTTGGGCATTGGAATGACCACTATAAATAAAATTTTGCTCGATCATCTAAAAGGCAGGAAAGTTTGTTACCGTTGGATACCTCATAATTTAAATGATGGTCAAAAGCAACATCGTGTGGAATGATGCATTAAAACATTAAAAAAGTACAACGAAAGCAGTGTATGATATTATAACAGGTGATGAATTATGGATGTATGCATTTAAAGCTGAAACAAAACGACAATCAGCTCAATGGGTCTTTCAAATAGACCCCAATCCTGTCAAAGTAAAATGAGTTCGAAGTATTGGTACAAAAATGATTGCCTCGTTTATCTCAAAATCCGGCCCTACTGTCAATATTGCATTAGAAGATAGGAAAACAGTAACTTTTAATTGGTACATAGTAATTTGTTTGCCACGGGTGTTTGAAAAAGTGCATGAAAATAGGCATCGAAGTAAACTAATATTGCGCCAATGCATCCTCACATACTGCTGCGCAAACTAAAGCCTATTTAAAAGAATCAAAGGTGGAATTACTGGAGCACTCACCATACAGTCCTGACCTTGAACCTTATGATTACATCCTATTTCTTACATTAAAGGAAATAATGTGTGGTTTCCGATATACAAGTGCAAATGAAGCGGTTGAAGCCTACAAATACATAGTCTCTCAGGTGTCTCAAGAAGAATGGATTTCTTGCATTAATGATTGGTTTTATCGAATGCATAAATGTGTTGAGTTAAAAGGAGAGTATTTCGGAAAACAATAAAAAAGCAATTTCTGGAAAATTTTGTTTTCTATTTATAGTTTGCAGAAACTTTCGGTGCTACCCTCGTATATTCTTCTTCTGCTCTTGAATTGTTCTTGTACACGAGTGACTTCAAATAACCCTAGAGAAAAATTCTAGAGGTGGTAAATCACACGTTCATGGCGGTCAATTTATATAGCCGTTTTGCGAAATTAGACATTCAGGGAACTTTTCCCGCTAAGCAACGATTATTTCACCACTTATGTGGCACACAGCGCTGTCTTGTTTGAATATAATTCTATTGGAGATCCATAAGCAAAAGAGGCGACAAAAATCATTTATCATTGCTGTATACCTCTCTCCATTGGCAGTCAATTTTCGGCCCTCAACGGTCTCAAGAAAGTAAGGGCCGATGATGCCTCCAGCCAAAATAGTGACTTTTTCTGGTTGCAATGAGTGCTGCATGTTTTTTTGTGAATTGTCTTCAGCCCATATACGGCAATTTTATTTTTTCACAAAATCAAAAATTAGTTTCGTCGCTGAAAACGATTTTTTGGCCCAAATTACAAATTACAGAATATCTCTTAAAAATATCTATGCATTGTTAGATTGTGAACTTTTCCGTGATGAATTATTATTATTGTTTTTGTCAATTCAGGTGTTTAAAAATTCCTATGGTTGCTGGATGAGTGCAATTTAAAATTCAGACATGCAATTTGAAAAACCGAGTAGAATTTAGTAGAATACCAAAATATGATCGTGTAACTTGTCGCAAATTTTTTAAGTTTGGTATATTTTGTGAACGGTGTATAAAATGATTCTGTTAGCTTGAGTTATCTTTAACGGGTTACGGCTGCTGTATGAAACTTCTACGTCCCCGTATTGTTCATAGACTGGGTGTGGGTAATTTTCTCGTTGGCCGAGCACAGAGGGCTTGAGTGTGAAGTGAAGCGGTCAAGTTGAACAGGTAATCTTGGATCCCACAAGGGCATATATTCGGATTAACACGTGATTTTACACATAAACCCTGGGCTGTTTAGCTTAGTTTAGGATAGTGTACTGTAAATTAGGGTACGAGGACTATTAAATACGCTACGGTATATTAAACATATAGTTTTCATTTTCAGTACGACAATATTAACTGAACCATGGGCGATCTAATATTTGTGCACTAAAATTGTCTATTATGAACCGCGCAAGATTTATTAATAATACGACAAAATTTTATTTTAACAATTCGAGCCACTGGTGGACCTTTTGATTCAATTCTGTCGAATCTTTTTTATATTTTCGGAAAGTATTTAAAATTAGCTTTACAATGATGCCTACGTTTACATTAAAGAATAACATAGTTATTAATTTTTCAATATTATGATATTTTGTATATTACCAGTTAGCCATAACATTTGTGCGTTCTTTGTTTGAGGATATATTTTGCCGTTTATCTAATGTATTATTTGTTTTTGATTATTTCGAACAATTATAAATAAAAAATAAATATATCATCATGGCTTATTACCCATTGCTGGGTGTGCCAATCTGCTTTGTACACAGATATCGGTAATGATGAAATATTTGCACCGTGCGAGCGCTTACCAGGCGTCACCTCACGGGCACTCATGCTGGCGTGGAGAGTGCGCCACAGGGGTCAATTTTGTAGTCTAAAATTCATAAATGAGTAAAATTAAAGTAAATCTAAATATAAATAATATTATTTAATTTTTTGACATTTCAACATAATCAAATGAGGCGTTAGTAAATATAAAAATATTTCTTCAAGCCAAGAAGGTACAAATGTCATGGCAAACTGATAATACATTGAAATATCATAATTTTAAATAATAAATAACTGGGTTATTTTTTTAATGAAAATGCAAGTATATGACGTAGTTAAAAAACTAATTTTAAATAATTTCCGAAAATATAAATTATATATATACCTACCATTCCTTTTAAAAAATCAATGTCGGCTTCGATTCCGGCGAAACCTGAAGCAGCATTCAGGGACTTTTCCCAGCAAAAAGTGTCATTTAACTTCGTGCGCAACTTTGTAATTTAAACTATAGGTCCAAATTTAATATAAAGAAATTAGCTATTTGTCCCTATTTATTCAATCACCCTGTATATGTTATTAGCCTATTCCAGCGGATTATGAAATTCCAGGGAAAAACAGAATTGAATATGGCCTGAGCTAAAAGGATACTGATTTTTGGACATGTAAAATGATAGAAAGTTCCTTGCAAAAGATTCCAATTCTTGTACATTACATTAAGGCAGTTGTATATATTTTATACAAATTCCATACAGAAAGTTTATAGTAAAAGAACCTATATTTCCAGTAAAATTATAACACAAACATACTGTCAATTGCACTTGACACTAACACATTTCAATCAGAATTTTCTTAATATAGCAGCTGTTTCCAGAGTTGTAGCATAGCTGGCTAATATATGATATTTAATTTCTTTATAATTTTTTAACTCTACTCGTATATCCATTTAATATGATGTATAAAATGCATTCAAATCGTATAGAGAATAAAATATTCTTTAATATTTATAATAATGTTAAATGTGAAAAAAATGATATTTAACATCGTTTTTTCAAGAAAAACTGTTAAAATATTCAAATGAGGGTACTTCCGGTTGCCCAATTATAACCAAAATCTAATCAGCTCTTCACATGCATGTAACGAAGAGGAATACGAAAGAATTATAATTTTCGAAATTGTGGTAGTTATACCATTAGAAAATTTTGTCACACACATACACACACACAAACACACACACACACACACACACACACACATATATATATATATATATATATATATATATATATATACAATCATATATATATATATATATATATATATATATATATATATATATATATACAGACATCGTAAAAATAGTAAAATCGTATTCTAGGGACCCTAAAACGTGCTTATTCATCAAAAACTCTCCACCGATTTTTTTAACCAGACAATATATTCCTTACCTAAAGGTGACGGAAGGTAAAAAACAAAATAAAAAAGAAAAACGTACCTTAAAAGATAAATAAAAGTCACCTTAAATAAAAATAAATTTTCCTATGACAAAGTAGTTTTTTTTAACAATAATACACCTCACTGTCATTCCCTTCCACTTCTGAAAAGCTCCCAATCAATCTTCTTTTGGAATAATTTCAAACTAATTTCTGTGAGACTTAAAAACTGTCAAAGCTGTCAAATAAAGTTCAGGCTGACTTAAAAGCTTGATTAAGTTGTAACTAAAGGTTAATTTATAATAACTTTAGACCCTGTTTATTTTGCATTTGAAGTAGAAATTGTACTTAACTTTTTCGTTGTTCCTGAAATTTATGTGAGACATGAGATATTCATTAGACACATAAAATAATAAAGTCAGTAGAATGTTTGAATATTATAATGGTTTCATTCACTCACGTTGCACTAAATTGGTATTAAACATCCTCAAATGCAACCCCACGAAAACAAAAAAGTCTCAACAGAGACGCTGTAAACTCTGCTTTGAATTTGACTATTTGACATTTTTTGTGCGCTTGCGAATTCATTCCCATAACTTAAGTTTGACGGGTCAAAATTTTCGTTATAAATGGTTACATGGAAATGCCTAATTTTTAATAAAATTGTTCTGTTCTCAAATATGATTATGAATGTATCTCAACTTTCGCCTTAACTTAATTTCAAATGGCAGATAAATAATTTTTTTAAAATGATAGTGCAAATTTTGTTTTCCACGGCCAACCTGGGTTTCTTATTTTCAATAATTCTAAAAAGTATATCTGTTATTTTCCGTTGTATTGCTGGTTGTTAGGATTTCGTCACCTGGTAACAAATCCAAATCCGAACGTGGCATCTCGAACTCAAACGTATCCGTTAGATCGAAGGGTTCGCCACGCCGTTCACCGGTAACAGTGAACTCGAAAGGGAAATAATTGGCGAGGTATGATTATCTACAAAGAGAGAGCAAACTTGGGGAGATAATGACGACTAGGAGACCTCCACACTGACACCCACAACACTCTAATTATTCCTGATTTCAGTCTGCTCCTGTTACCAAGGCTCCAAGCCTTCGCCAGGACAAAGAGGATCAAATCCTGTATCCCCTACCGAACAAACATACAATAAATAAGTATATCACCACGAATTTAGACCATTCACAAACATTTTCATAATGATTCTGTAACGTAAAGCATGTTTCCCAGACATACCTGTTATTTAATGTGGTGTACTAAATACTGTCAAAAGCAGATTTGCATTTCCGGGAATAAATAATAAGCCGTGAGGGTATATTCAATTCAGTTAATTATTAAAAGGATTATACGGAGTGTGTTGTATTCGAATACCACCAAAATAAAATAAAATGTATTAGTTTTATTATCGTTCGGTAAGTTTCTCTCATCAATTTTTAATGATAGTCAATTTTCTTTGAATACAAACGGCTTTTAGAAAACTTAATTAAACTTTTACTAAAAAACCTCATAAAATTGCAAATTACATACTTAACATAATTTATTACTCAAACATGTAAATGACTGGTGTAATTATTTACGTTATAATATCAATTGTTTATATTTTAATTACCTAGCTTGTGTTATACATAAAATTTCCTTTACTGCTGTACCGAACATTCTACTTTATGAAGTATTATTAGGAACGCAGAAAGTAGATCATAAATTTTATATCAAAGGCACGGAACAGAAAATGGTTTAAATCTTATTATAGATATATATTTACAACATAGTAAAGGGACATTTTTCTTTTTCCCATTAGATCGTTAATAGCATAAAGGCAAAATGTAACAGGAGGGGGGGGGTGCAGATAATGATACTACTGCTTACTTGTTTTCCAACGATGACACTCTTATTCAATGACTGGTTGGTGAAAAGGATAACAGATGTCTACGGTTTAAGCCTGCTTCAGAGTTTACATAACGTAACATAACATATCATAGCTTAACATTACATAACATAACGTAACATAAGGAATCAGTGAAGGTTTCATAGTTCCAAGTTTTATAAATATCTGCTAATTTCATGTTAAATATTTTGCTCATATATTTAGTTTGATGTTGACATTTTTTGTTAGTCTAAAAATCAAGAATACTATTATGGATACGGACGATATTGTTGCTATTAATAATTTAGTGCAATCTTACAGGACTGGTTCATAATATCGGATATTGCAATCCATGCATTATTTTTTTTTCTTAATATCCTTATCATATATTAACACGTATTTCTCAACAAAAGGAATTAGTAATGCTTCATCCATCTTGACAGCAACTTAAATGTCACACACAAACTGGAATTGACAATTCAATTGACAGCTATTCTGTTGTTTTGAAATGTGGTACACGATGACTCACGTACGCGTCCGAACATAACCGATTAACATAACGTATCCGTAAGGAAACAAAATTTGGCCATATTCTACATTTTCTTAAGTTACGTTATGTTATGTTATGTTATGTTTCTTACGAAAACACTATGAAATACTAAACCGGTTTACATACATTCATATTTTCTTTATGTTATGCTATGATATGTTATGTTATGTTACGTTATGTAAACTCTGAAGCAGGCTTTACTGTTGTCCCCATATACTTTGTATATGGACGTGGCAGTAAATCGTAGACGCAAAGTAGCGAAACAAACATACTTACCTATTATGGGACATGGACAATACTTGATGTATAACTACTGGGTTTTATTTACATGTTAATATAATTACACTACAACTTGCACTAATTATTACGAATTTATTATTATTAATTAAATTACACACAACCACGGTGTAGTATCTATAGGTGAGAGCACGAGATGCGTTGACATGGCTAAGCAACTGGGAAACAAAATGGCACTAACGCGACCCGTTACCATTTGACAGAAAATGTTTTGCTACAAGATGCACAACAGGGTATGGATCAAATAAAGAGAAATATGAGAAATATAGTCTTTTTAAGGTGCCAAAATGTGCAATTTAGCGGCAGCCAGCTAGACTATAATCACAGAAACAGGTGCTAAGATAAATTTCTGATTGAAAGGTGTCAATGTCAAGTGCATTTGACATATGTTGTTTTATAATTTTACTGGAAATATAGAAACGTTTCTTAATGGAATTTGTACAAAATACATACATCGTACTGACAAAAGATAGAAGGTAATGATTGAAAATATAGAATATTATGCGTTATATATGAATAATTTAATATTTTAAATATTTTGTGTAAAAACCGGGTCGCAACAAAACCTGACATCTAGCTGCACACTGTATGAACTAGCCTAGTTAGTTAGCCATTCTTCGTAATGCATGGGAATACGTCGTTCACCTATAGATACTACACCGTGCACATAACTAAACATAAGTAATCAACTAAAAACTAAAGATGCCGATGCATTTTCAAACCAAATACTCGCGTTCGCGGAACACGAGTCAAAACTTAAACACTACATGTTTACATAAGAAAACCGACGTCTTCTCGACGTGGCAAACTAAACTAGTCTCTTTTCATGTTTACACCATCAGAATACTAACCCGAGTATCCAAAAAACTAAAAATCTTATCTCTTCTCTTCCGTGACTGGCTAGGGGTTGAAGGGTAAAGGGCATCAAAGCGTAGGGCATCTAAAGTCACGCACGTATGCATAATAATTTCAAGACTTATCAACACATAACTGTCAAATATTGGTGACATTCAGACTAAACAAAAACCCTCGATAGGAAAAATGATAATTATTTCTAAACAGAATTTTGACTAACAAAGATAACAAGTTGAAATATTATTCGTGAACTATAATTTAGAAGAGTTTATAAAAAGTTATTTATTTGTCATTGCTCTTACCCTCGTCTTATCACAAAAGTAGAGATTCACGGGCTTGGCTTGAAACTTGAAAGCTTGATTTGGCAACGCTTAAAAAATCAAGCTAAACCCGACATTTAAAAAGGTTTGAATTATAAGCCAAGTCGAGATTTAGTTTCATTACGCCAAGCCAAGTTTAATATTTTATAAACTTCAAATTTAAAGTCAAGCCAAGTCTTTGACTTGAAAGGCTCGAAATGCTTGATAAAGCCTGAAAAGCCTGATGTTTACAAAACCTTGCAATTTTAAGCCAACCCAAACTTTAGTGTCTTCAAGCCTAAGCCAAGCCAAGCTTAACCTTTCTGAGGTTTAAGCTAAAAATGTCATGCGAAGTCAAGCCAAACATTTTATAAACTTGAAGTATCAAACGAAGCCAAGTTTTCGACTTGAAAGGCTTGCTAAAGCTTGTAAATCAAGCCAAGCCTGACGTTTGCCAAACCATGAATTTTAGTTTCTTCAAGCATAAGTCAAGGCAAACTTTTTAATATCGATCGATGGTAGAAGCTGTTGGCACTAGGTGAAAGATGTTAGAATAAATTATATAAAGACAACACTCAGTGTTTCACAAGTTTCAGTGGTTCTACAGAAGTTTTACCAAGTAAAAAATTCATAAAAAAAGACAATCTAATTTTTTTTAGGGTTATTAGGAAAATTAAATTGTTGTTGTAAATATCTTATAAAACAATAAGTATATTTAAGAAAAATATATGTTTTAATAAATGCAAAAATTCCATCATCTTTCGAAGAGAATGGAACCATTTAGTGATGACGTAGGGCAGGTTTCCAAACAAGAAAATGGTTGCCGCCTTGGTAACGGTTGCTATGTTATTTAAAATTGACCGCGAAACTAGTAGTGAGAGATTTCAGTTTCTTCAAATTTTAGACTCTTTAAAGAGCATAGATGTAAGTAATATAATTGTTATTAGTAGGTCTTGTTACGTCTTGTAAATTATACAATGAATATTTTAAGATTTTATTTTAATTTTTTTTAACCTGGTGATGTGATCTGTTTCGCATCTAATTTCAATCATTATAGCGAACATGGAACTTGTAAGTTTTTTAAATTTCCCAAATCTGAAGTATACGTGGTTAAACTTAGTTAGGTTAGTATTTATTTAAAACAAAACAAAACTTTATAAAGTGTTTCTGAGCCATTTTAATACCAAACAAACTTATAGGTTATGAGCGCCAAACTTAAAATTCGAGTTTAGCATAGCAACCGTCTTAAGAACGTAGACGCCATTTTCTTGTTTGGAAATCTTCGTGACGTCACACTAAACGGGTATATAACTGTAAAAATAGCTGGTAGACATTTTTTTACACTCATGTATAAACTATCACTTGAACTGTCGTTGGATAGTTTTTTGTACAAATATGTGAACTTTCCTTATGAGCGACTATTCCTATATTGCCAACATATTTTCGCTCTATTTGGATCTCAGCTCACGGCTGGTAAACTTTTTTGTGCAAAAACTCATGAAAAATAATATGCATTTCATTAAAAACTGTCGGAAATGCTTATAATGATATTTAGAATCAGCTGAAAGAAAGTTGTTTAAATTTGTGAAACAAACCAAGTGTTTTCTTTAGGTAATTTACTCTTTTTAGATATAAGCTAGAGATCTTAACCCAGGCCAAGCCTTTAACATAAAAAGTTTAAAAACCTTGATAAAGTTTCATCACACTGACATGTAAAAAAGCTTGATATTTCAAGTCATCAAGCTTTAGTCGCTTGTAATTAGAAGCCAAGCCAAGCGAAAGTCATAAAAAGTTTGATAAAGCTTTAGAAAATCAAGCTAAGGCTGAATTTTTAAAAGCTTGATCATTCAAGGCCAAGCCAAGCTTAGCTTTCATCAAGCCTAAGCCAAACTACGCTTAAAATTTAAAAAATCTTCCATTCTCGAGCCAAACTATTTATAGTAAGCCAAGCTACTTTTTTAGGGATTATTAAAATTGATTAGAGAGAGACTATATGGAAAAATGATATAAATTTTCAGTGTCAATGATAGGAAATAGGGAGTCATATATTCATTTTCAGTGGGACAACTGTTTTGTACAGCTGGTTCAACCTTTGAAGTAATATTAAATATATAAATGCAGTGGGTAATAATGTCGGTCGTGCATGAAAATGTTCATAACAATTTAGAATCCAACAGGAAACGGTGGTTTTCTTTTTAAGCGAAACGAGTCTGGTGTATTTGCCTGTGTACTGTGTATTAGCCACAAAATCATCTCAATATAAATGAGCTGGCGTTATGATCAAGGCTATCTAGTACAGAGTTTTTTATTTGCTATAATGATGAGAAAGATTGACGTGATCTTGATATGATATGCTTGAAATATTACGCATACAAACTGGGAAGGAACTAGCTACTATTTTTAGAGAATTAATTCATAGGTTGTGGCCTGCTTTGCTTAGAATAATGGCCAATTCAATGTTTTTGTTTTTCATGAGTTTGTTAGTTACAGGAAGATGTTGTACTTTTTATTCTTCTCTCTATAAGGGTGCCAGTTTTTTATACGCGTCACAAAAAAATCAGTAAATGTTATCATTTATACGACCTGTTAATTGTTGGAATTAAAAAAAGCTGTTTAGATGTTTTATAATTGTTTATGCGAAATGAATAATGCAATTATAAATGAATTAAACAAACAAAAAACACAGCAACTGGTATGTGTTAAATTTGCAATTATATTCGCTAGACAAGGGCTTCTCAAACAAAAGCAAAAGTTAAATTCGAAACGATCATACTTTCTGACAAACTGCCTTTTGATGACTGTCGAATCGTTTTTTCCGAAGAATCAAACATTTAATTTCACAAAGCAATTTTACTTGTTGGATGGTTAAGTCAATTTATTATGTATGTTATTCTTAGTATGTTGTATACAGGGTGTTGACCGCAACACCGGAACATAGGACTTTAACATATACAATAATATTTTCGTAATTTCCTGCTTCCCTAATTATTTTAGTTAAAAACTATTCAAATAATTTTGCATCTGAATCAATAAAGAAAATTAATTTTATATGCTTTGTAACGGCAGAAATTTAGTATGAAAATGTCTAAAATCACCCTAAAAGTAGCGATAGCCATGGAATTGAAACAGTTAAATTAACAAATGTTTAGGTTATATATTTTTATTAAGTATTATTTGTAATATCTGTTCAAGTGGACAATTATCTATTAATTTAAATAAATAATTTTTCACTGTAACATAAATTACAAATAAAAATGATTTAACCCAGCTTGACCGATAAATCACAAACATTTGTTAATTTTTGGTTTCAATTCCATGGGTATCGCTATTTTTGGAGTGATTTTCGACATTTTCATACCTAATTTCTGCCGTTGTATGCATGCAAAATTAATTCTGTTTTTGCACGATCGGGTTATTTTTTATATTTACCGATAGTGTTTCCAAGACAGTAGGTCTTATTTACAAATTACTGAACGGTAAGTGATGTGACTCACGTCGGTAAGTGATGTGCTTCACTTAACGTTCAGGAGGCGAGACGGTTAATAAATAAAAACAAAAATCAAAGCTTACTTCAAAAATGACAAATAAAAAATTTTAATGTCGAGATAATAATTTTCAAATCTTATTTTTCTTTTAAATTTTGTTCGTCGATCGTGCAAAAAATAGTATAAGCATCACGAACGTTAAGGAATTACCGATCTCAGACAAAATTGGTGTCTTTTCGATCGGTAAACTAAGGTGACCAGACGTCCGGATAAAGCCGGACTTGTCCAGCTTTTTAAGAAAAATATGAGTGTCCGGCCGGCTTTTATTTACGTCCGGCTTTTTCACGAAATAATGAAAAAAATCGTTTTTACCTCACAGTACTAGAACACAACTTTTTTCCGCACTCGCACGTGCTGAATTCGTCGCACGCATTTATTTTTGTTAATTCAAATTGATCTTAGATAAGTGAAAAATATCGCATCATATTTAAATGGAATAATATTTAAGATCAATTTCAAATTTTAAATACATATATAGAATATGTAGAAATAATTGTTGTTAAGTTCAAATAAATGTTAATTTTTATTTCTTTTCAAGTGTTTAATAAATATATGTTTGTTTTTTGCTATTATTATTTTGTCATCCTTTTCTACTAAAAATCATCCTGTTTTGTCTGTTGTGTCCTCCTTTTGTGATCTAAGATCTGGTCACACTAGGTAAACTGTCCTTACCGTTTCAAATATTTATTATACTATTATTGATTCTAATATAGAATTTTATGCTGTACAACATTTATTTGAAGCCTTTTAAACTAAAATAATTAGGGAAGCACGAAATTACGAAAGTATGAATTTACATGTTAATGTCCTGTTCCAATGCCGCGGTCAACACCCTGTATATCTGCTATGTGTATCCAATTTTAGATAATTTACCAACTCCGTACATATATGTTCTACTTTCATTCGCTGGTTCATTATTAGTATTTACTTTTCATGTTTCGAGTTTCAGGTTGACATTTGTCAGCATACATTTCTGGTTCATCAGATAATAACCCTTTCATTTATCTCTTTATGGGTTTTCCGTGTAATTTGCTACAAAAAGAAAGCTTGTTGCATATATCAAAATATCAGTTTTCGTTCCGTACAGAAATATATAAATATGAAAAGAACTTTACAAAGAGTTACTCGTATACCATGCAGTTGCAATTGCAGGGTAATTATGCTGGTTATGAAAAGCGTGTATGTGCCACGTTATATTAGCTAAATAACTAAATAACACACTTGACCGACAGACTGTCGTAGCGAAGTATAGGGTGAAGAATTCATATTACGTATAAAATGAGGTATAATTAGGTAGGAGAGGAGATGTGCACGAAAGTTTCTCGTCTGAAGCACTTGCTCTGTGGATAAGGTTACTCAAACTCACAACTTCAATACCGACTTGGAGTTTACAATTTCCTGAAATGTGACTCCTTCTAGCAGAAATACCAGCGATCCGAACGAATCAGTATTAACAAAATTATTTCGCAAAAAAATAAAAAAATGTGTGTGCTTAATATAATATATTATATGAATGAAATTATTATTATCATAGATGATATTACTTGAACGAATCAAAGTTATTTATTTTCATTCGAATACTCATTAGATCTACAATGTGTGCACTTGTATGTAAGTGGCGTCAAATGTACACCGGATCAACAGTCTACCCGAACGAGACTACGTTATTAACACAAGGCCGGGAAACAACTCAAATTTTGTTTTAAAATCTGGCCAAAAACTATAGATCTAAAACCGGTGATGAGGGCGTGATTTATTCCCTGTCATTTAAATTAATGATGCACGCGAGGCGAGACGAGTCGAGAAATATAAAATATCGATCTCGTCTCGTTTTCGGATCTGTAATCTCGCTCTCGTTCTCGCACATTTTTTGCGTCTCGTCTCGTTCTCGCACGAGAGTCTCGCTATAAAAATAAGCGCTTCCGCACTACATATTTACGTAACAACTTAACTGGTCACCAAATTATTTCAATACGAACATAATGTTTATTCATTTACGGTCATCAAAAATGTGATAAGTTAGTAAATAACTTAATTTACCTCTAAAATATCCAATTTATCACCAAATTGGGATCTCTAAACTATTTTAATACGAACATCTGCTAATACATTTTGGCATCAATAAATTAAAAATTAAAAATCTTTTTTTGTAACTAAAAGCACCTACAATTTATCATTAAATATATGCCACTATTTAAGTAAGATTTAATCATAAAAAACCGCTACACTGGTAACTCGCGGGCAATCAGTCACGGCAAAATTTTTATTAGCTGTAGTTTTAACTGGGGTGAATTAGGGGTTGAAATATTGGAGAAAACTAGTTCTATTAGATGCAAAACCGATTTTGTCTTTATTCTGCATTTCCTCGTTCTGGGACCGATACCAATCGAAATCGACTATAGATAGACTCAAAAAAATATACTGAATTCATATAATCTTTCACATTCACGCGTTCTATGCACGAATTAGCGTTGACTCCACTCCTTGTACGGTGAATTTTTCATTGAATTTATGAATCAAAGCTATAAAGTTACAAGTACTTTTTATTGCGAGATTCTCGCGAGAATCTCGCGAGATTTCTCGCTTCTCGCAGTTGTTATATCGATCTCGCCTCGAATTTTGAACTGCAATCTCGCTCTCGTTCTCGTCTCGTATAATGTAGCGAGACGAGACGAGATGCGAGAGTACTCTCGCCTCGTCGTGCATCACTAATTTAAATGTCATTTTTAGACTGTCAAAAATCAATTTAGCAGTTATTATATGGTTTTTAAAAATATAAATGAATAAAAAATACAATAAATGCAAATGTAAGTAATATTTTATCTATATATATAATTATATTATACTATTTTTAATACCTCAAAAATGACAGCGGGAATAAATTATGCCAAAACGGCGATTTTGGACTATAGCTTATTATTGACAGATAATTACTACGTTTACATGCAGTTTTGAAAATGGTTTCAGTTTTCAGTCAAAATTATGCAAAACTGTTTACATGCAGTTTTCAAAACAAGTTTAAAAATTGTTTTGAAATCAGTTTCAGCGCATGCGCATTTAGCTGATGTAAGTGACAGATCCTCTTCACTCCAAATACTTCGTTTTGCTTTTATTCCAATTATTTTTTATACTTCGTACCACTACGCACTAAAACTACACAACTGTCAGTATATTTGAAGGTTAGTAACACAAAGCGACAGAAACGTTATGCTCTGGACGCATGCGCAGTATCGAAACTGAATTTTAAGAGTTTACATGAGTAGTTTTGAAACTAGTTTTCAAGTCCAACCCATGAATTTTAGTTTTGGTTTGAGATAATTCAAAACCGTTTTGACACTGTATACATGACGTTTTCAAAACTAAAAACGTTTTAAAAACGGTTTGAGAGCTGCATGTAAACTCAGTAATTGTGATGTGTCCCGGCCTTATAGTAACAACGTAGGCTATGGCCCGAATTAGCGTGACGTGACGTTCGGCTCTCCCCGAGTTTACCCGAATAAGCGTCACGGGTCAGTCTTGTTCACTGCCCAGGAAAAAGTGTGCAAGGTGCGCCTATAGAAGTTTCCACTTCAAAAATCAGTAGTTTAACGCCAAAATCAGGTATGGCACACTTCGATTTTCTGTTGTTACATGATCTCTAAAGTAACGCCTGAGCTCGCGAACGTGTTTTTGAGACACCTGTATACAGGGTAAATAAAAGAAACAATGACAATTTTTTCAAATATTATCTGTACGGCAAAATTGGATTTTTAATTCCATAAAAATTCTTTATAATTTGAGTTTGTAACATTTATATTCTAAGGCTTTTCAAGAACCTACTGGCATATAAAAAGCAAAATATCGTAAACAGTAATATGAAATATTTTATGAACTAAAAGACCACTCCAAACTAAACAGGATATCTATTTTTGAAAGTAGAACAAAACTCGAATTATTGTTCAAATAATTCATATGTAGAACGTATTTAAATACTTATTTAAACACAGTCAATTCTAACGTCAATTCAGACTGAGACCAAAATGAGATAAATTGTATAATTGGTTAAGACAAAATAACCAAAGTCGAACGGTACAAGGAATCTATAACAATCGGCTTCCATTGAAACAATTGCATGGCATATAACAAAAAAAACTAAATTAAAACAAATAATATAAAAAAGTAACCAAAGTAGCCATGTCAGTAAAACCTTGACGGGCTTTACTGGTATAGACATTAGAAATAACAGAATTAGTGACATTTGTAATCAATATTAATAGTACAGAATGTTAAGGTATTATTAACAAGATTTCAGCAGAATATTGAAAACATAACCAACAATTAAACTGAAAAATTCTTGAAGAAAAAAATAAAATAAAGAAAAATAAAGAAAGACAGGCAAAAAGGAACGACAAAATATCTTAATTGTTGACGGCCAGCTTAGTACTGATTCCGAAGGCGAAAATGAATATTAAACGCACTACTTCAGAATCTAAAAAAAAATACTAAAAAAAGAACAAAGACCTATGGATTCATTGACAGACATTAAAAGTAATCACCCAATCCAACTTGGCCTGAAAAATAAGTTCAATTTAAAACTAAAGGAAGAAGACATAATCACCAAACACGATCTATACAGAATTATTATTTAATATGGTCTTACATTTTGTATTAATTTATGTTATATACAGTGCAAAAGTTTTTTTTTTTGCGAATAGCCTGTTGACTCGTTCCATCGAACATGACCCGAGTAGAATAGTGTTATAGTGAAGCTCTAGAAGTAAAAAGTAACTACTGCAGGAAGAATACGGCTACTAAAAGTCAATTTTGTATTGTTGTATTTGTTTGTAATGTCTCCGATATTGGGAACCTAAAATTATTATGTATTCACTCCTTTGTAATAATCAATGCTCAAAGTACAAATAAATCTTATTATTAATACCGTAATTACAAAATATTGACATTGGTTATTCTGGCATTAATCCACAGAAATATTACTTATCACGTTACCTGACTTATATTTTTAATTCGTATACTTATAGTTTACCGACGACTGAACCAGGGCCGG
Organism: Harpalus rubripes; assembly: GCA_963082715.1. Taxonomy (NCBI): domain Eukaryota; kingdom Metazoa; phylum Arthropoda; class Insecta; order Coleoptera; family Carabidae; genus Harpalus; species Harpalus rubripes. The sequence goes on along the minus strand of OY720458.1, from coordinate 47,632,960 downwards.
ATTATCCATAAGGCAATATAGGCAGTTCCCTAGGGGCGCCGACGGCTTGGGGGGAGCCGGCGACAAACTTCCTTCTCACAAAATAAAATGTCACTTTTAACACTTATACCATAAATAACTATTATGTAGACGTAAATGAAAGATAATTTTTTTCATGCAAGTTTTGCTTTTTACTGAATAATGTATTAAATTCAAATATTTTGTTGAAAACATAGAAAATATCATTAATATTAGAGAAATTTAAATTATATTATTTTATAGTATAAATAAAAAATGTAATAGCTTTTAAAAAGTTTTGTAGTGGGGTGGGGGGGAGGCTCTATAATATGGTTGCCTATGGGCGAGAAAAGTCATAATCCGGCCCTGGACTGAACTGTAGAAATTCGAATGTCTATCGCGAAACCATCGTTCGTACGTCACTGGAAATGCACGCGTCTTCGGAATTCATAGGACGGGCGAATGGCGAATAAAAATGAGTGCAAAAACACTTACGGAAAAGGATAATTTGTCAGACACAAAGCTGAACGAACGTTCCGCAGTATCTGGTCCACGCTACGCTATGTAAACTAAACTAAAGCTGTAAGGTCCTTCCAAATACGGACCAAATCGCTATAGCCTACGCAGGACCGGGCTGGCTATTTTTTTTACAGTACCAATGACATTTTACGTTACATAAATATTGTATTTAACATTTTTTGTCAAGAATTTTGTTTGTTTTCGAGTTAAGGTGCATTCACAAATGAAAATTAGGTTTAGATTTATGGTTTATACTTTAGATTTAAAGACTTTAGCTGCATATTATGTAATGAGTCCATTCACATTTCAGAATTTAAGGTCTCTTAATCCAAATCATATAGCTAAACATTGCAAGGTCCAAACTTTAGGTTTATGATTTAGTTTGACGTCACAAACTTCACCGATGAGAACGAGTCTGAAATGATATAGATATATACACCATCTTTATTTAGTATCCACTTGGTGGATTCGGCTTTTTAAACAAATGCGAGAAGAACATGGAGACTGTCATAACTTAATTGCTGAAATATAACCAATAATGCCAAGCGAATGACAGTTTCACTGCGCACACGTGTCTTGTTGAGTAATGCTCTACCGATATTTTAATCTTGTTTTTGAAGCATTTACACAAATGTCTGTACATATCAAAACTAATTTTCAGGTAACTTAAACTTACATTTATGAATGACTTACTTAAACCTAAACAAAAACCATAAACCTAATTTTCATTTGTGAATGCACCTTTACAGTGTCTTAAAACTGCAATGAAGTAGGCTAGCACATTTTAATTGTGAAACAATATGCTGTCATCCATTATTAATTGTTTTAAACTGAAAAAATGGAAGAATGGAAATTCTCAATAATTAGCGTTTTTAAATATTTGTCTGGTTGTACTCATACTCACACAGCCGCATCCGCAGTCCTGTTAGACGTTTATAAATTCGTGTTGTGATTATTTGATTTCCAAGAAGGATAGGAATATTTCATATGCTGATGAGCGAGTGGAAAACAATAACAAGTAATGATATGCAGGCAGCAGAGAAAGAGAAAGAGATACGAAAGCAATGAAGAATAATTCCAAGCAAGCACCGCACCGACGACGTCTCTGGCGTTCAGAATGGAAACACGTGAGCCCATAGTCGTGAGCGGATTCCAAACGTCGCATTTTGATAGTTGCTTTGCTAATGTCCTTAAAAAACACCCCGCCTAGGTTACGGACTACGCTACGGCTACGGCACGGTTAACGAAAAGGAAAAGAAACATCTTTTCAACCAAACTCGTTCAGCATCAATTATTAACCAAATTGGGGTCACTGTAATTCCAATCGAATAAATGTCTCAGCAGTTTATTTTCAACTATATAAAGAATATTAGTATCAAAATATATTGAGCCAAAAAATACTATAGAATAAATATGTACAACAGGGTGTAAATCAGGTATGGAAAACATAACGTAACGATACCCGATAACGTTATAATATCGTTTCATTTAATAACTTTTTTTCAATACCGTAACAATAACAAAATAACGTTATGTAACCGTAACGTAACAAATAACGATTCACTATAACGTTATCCATACTTACAAATTTAAGATTTTGACGTCGAGAATATAATTTTCTAATTTACCGATGTTTCCGTTAATTTTGTTAATAATATATTTATAATAAAATACTTGACACCTTTTATTTACCCGTTTTTATTGAAATATAATTATTTCCTTATCTAATTTTGTATTCACAAATCAGTATTTTTTTTTTGTAATAGGTAGATAATTTTCAATTCTAGAATAAAGTAAATATAAAAACCATTATCAATATTTTTTTTTATTTTAATTTTTAATGCATATTTATTACAAATTTGAGAAAGAGTAGTTATTTTATTATATTATAACGTTATATAACGTTACTTTATTTTTTTAAAAGTTATTTTTAACGTTATGTAACGAATTATAATTTTTGATAACGTTACTAAATAAAGTAACGTTTCGTTAACGTGATCTCATCCCTGGTGTAAATCAAAAAATGAGATAGGCGTTTAACATAGGAAATTAGTTTTTCTTTACGCGAACGTTACCGAATTATTTTATGCAAAAATACTTCAAACAAAAATTATACGGATTAAAATCTGCATCTAAATCATGTTGAACGATTATTCTAGCATTTCACGTAAGCGAAAAAATCAATTATAAAATTACTGTTTATATGAGCTTTTAATCTGGACAGCCATGGATTATGACAAAAAACTAACAATTGCGTTGTACTTAACTGTCAATTCATAATTTGAAAATAATTTGGAATAGTAAACTAATACAAACGTCAACTGTTTTAGTTTTACTTTCAGTTAAAAACAACACAATTGTTTACTTTTTGTATAATCTATGCTTACCTAGACTAAAAGCTCATAAAAACAGTAACTTTATAATTAATTTTTCGCTTACATGATAGATGATGATAGAATAATTGTTATACATGATTTAGATGCAAAATTTAAATCTCTATAACTTTAATTTGAAGTATTTGTGCATAATAGCTATTTGCGCTCGAAACACGCACAAGATTTTTTCTACAGTCGTCACAATGGGGTCCCCACCATAACAAAAAATAATAAAATGTACACTTTGTACTAACAGTACTACCCAATAGTTTTGCAGTGAAGATAGGGACGTATTCAAATATGACTTCAAGATATTGTTTTGGCTTTCGTTTTTTCAAAAAATGAATGCCAATTTTGTAATAAATATTATAAGTTTTTCGTATAATTTATTTGTTTCAAGTACATTAAACTAGTGCAGTGAAAAAGTGGATGTCCATTGGGAGCGTTCACGCCAAACTTTTGCAGGTGTCAGCACAACTGTTCGGAATTTTATATTTAAATTATCGTTATTTTCCATTATTCTTGAGCTATTGCTTCAATCTTATCTACGCATTTTATACTTCCGTTTTTGTAAATGAATGCCCTATTTTATTTTCACAGCAGTGCGGCATTTTGTTTGGTTATGTAATATGCCGACAAAGCAGTTATATGTCAGATGGTCTTATGAAGGTGGTAAAAGTGTAACTACAGTGCCATTAGTTCCTGACTAAACGTTACCATTAAGAATGTAGACAAGTGATATTTCTCAACATTGTATAGTTAGAAATTTGAACAGCGAGCGTTTTTCTACTATGTCGCGCATGAGCGGCAAAGTGACATTTTGCGTTGACAAAAGAGAGCGCAAATGGCTACTTTGTATACAGAGTGAGTCTGGGAAGACCCCCCCCCTTTAACTTTTTTATTATAAGTAACAGAGAAAAAAAGGCTCATATAAAAGTTTTATTATTTTACATACACTATTTGATGGCAGAAGTAGACATTTTTTATAAAGTCAGGTTTACAAGGTACGACTATCAACTTTTATTTTTCAAATGGCAACCTATAATTTTTTTTAATAAAATAGAAACCGCCATTTTTTCTCTTTTCAACGATGTATTATTTTTTAATTAATGTATTTGAAAAATTTCGAGAAAAATGAGATAATTTAGAAATATTAGAAATAATTTTTAAACAAGTATTATAGGTGGCTATGTGAAAATAAACAAAACGTAACAATGTAAAACAATTAAATTAATGTCAAAAAAGTATACATTTGTTTGTTACGTAATTTAACTTATTTTGTAAACAAAAAAAAAACATTTTGAAATGTTTACGAAGAACGAATTAATTGATATGATTCTAATAAAGGATTTTTACCCGATTTCGAGAAACAGGTTCAGTTGAAAAACCAAAACGAAATACAGCTAATGTTATAATAAATTAAGAAACGGAAATTATGGTTTTGGCTTCTGGCAGATGTTCGAACACATCACGTTCAACGCTTGAATTTTTGTATTACAGAACATGCTCGTAATTTTGAACATTTGTTTTACGTTGTTTTTGTTACTAAATTTGTTGTTTTAGTTTGCTAAGTTGTATAGCACTGTTACGTTTTGTTTATTTTCACATAGCCACCTATAAATATTTGTTTAAAAATTATTTCTAATATTTCTAAATTATCTCATACATTAATAAAAAAATAATACATCGTTGAAAAGAGAAAAAAATGGCGGTGTCTATTTTATTAAAATAATTATAGGTTGCCTTTAAAAAAATAAAAGTTGATAGTCGTATCTTGTAAACCTGACTTTATAAAAAATATCTACATCTGCCAACAAATAGTATATGTAAAATAATAAAACTTTTATATGAGCCATTTTTTTCTATTACTTATAATAAAAAAGTTAAGGGGGGGGGGTGCGTCTTCCCAGACTCACCCTGTATAGACTGTAGAAAAAATAATTTGACAACGTTTGCACAAATAAAAACTGATTTCCCATGTTAAACGTCCATGTTCTGCTTTTCGATTTACACCCTGTATAAAGGTTTCAAAATTTCATAAAATTGAGAGACTCATTGTTAGTAAACTTCTTCAATGACAATATCTAATTTTTTCAGTAATTCAAATATTGAGTAAATAAAGATAAACATCTAAAATGTCTTCCTGAAATTAAATTTATATGAAAAGCGGAAACCCTGAGTTCAAATTATTTTATTTATTAACAAATTTCCGTGTCTGTACGAAGCTCGAGAACAGTATCATCTCTGTGCTTTAATTTGTGAGAAATAGCTATCCCCTCGGGTAATATCTCCGTACTGCACGGCGTACGCCACTGGCTTGAAGTGAACTTTTCTTTCAAATCACGTACAGCTTCAAAGAAACGAATCAATTTCTTCCTTCTCTTTAAATATTTCATTTTATTCAACAAGTTACTAAATACACTCCCTTGGTAATGTAACGAATTTTGCCATTAATTAATTAATTAATAATTCTACCTTATCATTAACTTCTTTCCCAAATCAAAAATTCTCTTCCATTTCTAATTAAATGCTATTTAAATTATTAAATGCTTCTTGCGAAATTTCTTTCGGTATATGTATTGTGATATACCGTAAAAACTAATATGAGAATCCGAGACATAGACGTTTAACATGTGAAAACAGTTTTTTCATGCCTAAAGTAGCCTATTATTTTTTGACAATAATAAGTTTAAATTAATGTTGTAGAGAATTAGATCCTTTATCTATTTCAACAAACATATTTTTCATGTTTTATAACCGCGTGCCTGAGTGTCTGGTCGCGAATCTGGGGAACCGGGTTCGATCCCGACCGACGCCAAATATTTCGAATTTTAAATGGCACAAATTTACCCCTGTGGTGTACTCTCCACGCCAGCAATGAGTGCCCGTCAGGTGACGCCTGGTAAACGCCCGCACGGTACAAATATGTCATCATCATTACCGATATGTGCGTACAAGCAGATTGGCACACCTAGCAATGGGTAATATGCCGTAATGATATATTTATTTATTTATTTATTTATTTATTTATTTATTTATTTATTTATTTATTTATTTATTTATTTATTTATTTATTTATTTATTTATTTATTTATTTATTTATTTATTTATTTATTTATTTATTTATTTATTTATTTATTTATTTATTTATTTATAACCGAGAAAATCGAATTTAAAATTGGCTTCTTAGGCTCGGTATTTCAGTACAAGGTTAAACCAAAAAAATTTAGTTAACCATTTTTTTATTGGTTAGACGTATTTGAGTGTCCAGTTAAGTGTTAAACAAATTTAATTTAACCGAAAAATTAAACCGGCATGTGAAGGTATAGGTTAACACAAAATTTTATGGTTAAGTCAAGCGTAAAAATGTTTTGAAAGTTTGGTTATGTATACGAGGTTTATTAGAAAAGTACCCGACCTTATTTTTTTGCGAAAACCTGATGGATTTGTATTAAGCGCGCCTCCGTGAGCCAACTTTGAACCTTCGTGCGCATGCGTGAATTTTTTCCCACCTGTCGATAGCGTCTGTAGCTGGCAAGCAGCATCTGAGTGAGGTAGTATGTATTGCTCACATCGGTTTTTCATTGCAAGGAAAATGACGGAACGGGAATATGTACTAGATGTTGACTTTAGTTCCATCTTGTGTAGCTGTTTTCAAGTATCTATCTTTTAGGTTTATATCTGAATATTTAGACTCAAACCGTACATACCTACAGGGACTAAAACCGCACATATTTAATTTAAATTGAATACATGGAAGATAAAGTTTTGTATCCAAAAATTTTAATTGTTTTATTTATCAAAAATAACATATGGCATATTCTGGTAATAACAATAACTAAAAACAAAGTAAATTTACATTATTTTTCCACTTCATTTAAGGGAAGTGTTTTTTGCTAATTCAAGATTTTTTGTTTGTTCTGTCTGACAATCTTATAAAAAAATAAACTATAATAATGTACATTGCACGAGGTTTAGACTGACAATGAAACGAAATAAAACGCACGGTATTATAACAAGTTCATGCAAGTTTATACAAATCCCCGCCGATATGTACCGCACAAAAATAATAAATAACTAATTGTGTGCGTTACATATCGCCCGAGATATGTACTATATTATTATAATCTAATAATCCTATAGAAAAAGACATTTAAAATACTACAAGAATCGTTAAAATCGGTCCACAAATAAAAATTATATACTCTCTGCACCTGAAGAATGAAATGGCGAAATTCGCTTCTGCATGATGTCACCATCCGGTTACATATCGCGGACGATATGTATCGCAGTTAACGTGTTAAAGAAATCGCTTTTGCGCATGTTCAACATGAATTTCACTTCACAATCTACCATCAACACAACAAAATTCTCGGTTAGCAAATTTCTGTGTATACGAGTAGTTCTCGAAATAATAATGATGGCCTATTTAAGATGAACAGCCTATATAAAAATAAAATTTAATAATATATTCGCAGTGAATTTTATAAATAAAAGAAAAAAATATTTTGCGTGAAATTTAACATTAAAAGTTGAATACATGAAAAATCTTCAGAAAAATGTGAACAGTTGTTGAATGTTATCGGCTATGGAAGCTTTCATAGACCAGTCATAAAATCCCAAATCCTGGGTGTCTTTACCTGTACACTTTCTTACGCTTTCATATGTGCATTCGTTCATCTCAGAAATGAACGTCTTAGTACAGAACAGAACCATTGTACAGCCCTCTCTCGGTCAATTTTCTTAATAAAAGTGAAATAGTTCATAGCCCGACCGATATTACTTCATGTCGCTGTTTTTGAAACCCGCCCTTAAGTTAACCTTAGTGATGCACGACGAGGCGAGAGTACTCTCGTATCTCGTCTCGTCTCGTTGCATTATGCGAGACGAGTACGAGAGCGAGATTGCAGTTTAAAATTCGAGGCGAGATCGATATAACAACTGCGAGAAGCGAGAAATCTCGCGAGATTCTCGCGAGAGTGTAGCAATAAAAAGTATTTGCTTTGATTCATAAATTCAATGAAAAATGCACCGTACGAGGAGTGGAGTCAACGCTAATCCATGCATAGAACACGTAAATGTGAAAATTATATGAACTCACTGTATGTTTTGAGTCTATCTAGAGTCGATTCGATTAGTATCGTTCCCAGAGCGAGCAAATGCAAAAATAAAGACAAAATCGGTATTGCATCCAATAGAACTAGTTTTGTCTAATATTTCATCCCCTAATTAACCCCAGTTAAAACCACGGTTAATAAAACTATTGTCGCCCCTGAAAAGTAAAGGCTGTTATATTACCGTCGATGGGAGCCAACAGGGAGAGAAGCTGAGTGATTGGTTGCCGGCGGGTTACCAGTGTAGCGGTTTTTTATGACTTAATCTTACTTAAATAGTTACATATATTTAATGAAAAAGTGTAGGTACTTTTAGTTACAAAAAATTATATTTTAATGTTTAATTCGTTTTACTGATGACAGACAGAATGTGTTAACAGATGTTCGTATTGAAATAGTTTAGAGATCATAATTTGATGATAAATTGAATATTTTAGAGGTAAATTAAATTATTTACTAACTTATCACATTTTGTGGTGACCGTAAATGAATAAACATTATGTTCGTATTGAAATAATTTGGTGACCAGAATTTAGTGTTTCGTCTCTTTATTATAGTTATACGATTGCAAATACATGGAAGACGGTGCTATTGGTGCGAAATTGTCTCTTATAGTTAAACAGTTACGTAAATACGTAGTGCGCATGCGCTTATTTTTATAGCGAGACTCTCGCGAGACTCTCGTGCGAGAACGAGATAAGACCCAAAAAAATATGCGAGAACGAGAGCGAGATTGAGGTTACAGATCCGAAAACGAGACGAGATCGATATTTTATATTTCTCGTCTCGTCTCGCCTCGCGTGCATCACTAGTTAACCTGGATTTAGTACTGAAATACGAATGCCGAGTTAAAATGTCGGTTACAAGTTAAACGAGATCATGTAACCAAGATTATAATCCCATATTGAAATACCGGGCCGTAACGAAGCAGTCTAATTTAACCGACTTCATAACTAATATAGGTAGTTCTCGATATCCCCATATTGAATAGATTATCCTGGCCATCCTGTATACTGTAGTACTCCAGATTCCAATATTGGATTCTTTTGTAAAAACAAATTCTTTTGAAATGATAGAACAGTATTATTGTAGGCAGGCGGTATGCTTTTGATGCAATATAAATATTATAAAATTGCTTATTGAAGTAATTACACATAAATATGTTAATTAAAATATAATAACTACACATAAAATGCATTTGTTATTGCGCCATCTTTAATAAGAATGCAAAATAATAATTGGATTTTAAGTTTTAATATTTTTATGTTCGTCCTTGATCAGCAGCAGTACGTATTTGTCATATTTATATCAATCTAGTTATTATTTACACTACCTTGAATTGTCACCCGATTGATATAAATTATATTTGGACAAGACGCAGAAACAAATCAACAAAATAAATAAAGATTCGGAATGATATATCGACCATTTTCAAGGCAAGGGACTTGTTATTAAAAATAAATTAAATAAACCTATCATCGCCCCAAATAAAAATAGAAATTTTCAATTATTACAGGTTGATTCTACAGTACAGTTTTTGCAGTATTTTATATAGATACGTATCAGTGATTTATGAAAGAATGTAGCCTATATTCATTATTGTAATTAAATATCTACTTAAAGACTGTACAAGTACAACTTTCGTTAAATATTATTTTTGTAACTTTTTACAAATTATTTATTTGTCGTTTTCTTCTAATAGCGTGGCTAGCACCATCAAATTAGAGAAGTAATTAAATGATTCTCCACTTAAATATTGGGTTAGCAAGAAATATATTTTTGTCGGCAGTGAAAAATTATCAGGCTCCATATGTGGTTAGGTTACTTAAATTTGCAGGCAGAAAACATTTTAGAGCTGACCAAAACCTTAATACAGTGTATTCAAAAAAATTCCTAACTCGGAGTAGGCTACGAACAGGGAAACGTATGTCTGATCACTATTATATCCAAAAGTCAAGTTGTCAAAATTGATCTTGAAACGTAATTTTAAGGAGAAAAGACAATAAAGAAGAATACAGGATATTGACACTCGCCGTTTTCTAATTTGTTTCCATTTCTGAAATAAGATTCAAGAAGACAAGCTTTGAATTCTTTAGATAACATTTTTGACAATATCTCATATCAAATTGATATTTAATTAATTATTTTGAAAATGACATACGTTTCTTTGTTCATAGCCTACTCCGAGTTAAGATTTTTTTTGAACACATTGTATTATGCTGATCATTTAAATGATAGCCATTAAATTATGAATATCGAAATTTTCATTTCTAATTTTTGCAGTTATTAAATATACGAAATGAATTTTGTTTGCTGATTTCTACAATTTTTATTTGGTAAGAAACTAGATAGAGAAAACTGTTTTCTCGTATTGAATGCCTATATGAAATGAATTTCGAACGCCACCCGGTATATTCTACGGGGTGTTTCACCGATACGGGTCACATCGATTAATTCCTATATTACTCGAAATAAAAGAATAAAAGAAAATTATTTGAATAAAAGTAACATTAGATCGAGGATGATATTCATTTACTAAATAAAAAAAATATTTAAACCAGTGGTTCTCAAGTTATAACACGAAGTTATATTTTTTTAAATAAATTTGAATTATTTAGTGCAAACTTTTTAGTAGTATGACCCTAAATTGAGGATGTTGACATATAGCGACCCCAACATCATAGTTTCGAGTACAATTATTTAAATTTTAAAGTAAGCTGATAATAGACAGATTCAAATGAAAAAAAAACACGTTACAAAATTTATACAAAAATTAACACAAAAAATATAACACATTCAAATACAAAATACATATAAATATAAGTATAAAAAAATAACAGTTTACTGCGAATGATTTTTTATTTATTTGTTATATTTAGTTATATTAAAATTAATTTGAGTCTGAGGGGAGATTTTACGTCTAATCTATTTGTATATTTACATCTTAAATAAATTAATTGTGAAAACACATAAAATTTATTTAAATTTCAATTGCATTTTTCTACATATTTTTATTACGTAAGGATCTAAATTGATTACATGGTTGAATTCAGAAAAAATACTGTATAGAATAAGCCTAGCAAATTTGTACCATCCCATTTAAAAAATATAACTTTGTATTATACGAGATGCGGTTCAAAATTAAGCGTCGATCAATAAATAAAATTAAAACAATTGAAAAAATGACAAATTTATTAATGGTTTCAAAAAATTACATATTTACTTTACTTTTCTACATAATCACCATATCGTTCCAAATACTTTTTATATCATGAAACAAGTTTCTTGCCTGGGACTTACTTTCCTCAAAGCGTATAGACGCTAGCTAGTTTTTGAAATGTAGGAAGAGATAGTAGTCACTGGGTGCTAGGTCAGGACTATGTGGGGGATGAGCAAAAATCACTCATTTGAATTTTTGAATTGCTTCCGTAGCGCATACAGGCGTGCATTATCGTGAATATTTGAACGGTCTTCACTGAGGTGATTTTATTATTTGGTGCGATGACGGAACTTCGTGGGCAAACATACCCGACAAAAAAGGCTTAATAAAATGTAAAATCCACAACCTGTGAAGGCCATTGGGCTTTCAAAACGTCCAGAAATATAAAAAATAAATAATATCAAACATTAAAATCTTCCCAAAAAGACCAAAAGAAGTTTATATCCTAAATCAATTTCTAAGGGGAAGCAAAAGTCTACACATCAAACTCAAAATTAAAAAAAAAATTAAATAGCAAACTAGTTTAGAAGTATCTCCATTACAAATTTATGTTTCCAAATAAAAACTGTTATTCCAGGCAGACATAAATAGAAATTTAGCCCTTTACCATAGATGTTAGGGCACTGATATTTGGTTTCTTTTATTGTACGAGTATATTGAAGCATACATGATTTATGTAGGTGCAAAGCTTGTATCAAATGATATTGCTAGCTGGTTGACTGAACATATCATGTAGCCAGTTCTCATTCCTAGGAATACACCGTGGAATATCACTGAGAACTTCACACCTGCATAGTTTTTTAATATCTATTTGAATTCCCGAATTATAGATATGAAATTTCTGGTGAAATTAGAAACAAAAGTTTTAATAAAAGCCCGAGAGGAGAAGTAATTTCTCGCACCTTCTTTTACATTTTTTATAAACCAGGAAAAAATCACAAAGAAAAAGCTCATATCGTCGCCGAGAGCGCGTATTTGTCAACAAGAAAAGAAATCTAATAAATCTACGGATATAAATCTCATTTAATAACTCTACTGCAAATGCAAACTGTCAAATTGTTAAATTATTCCCCACCACGAGTATTTATCAACAGGAAGCGATGCGGATGGAGATACTTCATTTGCAAATCAATAAGGAATATAAAAACATAAACGTTTTATTGCTGCCTAGCAACAGCGAAATGTCTGTAAACAAAACAAGATTTCGACTGCATATTTTTTACAATTGAGGAGATTTTAGCAAAAATGATCTGTCCTTTTTTTAAAGTTTGATATAATCAAAAAATAAACTTTCTATACAGTGCCTCACATTCTAAGTTTAGTGTGGCGGAGATATAGCCAATTTTATTCTTATAGACGTTTTCTGTACCATGTTGCCAATTTTGCAATGTAATGTAATATTAAAACATTCATAAGGTCAGTTTGTTTCGCTACTTTGCGTCTACGGTTTACTGCCACGTCCATACAAAGTATATGGGAACGGCAGTAAACCGTAGACGCAGAGTAGCGAAACGAACAAACTTATTAACTTCCATTGCTAGACCAAAATTAGTTAACACTGTACAATTTAAGTCACTTACAACAGGAGTGCTAAGGCAACACCAGCTGCTATAAACTGTGCAATTATTTGGATGAATACTATTTAGCTAGGCCACTTCTCTGCCAGTTTTTGCGGACGGTTTTTCCTCTGGCAGGAAGGAGAGAATCTCCGGAGAAGATGCAGCCTCTCCGTCCTAGTTTATGCCAGGTGATGCACAGGGTCTATCTCCATAATTCCAAATTTGACTATTTATTTGGTTATAACAACAAGCTCAGCTAACTTACTCCATGTGGTCGGGATGCGGTATTTCGCTACCGAAAATCGGTCACTTCAGTATCTAAGGCGTGAGAAATATTTGTTGTTATGTTTTATATATTTATTTTGTATTAATTTTTTATATTATGTATGGTTTGGAAACAAATAATAATAATACAATTATTTACATAAGGGCTTATTGTATTTCTTTTCATCCACCTGCTTAGATACACTGAAAATACACCAGTAATATATACATTGAATAAAGAACCCAGAATATTTAATCTCTTTTTAGGTATCTATTTTGCTCTTTGTATCTTGTAGACTTATTTTGAGAAATACAAATAACTGTAAAAGTCTTCAGACAGTTAGACTCAACAAACCGCTGTGGGAAAAAGAAAAACAAAAGTATAAATTTCTGTCTTCCAAAAAATGTCACGGTGTTGCTTCATCCTCCGTATGTTCTGATTTGGTCCCAGCTGACTTTACTCTTTCCCCAAACTAAAATTAAAGCGGAAACGGAATCATTACGACGATGTAACTCACACTTAAACCATTGTGACGAAGTTATTGAACAGCATCCCACTTTTAAGGCCAACACGCACTTGAGCGACCGAA